>OX375884.1:14525022-15059552 GCA_947359465.1 Metellina segmentata | reverse complement strand
CCCGGCTTCATTCTATATGTAAAGGACTCTCAAAGCTATCTAATATCCCACTAGACAGGTGACGATTGATATTTTGCATAACATTTACATTCGTATTCATATCGGTAGTCACTGTTTCTGGAGGAATCCTCCGGCCACTCTCTGTTCTGTAAACGTTCTCGCACGGGTATGTTGTTCTATTTACATTCAGCTGGGCTCTCGAAGACGCTCGGACGGACAAATGCGGCTTTACTTGAGGAACCATTCTTTGGGGCTTTGGATAAATTTTGTTATTCACTTATTCTCCGTTTAGAGTCTTCTGTGTAAGTTTCGGAATGGATATGTGCTGTGATAGCACCTACCCTATCTTCTAAGTACCCGCGAGAACTGAAATGAGCTTAATTAAAACTATCACAGATTTTGGTGTTCTCACTTTACCCCTTCGGTTCGTAGAGGAAATGTTGGAGATTGAACTGTTTTTAATAAATTTTGATTATATATATATATATATATATATATATATATATATATATATATATATATATATATATATATATATATATATATATATATATATATATATATATATATATATATATATATAAAGTAATATATATCATGGTAGTATGAGGTAGCTTTAGTGAAGTTGTGTACGTTGTGGATTTTTGTCAAAAGCGTAAAATGTCAGTCCTCACAGACTTTCAAACAAGTCAAATTGTAGGAGCCCGACTAGTTGAAGCAACTGTGACCGAAACATCCCATCTTTTAGGCGTTTCTAGAGGTACGGTGTCTAAAGTCATCACAGCGTACACACAGCGCGGCAAGACAAGCTCGGCAAAGCAAAATAGTGGACGGAAGGAGAAGCTGAGTGAAAGAGACCGACGGGTACTGAAGCGGATTGTAATGTCTAAAAAGAAAACAACTGCAACCAAAAGGACCGCAGGGCTCAATCAGCACATCTGGATTCTCCAGTGTCAATAATTATAGTTAGGAGGCACCTTCATAAACAGAACATTCACAGCAGAGTAGCAATTCGCAAGCCACTTGTCACAAATGTTAATGCTAAACGTCGTTTGCAGTGGTGCAACAACCACAAAACCTTGTTCAATTGATAAGTGGAAGACAGTTATATGGTCAGACGAATTATCTTTCACACTTTTCTCCAGAACACGAAGGATGCACGTTTGGAGGACACATGCACAAGCGAATGATCGTGATTGTCTCCTTCCAACTGTCAAGCATGGAGGTGGATCTGTCATGGTATGGGCAGCCTTGTAGTGGTTTTATGCTGGCCCAATCTCAACCCTGATAGGAAGGATCACTGGGGAGAAGTATAGAGACGTTTTAGATGATAACTTTGCTTCCTGCAGGAGATGGTATTTTCCAGGAAGATAATGCTCCTATTCATGCAGCGGGACTGGTCCAATCATGGTTTGATGAACACGAGGATGAAGTGAAACATCTAACTTGGCCAGCATAGTCCCCCGACTTCAATATAATCGAACCGTTATGGTATATTTTAGAACGTTCAATCCGGAATCGATATCCTTCAACGGCATCTCTCCCGGAACTTTTACAATATCTCCATGAAGAATGGTGCAATATTCCTGTAAACACTATTCAGCACTTATATGATTCGATTCCCATTCGAATTTAAGCTGTATTACATGCCAAAGGAGGTCCTACGCCATATTAGTAAATAATTCCTTATATATAAATCCAGTGTGCTTCTATTATTTTGATAACACCCTGTATATATATGCGGTATACCAGCACTTACCCGACTTTCTAAGTTCCTTTCTGACAAATGGAATTAGTTTAAATAAATTTATTACACATTTTGTTTTTCACATTACTCTCTGTTAGGTTCTTTGGGGGAATGTTGGAGATTGAACGTTTTTTTAATAAGGTTTGAGTAAATATGTGGTATGCCAGCGCTTACCTCTTTTCGAGGTTCTTCTGAGAACCTAAATTAGTTCAAATAAAATTATTACATATTTTGCAGTTTACTCTCCGTTTAGGTTCTTTCAGAGGAATGTTAAAAAAAGTATTTCTGAGGTTTTCCACTACATAACTACTTCAGGGATTCAACCATAAATATATCTATTTAATTTCTCAGTTCGATTGGTTCTACTAACGATAAAAGATTAAAAATGGGTAATTTCTCAAAGCGTTGCTTTATTCTGACACAGTTTGCACTCACTGCATTTTGCAAATGAAATTTATAGAAAAATCTCTGCCGAAAAAGGAAAGAGTAGAGTAGATCTTTCTTCCTCAACGTTATATTTCAGACTTTTTCTCTAAATACCTCAGGGATTCAGTTATTGATATCTATCTCTATTTATCTCTTTCACATAAAAGACCAAAGAAGTGCGTAAGCTATCAAAGCTGTAACCACAGTCGCAGTGTAATTCAAGGAAGCAGTCACGGAAGTTGAAAAAAACCCAAAGGTGGAAGGCAAGCGATTATCAACAGTAATAGCGGGATACTATGAGCTCTGTCCATTAAATGTCCAACACTGGGATTCAACCATTCATATCTATCTCTATTTACTTTCTCATTTTGATTGATTTC
Source organism: Metellina segmentata (assembly GCA_947359465.1). Classification (NCBI taxonomy): domain Eukaryota; kingdom Metazoa; phylum Arthropoda; class Arachnida; order Araneae; family Tetragnathidae; genus Metellina; species Metellina segmentata. The sequence continues at coordinate 15,056,999 of OX375884.1, read as the reverse complement.
ATCGACATTAAAAGTCTAAAAAACCCGTAATTTTTCAAAGTGCTACCTTCAGTGTCACAGTTTACACCCACACCGAGAGAACTTCTTGAAAAAATTCCCTCGAAAGAAGTCAAGAGATTAGCAACAGCAGTAATAGTTGTAAAAGAGAAAACGGAAAAAAGTGGTAAACTGAGAAAAAGGGATCACTTTGATAGAGAGAGATGAGGGAAAGCTATTTGGTGGAGATCGTACATCATACGCGATGACTTTTCCAGTGGGATGATGACACGCACTAAGAACCAGTGCTGGGATTAGCAGCTAAGTCAGGCTTTACCTTGTTAAAATAGACGCAGAGGCCACACTATCACAGCACAAAAGGGTCTATAGGATCAAAAAATTCGCAACTGCTGAACATATCTGCTTCTGCGCTCGGGAAACAAAAACGCTGTGAGCTAATACACATGGGAGATGGATGCTTTCCTTATTCAATTGGGGCATTTAAAGGTGCGAAAAAAACGTACCGAAAAGGTAGACGAAAATACTTTTTCCTTTATATACTAGCCTCAGATTTATATATATACAATACAGAAATACATATACATCCTCAGCATATTGATTCGGGGGATAGATCAAGAAGACTTCTCTTGAAGAATGAAAAAGGGAAAACACATCTTGTTACTGATATACGAAAGACCTTATGCGCTTTGAGAAGTATTGAAAAAAACATAAAAATGGCACGTATTATATGTCATTTGAAATATTCTTGTTTCAAGCTGGGAGGAAGGCGAACAAATGTGCAGAAAGTGGCTTTTATATTTGGTCTGCAGAGCAGCGTACCTGGAAGACCGACTTGTTTTTTAAGATTGACTTGGTATTTCCCAATTCATGACTTTTAGAATTGCTAGTATGAGCGAAAAGAGTTCCGCCTCGTTCTTTTTTTTGGAGGTGTATTTTTTGTATAAATATTTGCGAGTATAAATATTCGCCTTTCTACAGCTTCTATTGATATGCTCATTTGTTCTGAGCGGGGTACTTAAGGGATTGAAATATGTTTGGAAAGCAATGGACGTGTTTTATAAGACTTTTTTCATTTCTATATACAAACCAAGGGGAGTTTTGGAACAAGTTATGTGTGAATTTTAAATTTAGGCTTTTTTTTATTAATGGTAATTAATTTTGTATTGTGTCGTGAATAATTCTACTTTCAGAGTTCATGTGATTCGCAATTTTCATGAATCTCAGAAGAATCTAATAATTTTACCTTCCAAGTGGTTTCGACGAGATATCTCGTCCATCAAGATCTAGTCAGTTTTGCTAATGACGAGATACCTCGTCGAGGCAACCACCAAAAGGGTTAATTTTCATGGGTAGTGATTGGATGTGTGTGTGTGAATCTATTTTTAGCATATTATATTTATTATTTAAAAGGCCCTGGCATAGTACATAGTGATAAGCCACAGAAATATATGTTCCGGAATGAAAACAATTTAAAACAAACTATTGAAGAGGATGAAACCTTTTCCAATTGTTTGAATGAGTTTTTAATACTTGAAGTTTAATATTGCAGGACTTCTTAAATAGAGATAAACTATTATAATTTTGGAATTTTCTAATTTGAAAGTTAATCACCGGAAACATTTGAGAAATGTGGCTTATCATTATGTTACCTCAAACTCTTCATTTGAAAAAGACAGGAATGTCTTGGTTGTCACTTTACGGACAGTATTTGTTACACGAGAGCAAATTAAACCGGACCTGTGGATTGTAATTGATTTTGAACTAGAAATCTTAGTGCCAGAAGGAATAGAACCCACACGAACATACCCAACTCAACATGTTGATGAAATGACCAGAGCATGATATTTATGTTTCAATTATTGTCAGGGAGCACAGATATTTTTTCGGCAAATATATGCATATTTTAGCTAATAATGAACACCGTTTGCATGTTCAAACCATTGTAAGGTGTACTTCTGTATGCAAGGTTGGGTAATGCATGATAGAATCCGTTTTCCTATCATGTATTGTCCTTAGACAGCTGAGTGTATGAGAGAAACCAGCAATTTGTTGAATGATTAGCAATTTTAACTGTTCATAATGGATCATCCACATCGGTACTTGCCGATTGTTTCGAGCGCCATCTGGCGGTTGTTTCAGAAGCTCCATCAAGCGTGTTTTTTTAAGTACGCGTGTTCACATTAAGTCCGGCTCATCAATTTAGCAAAACGCTTAAAAGGCAGTGCAACTTTGTCTGAGAAAAGATACTTCATGGGAGAGACATTCATATTGTCACATATACTATTGTATTATAGGTTAATGTTTATAGTAGTATATACACCCTTAACACTTATGGCAAACAATACATTTAAAAATCAGAATACACACGTTCAAATATTTTGCAAACGTGACGATACAGAAAATGCCCTGTTTCTTAATACAAATTAGATGAAGAGGAATAACTATACAACCGTGTTTTGTCGTATTGCAGTTGGCGCTTGTATGCATTTAAAATAAAGATAGCTGCATAAGTAATGCATACCCATTCGTTAACGTGAAAAAAATTCGTTTAAATATTCATCTCACTATATTTAAATATTAACTTGAAGTCACGAATTTTGTGTCGACATAGCGTCTTGATAAAAATGAGCTCTTAAACATTATTCTTGGAGACATAAAAGGGTTCTTCTTTTAAATACGTCTTTGAAAATTTGAATTTTATGTTCCCATTTTAAGTTGTGTAGTTACAAGTACAAATACGGTGCATTAAAAAATGCCTCTAAAAAAATATTACAAATTCATCGTTTCAGATTTGTGAATGTATCATTTTATCATGAATCAGTGTCATTACTTTATAAATTCGGTCTCAATACCTAATAAAGTATTAAAAAGCTTCTCAAACCAATTGTAAAAACAAATGTGGAGAGTAAAAAACCCATTCCAACACTTGGTTCTAAAGTATTCAAATGTATTAACCACACCTTCGTATTTTGAAGTGAAACAGAAAGGGCAGTTTCTTTGATGGGATGGGAATAATTCATAAGCTCTGATTTTTTTCGCTCTGACAGCAATTATCGTGATAAATATAAGATGATGGTAGGATGGTAGAATTGCGCTTCAAGTTTTTCTTTGAATTTTTGGGACAGTTTGCTACAAAAGAACAGAAAGTCATATCGTATTCTAATGTACGATATATATGGGAAAATAAATTTTAAAAGGCTTTCCAAATAAATTATAAATTAAATTTGGCTTATCATATTAAATCCCGTTATCTTCCATATATTCATCTCTTTAGTGTCATGTAGAATTGTATGTGATATTTCTGTTTCTTCGTGCAAGGTTCCCTTCTAAAACCAAATGATCGCAGTGAATTAATTCGCGTCAGAAATAAGTAATAATATTTTTATTTTTCATAAACAGATTTCTTAAACATGATTAGAGACATACAGCGTAATTTTTACATATTACTGGTTCCCTTCAAACATCACAATAATAGAGTGAATTAATTTGTGTTAGAAATAAGTAAGGAATATATATATTTTTCAAAAACAAACTTTTGTACATAATTTATAGAGATATACAACGTAACTCTAATGTCATTGCTTGGTTCCCCTTCAAAAAATCAACGAATAACAGTGAATTAATTGGTGTCAGAAATATGTAATAAGTATGTTTAGTTTAAAAAAAAACGGATTTATGTGTATACAAGATTTTAAGATAAATAGCGGAATTGTTACTTATTACTGGATCCCCTCAAAATTTCCGATTTTAGAAGTCAATTCAGGTTTAGAAATAAAAAAAATAAGTCCAATTTTTTTCAAAAGCAAACTTTATACGTTTTTTAGAGAGATGGACAACATAACTCTCGCCGATTACAGGTTCTCCTTTAAAAACCAAATAAATAATAGTAGCGAATTAATTCGAGTCAGAAATAATTATTAAGGTTTTTTTCAAAAGGAAACATTTTTACATAATTTTGAGATATATAGCTTATATATAATTGTTACTTAATACAGGTTCCCTCAAAAATCTTAATAGTAGAAGTGAATTAGTGTCAGAAATACATATGTAAGAAGCATATTTATTTTTCAAAACAGATTTAATACAAAATTTAGAGACATAAACCAACATAATAACTAGAGATAACTCCATCTTCAAAAAATAAGTTTAGATAGTAGTGAATGAGATGAACACGCACACACACAGGACTTTAAAATCCCATTGATTTGCCCAGTTCACATTTACAGTCCCAATCCCTAATGTTAGGCGCTTTTACACACATGTACAGGCAGAATATCTCACCATGTTGATAGCAACTGTGTGTTCACCGACTATTCATATTCAGGCAACAGAACATGGCAAATGACTGCGACTGTACATGGACAATTGAAATTACAGATTTCCCAATGCGATTCGATTCACAATTATTGCAGATTAATTCACGCGATATCCCTCTTATAGACACGGGAAAACATGCGCAGAACGCATGTGCAATGGACACACTAGATTACTGCCTCCGATTCTATACACCAGGGACAATAATCAACCTTTGATACTCTGAGTCGAGAGGAAATCATAGTTATTATCTCGCTGCGATGATGTTTCATCGGATTATTTGGAAAAGTCCATCATGTGATGATCACGTCGGTTTTTTTTTGACCAACAATTACCGTTCATAGCAGTGGTTTTCAACCCTTATCATCCAGGTACACATAAAGTAATTACTGAAACTCTATGGTACCCCGAAAAATATATCAGATTTTTTGTCGATTTTACAAAAAATAGGTATAATTTTGATGGAGCTACAAAAATAATATTTATTATCTCTCCTTTTGGTTCTAAAACTAATTATTAAACATTTTATTTATGATTTACTTTGGAATAACAAACAGTACTCGAGTTAGTAATATGGAAAAATAGTTGTATTGCAAATATTATAGAAAAATAGTATCAGTCGAAATTATTTATGAATGCACTTTTCATAAGTTCAAAACTAAAATGTTAAAGTGAAATAAATATACACAATTTATATTATCGATTTCAAACCTTTATCTCATCCAAGGTAAACAAATTAACAACTGAAATTCTGTGGCACACCGTAAAACATATATTTTTTAGTCAATTTGACAAGAAATATGTATAATTTCAATTGATCTACAAAAAAAAAAAAAAAAAAAAAAAAACGATTACTTATCCTTCTTCCTCTAAAATGACAATTTAAACATTTTTTTTGTTCCATTGTATTTATGATATATTTTGTAATAAATATAATGCTTAGATTATTTATTTATTTATTAAAAATACAGTATCAGTTGAAATTATTTGTGATCACACTCGTAGAAAATTCAAAACTAAACAGTTGAAGTGAAATGAATCGTACACAATTTAAGCCATTTCAGCATCCTTCAGGTACACCAATATGCCATGGCTCAACGGTGGAAAATCGCTATAGGATAGTCTTGAAACAAATTCTTGGCCCAATGCATAAATTAATTCACGCGATATATCACTCGGGAAAACTCGGACGCATGCGCAGTGTTACTCGTCCCTCGCTCAACATTGTGCTAGATTAATGCCACCGACTCCATACATCTGGGACAATAATCAACCTTTGATACCCTGATTTGGTCGGGAAACAGCGCTATTATTACGCTAGACGCAATGCTGTTTCATCGGATTATATAGAAAAGACCATCAAGTGATGATCACGTCGGGTTCTTTTGGCCAACAATTAGTGTCTGAAGGACTCCTCGCCTGGAGCAAATCTGCGGGCCGAGGCATAAATCGACTGTTGATTGTAATCGATTGGTGTGGGTAATAAAGTATGCGGATGTAGCCAAGCTTAAAGGGAGATCGCTATCGGAGTGAGGTACTCCAGAGTTGGTCACATGGTTCCGGGTTAATTCTCAAACCATCACACGGGTCGGGTTTCAAAGGCGCTGGATTTAACTTTACCTTTAGTGAGTTTTAATCGACGGGGCTTACTGGGTATTGGAGATAGTGCAGATGGGTTGCATTGGGATTCGGAAAAGATTATTAATCGTCCGGCACTCGATATATCGGTGTGCGAATGCGGAATTTTATGAACCAGCGCCACGCTGAATTGGGTACGACTGGAAAATGATGTATCTCACTGGCTTATTAATTGTGGGTGAAGTGCAGGTGGAGGGTAGGATCAATTTTCTTATTGGTTTGAACGATTTATTTGTGTTCTGCTCTCGTAGATTTAATCTTGGTTAATCACGTGGTAATAAATTTTGGAACAGTGCCCTTCAATAGCAAATTAATAAAATGAGTCACTTATATTCGTAAGAACGTGTTAGGGTTTAAAAAAGAGTAGTGAAATACCTGTAAAAACTGGTTTAAAAGACTGACGAGACCGAAACAACTCATTAACAGTTTCTTAGTAACAATGCTTTATGGTTATTTCAGCTTAGCGTGCCGTTTTTTAATCATACTTCAGGAATCAATTCGCAATATGTTAGTAAGAGATATATAGGACATTATGCCAAGGACAACACTTTTTTTGTTTTGGAGCACGGTCAGAGAACGAGGTCTAATCCTGAGCTGGCACCCCACTCTCCGAACTTCCATACCACGTCAGAGCGAGAATACGTAAGGTTGCGACAGATTTAACGTGCGCTAGTCTCCCTGTAGGTCTTTAGTTAGATCGAGTTTCGAACTCGAAACCCATCGGTTGCTAATCCTCGATCCTACCAACTGGTAAAATTTTCCAGACGTCTCAACTCATAAGTTGATAAACCAATAATGGAGACAGATTCAAAATAGCGTTTACCCAATAGTCTACACACAATGAGTATTATTCCTCACCAAGAAATGTATCACTATAAAAACAGAACTTATAAAACACATCCGGGAATCAAAATGTCATCATCAATAGCTTAAACTGATACCATTGAGGTTCAAACGCGTACAATGAAATGTAATTGGCCTCCAATTTCTTTTTCTTTACTGAGAATCGCATAAAATATTCAACTCTTTGATAGCTACTTATAGCCAACAATTACTTAGTGCGACCTGCATAACGTTTTCTCTCACTAAAAACAAAGGCATTGCAAAGTGCTAAGAAGCGGTAGAATAAACAATCGTTTCGAGACGTCAGCATATGTGAATTCATAAACCCATTACTCACACACAAAGTACTTGGGAAAGAAAACAGAACTTGTAACAAGATATTCAGGAAAACAAATGTGTTGCCATCAATAGCTGAAACTGATTCTATCGAAGTAAAAACTCGCGAAAAAAGTAATTGGCAGCATTGCTGAATCACATAAAATGTTCAACTATTTGACAGTCATTTAGTGCTCACAATTTGCGATCTGCATAACTGTTTCACGTACTAAATACAAACGCATCCCAAAACGTGAAAAAGTGGTAGCATAAACAAAAGTTTGTAGACGTCAGCTTATGAATTCATAAATCCAATACTCCAGACACAATGCTTTCCGGCCCTCTCAAGCAAACGCTTCGAAAAGAAAACAGAACTTGTAACAAGATATCCGGGAACAAAAATGTCGCCATCAATACCTTAAACTGATTCCATTGAAGTTCAAACTCGTGCAACAAAAAGTGGGTTTGGGGGACCTATCCGCAGTTCAGGAGGTGATATCCAACAAGATTACATCTCCGGGGCCTGGTCTAGGGAGCTATATTGTTCCACAAAACAGATTGGCCCTGTCCCGAGAGCTCAGAGAGATCGAATTCCCGGCATGGCAGCATTTATTATTAATTTCTTCATCTGCTCAGTCCGGGAGGCCATGTTGATAGGCTTTAGCTGAAATATTCCCCAATTTGAAGCTGTGTATGCTCTTGTGGGTAAATATAGAAACAGCGCTCGATGATGACAATGACTCATTCGTTCTAGAGCTATTGAAGTATTTTTTAATCAAAAACGCTTCACACCTTCAGGGGCTAATCGAAAAGAAAACTTTATTGGTGCTGACCTATCGCCTTACATGTGTCTCTCGTAAAGTCTTTCCATTTTTACTCAGCTCAAATAATTTAGTATTGGGTCTATTTTCGCTGTTCAGTTCTGATTCCCGTTTAAGTCCTTTCTTTTGGATCTTGCTGTCTCCGGTGAAAATTTCCAGTTTTGCATTGCCAAATAAGGCCCGATCGCGGTACCGGATCCATAACACAAATGCTTTCCAAGGCTCATTTTGATTACCCTATCAGCCATCTAGACATAACGTGTCAAAAACATTTTCTTTCTGGTCGCCATAGTATGAGGAGCTGAGAAACGAGCTGTTGGTTGTTACAGGAATAGATCCATTCTAATGTTTGACCCATGGCTAGAAAAAGTAATTTCATTAATCCTAAAAGCGATTTAGATCAGATGTCTCGTCCATCAGGACATTACAAAATTTGTTAACATCGAGATTGCTTTTCATCAAGATATCACTAGTCTTTTGATGATGACAAGATCAAGATGTGGTCACCGGTGTAGTGGTTAAGGTGTTAGCCTCTAGATCGGAAGGTTCCTGGTTCTAACCCCGGTCCGGACATTGATGGTTGTAAGCGTATGGTGTAGAGGCTGCTGGTGCACCTTAAATCTGTCGTGGCCGAAAGTGCTCACGTTGGGTTGGTGTGGAAGTTTGGAGAGTGGCGTGCCAGCTCAGGTGTTGCTTCGTCATCTGAAAGTGGTTAAAAATTACGAGGCGTTGTCTTCGGATCTTTCCCTTAAGGGATTGATCCCCGTCGTCAATAGCCCGTTGTGTTGCTTTTGTACGATGTTAATTAAAAAATTACCAATTACCAAGATGTGGTCAGTTTTCTTTCAATGACGAGGTATCATGTCCATCAAGATCTGCTAATGATTTTAGTAATGACGAGATACCAAGTCAAAACACAACCACTACGAGGGTCAATAAAACGATATACTTTTTGCAAGGTGCAAAATACATTCATATAAGATGTGGTCTTCAGCCATAAATACTTTTAACTTTTTAGCGTAGTACGTTTCAAATTGTTTAACTGACAATTTTTAGCTAAATATACAGTATTTTGTCACACGGTGAAACATATTTAAAATTAGAACTGAACAATTTGTTTTTAGTCGTGTTCTTCGAAACTGAATCGCAATTTTCCTTAATATTATTGCAGTGCAAATAAAGAAAAAACGAAAGACCATAAAGTATCCAGAAGAAAACGCTTTTACGCATAGATCACTTAGTGTGTTTTTAATGTTTTTGAAACAAAAACTCAATTTTTTGTTGCAAGCAATACAGATTCATATAAGGTGTGGTCTGGAACCATAAACATTTTTTTTTTCAAAACAAATTTCTTAGAATTGTACGTTTTAAAGGGTTAAAATGAGAAATCAAGTAAATGTGTTTTGCGACATGGTAGACACAATTTTAAAAACTGAACCACTGTGTTCAAGTCATGCTTTTCGGATCTGAATCGGAACGTTTTTCAGAAATTTGTACTGATAAAATAGAGAAAGGAGACGAAAGACCATAACATACCTAGCAGAAACGATATTACGCATACATTTAATAAAAGTTTTAATGTTTTTGATACTAAAAACTAAACAATTTGTTAAGAGCAATATACATTTATATAATATGTGGTCTGCCACCATAACATTTTCTTCCGAAAAAACTTTTTTAACATAGAATCCTTGACAAATCAACTAAATGCATTGTGTTTTGCAACATGGTGGACAAAACCGTTAAAAAGCGAACCATTTTGTTCTAGTCATGCTTTCGGAAACTGAATAGGAATACTTTCTTAAAATTCGTACTGTTGAAATAGAGAAAAGAGACGAGAGACCATAAAGTACCCAGCAGAAAGCGATTTTACTCATATCTATTCTGCAAAAGTTTTGGTATTTTCTAAAGAAACCGTCAACGAGTCCCTTTGCAGCTGGTGAGTCAACGATATTTCACATGTCCACGAATATGTTAGGAGCAGATCATCGGGATTACGATTCCCAACGTTGCTGTCACGGAACAAAAGCAATCTCCTTCTGATGATATATTTCCCTATGACCATTGTATATCTACAATTTATCGATGTTATCACACTCGCTTATTGATTTACAGCCACAATAAACGAAAAGTTATCTACGGATGATAGCGACACCGCGGAAAGAGATTGCGTTAAATCTCAACACTGTTGGTGCTGTTTTTTATTTTGATGGGAAGGGAATCGCAGATCAAATCTTACAGAACGACCTATTGCATTCATTTCTGTTCACTGGAATTGAAATAAAGCGGTCTGGTTCAAATGGCTTAACATAACCAATAAAATTCGACTTTTTTTAATGGGGAACTTACACAAAATTAAAGTAGTTTGCGCATTACTTTTTCAGGGCGTAACCATGGTTTGGAATTCAGGTTATTGGGACCTTTTGACTATTAGTAACTTGGCGAGGTTGATATCCCGCCAATATGGCGATCATTTCACCAAAAGTAGTCTCCAAGTGCCATTCACCCTTTCTGCTTATACAGCAGGGATGGGCAAACCTGTTATTTTACGATAACAGTGTAAACAGTATAATTTGCAGGAAAAAAGTGTTGATATAAAATTGATATCAATATTTTTTACATTAAATGTATTTTTAAATTTTATTCAATGTAGTGTACCAAGTTTACACACATATTCATAATTTTATTTTCTTACTCGATAAGCCAATGCAGGCATTTTTTTATCGGCCCTCTAAATGGATTCTACGAGATATTGCGTCCAATATGAGACACATGTAAAAGACTACTGCTAGGATGGTTAAAGTATACACCAGCGACTTTATTTCTCCAAACCCTAGGACTGAGTAAAAAACCACACGGCTCAAAAATAAAACCGAAACAATTTCCAGTCAATCGTTTTTAATCAATTAGTCTATTGGTATTTCTTAATTTTCCACTGAAAAAGTGACAAAGAAATACCATTAAGTCAATTAGTTTAATAGTGTTTCTTCATTCTGTTAAAGCGCACACGAGTAATTTAACATTAACTTCGAGACGATGACAAAAAAAAACCAGCTATTCTACTTAGATCAATAATAACTACTTTATTGGCATTTCTTTATTTTAAATTTTATATTAAAAAAAATCATGTTTACATTAAAGCACACTGAGAATATCAGAGATCAAGCTAAGAAAACCGATATTTATTTCAATCAATTAATAAATAATTTATTGGTATTTCTACCTTTTTTATAAATTCCTTCTCAGAAAACCACAAAGGCTTCACTAGCTAAACAAAATCCCCATTCATTTTATTGAATTATTACACAATAAAAAATGTATTGGCATTTCTGAATTTTAAATTTCATTTTCAAAAAGCTATAAAGTCAGTTCCATTAAGGCTCCAATAAACCTATACATCAAGCTTAAAAAGAGCTATTTGTTTCAATCAATAATGACTGAATTAATAAATTGGTCTTCAAATTTCAATTTCTTTATCAAAAAGCTGCAAGGTCCCATTGAAGCACACCCAGAAGCCCCTCCACACCGTTATTCATTTCAATCAATAATTTCACAAGCAACCAATTCATATGTACTTTTTTATTATTCAATTTTTCATTCAAAAAGCTACTAAGACAGTTCCATTAAAGCACAAGCAAACTGCGTGTCGATTCTCAAAAATCCGTTATTCATTTCAATCAATAATTACAATCGCCATTTTTTAATTTTCCAATTACTGTCTCAAAATCCAGTTATTTCAAATAAAACGCTCTCGAGGTATTTTGGTATTTTTAATCCACTCTCGAACGGGCTAAAGTGGTCACGAGAGAAGCAACTCAGAGACAAAGCTGAAGCAACCGCAATTCATTGCAATCAGTAATCAATCAGTAACTAATTCATTTAGGATTTTCATTAAAAAACTACTACTTATTTTGATCAATACTTACAACTGCCAGTTCTTCATTTTTAAATTTCTTACCCAAAAAGTCAGAGACATTTCCATTAACCTTCTAAATGGTTAAGACGAGATATCTCGTCCATTAAGATCTGCCCGATTTGCTACTGCTAATACATCTCGTTATCAAGATATTGTCGACGTTTTTATCATGACGAGTACAAAATCTAGTCTTTTTTCAAATGACGAGATATCTCGGTCAAAAATATATGGTCAGTTCGCTTATTGACGAGATACAATCAAGATATTGTCGACGTTTTTATCATGACGAGTTCAAAATCTAGTCTTTTTTCAAATGACGAGATATCTCGGTCAAAAATATATGGTCAGTTCGCTTATTGACGAGATACTTCGTCGAGACAACCCCTATGAAGTTAAAGCACCCCGAAATGAAGTTCAAAAAACGGCGATCCATTTCAATCAATAATTACTCAGTAACTAATTTATCGATACCTTTTCATTTAAAAAGAAATACAACCCACTATTCATTTCAATCAATAATCACAACCATCATTTCTTTCTTAATTTTCCAATTTCTTCCTCAAAAAGCCGCAAAGGCATTGCCATTAAAGCGACCCCCGAGACGAATCCCCAAAACCGCTATTCATTTCAATCAATCCATAATCAGTAATTAAATTGCTACTTTTTCACTTTTCAAAAACACCGCTATTGATTTCAATCAGTAATTACTCAGCAGCTAATTCATCGGCGGTCTTTTTCGCTTTTCGAAAAACCGCTATTCATTTCAATCAATAATTGCAACCACCGTTTCTTCCTTCATTTTCCGATTCCTTCCCCAAAAAGCCACAAAGGCATTTCCATCAAAGCGCCCGCAAGAAGAAGACCCCGAGTGGAAGCCCCAAAAACCGCAATTCATTTCAATTCATTGAGCATTTTAAATGAGTCCATCCTCGCGGCAAGCTGTTGCTTCCGAGATGCATTTAGAAGCACCCTCCACCCGGAGTGGGCTTCTTTTGATTACGCAATAGCTGTCGATAGTGCTCTCGGCGCTGGCAGGAGGAATAATCCGGGAAGGAAACTCGCATTAGAACAACATGCAGCCCCGCATGTTATCAGATAAACCACGGACATGAATCAATATATCATTCCATGCGTCTCTTGTAGACGCACCTCAAATATTCATGCTGTGCATACTGGGGCAGCATGTGCAGTGGCGGAGGAGCCGACGAGAAACGATGGGGAAAATAATTTTCTTTTATTTATATTCAAGCGCGGATTTTTATTATTAACGTCGGGAGATATTATTAGTAAGAAGGGGAAAAAGTTTCGGATCCGAATATTGAAGAGCTCGGATGTGTGAGGGGGAATCCAATCAAATTGAAAATGAGTGGAAACTAGACAGAGATGATGTAGCTAATCAGCTGAGAACAAAAGGCAGTCGGTATAAAAATGACGTTTTGAGTTAGTTGACATGCGATGACGTTTCCCTGCTACTTATTTTTAAAGCTGCTCTGATGCGAAATGGAATGAAGGAAAGGAAATATTTAATTCGAGGGAAGTATTGCATATTGTATGCTGTCGGCACGTATTGCATATTGTATGCTGTCGGCACGTATATGCTATTGGGTATATGACCTTGGTTAGATAAGAATTTGCAGATTGAACATTGTAAGGACAATACCAAATAAAAACTGATTGAAAAGGCATATTTAATTCTAGTAACAGTGCCAAATGTATACGGAATTGGCAATGTAAATATTTGCAGCTTGAACATAGCGAGGAAAATATCAAAATCAAAAAAATTTTAATCGAACGAAAGGTAGCATTTAATTCGAGGGAAATGTAGGCATATTATATGTTATTGGAACTTGTACGATGTTGGGTATTGACCTTGGTTAGATAAGAATTTATAGATTGACCTTGGTAAAAACAATACCAATTAAAAAAAATACGAATGAATATATATATATATTCTGGTAGAACGTGGATGTGGTGTTGGCTGACTTTGGTTATTAGAGAAATCGCAGTTTGAATATAGTAGGTAGACAATCAAAATGGTAAAAAGAAATAGAAGCAAAGGATATATTTAATTTCAGTGAATTATCACATTTTCCATTCTGTTAGAACGTGGATATGCGTTGGCTGACTTTGTTCATATAAGGTAATTTTAGTTAACGTCGTACTAGTGCAACACAACGGACTATTGACGACTGTCCGGGATCAGTCCCTTAAGGGAAAGATATGAGGACAACACCTCGTAATTGTGAACCACGGTCAGATGACAAAGCAACACCTGAGCTGGCACCCGTGCTTTCCAAACTTCCACGCCAACCCAACGTGAGGACTTTAGGCCACAACAGATTTAAGGTGCACCAGCCGCCTCTACACCATACGTTTACAAACATCCATGCCCGAACCTGGATTCGAACCAGGAACCTTCCGATCTAGAGGCTAGCAACATAACCACTATACCGGTTGGTCGGCTTGTTCATATAAGAATGAATATAGTAAGCTTGAATATAGTAAGTACAATACCAAAATAATAAGAAAAAAGGTATTGAAAGAAAGGTAATATTTAATTTCCAGTGAAGTATATGATCTATGCCGAGATGAAATGTGGATAATGTTTGCTATATGCCGTTAGTTTGCGTATTTGTAGTTAAATGAAATTAAAATCTCAAAATTATATTAATTTATATTAATTTTTTAAGGTAGAATTTGTTAAAATTAGTCTTAAACTTCAATTTTAAACAGTAAATAACAACTACTACATTTATTAAGTATGTTAATATTAGTTATTACCTATTAACGAAAGAAACTGGCAGTTCACAACTGTTATATGTCAGCCCCCGCTAGTATTTAAACCGAAATATAATAGTTTTCCTTACAGCACTCGTCTCCGAGAGGTTCCAAATTTAATACCGGAATCATTGCGATAGTACACATTATCCGTCGATTTTTCGCCAAAGGCGTCATTTCATATTTGGCGTAATTATTCGCTCCGATTCATTAAAACAGACGCTAGACATGAATATTATGTCGTGATCTGAGCGGATTCTTTCGCCTCATCCGTCGCGGGTCGCCAGAAGTGACCCCTAGGGTCACATGAAGCAGGAGGTCCAACCGCCGGACCTGACAGTCCACGCCCCATTGCTTCGCCAACAGGACATCGCAGGAGGTTGCCATATTTCGCGCTCCTCTCGGGACCGCCAAGGCGCTCAGTGTTCTCGCCAACTGATTCAATTTTATATGGACTCCTGGCACCAGGATGAAATACTATTTTAGTGGCACACACACAGCCCAAGAAAGACTATAATTTTGATGTGCATTCAAATTTATATCTCTCTCATTATTGATACACTTTTGCAAAGCGTAGATGTCAGAAAAAGTGATTGAAAAAGCAGAATTCTTAATCATTACTTACATTCACATTTTACGTGTGTCACTATCGAGATTACCATGCAATAAGTAGCTTTGAGAAATGTTATTTGATGGCTCAGTGAAATATGAAATTCATAATTATTACTTACATTCATAGTTTAAATGTCTGATACTATTGAGGTGTCGATGCAATATGTAGATTTGAGAAAATGTGATTGATAATGCAGAAACAAATCCTCATCATTACTTGCATTTATAGTCAATATGTCTGATAATATCTAAAGGCATTACAATATGCAAATTTGAGAATAGGTTACTGATAGTGAAGTAAAAAAAAAATTAACAATCATCACTTACGTATCTCATAATGAATCTTTAAATCAATACGAAAAATATATATATATACATTTCAATAAAATAGTTAATTTTAAAATAAAATAACTGTATTTTCTTTCATGAAAATTAAAAACAATTTTATTTATTTGTAGCATTTTATTTATGCGGAGGTGTGCTAAAAATATAGGAAATAACACTTTTGAAAGGGGAAAATATTTTTTATTCAAAAAGTATAGTCTCATTACGAAGCTTCATTCCAATAATAAATGCTACATAGTATTTTCTTCAAAGAAAATAAAAATAATTTTATTTATTTACAGAATTTTGTTGTGTGAGGGTATATTTTGAAAATCAGAAAACAAAACTTTCTTGTGAGTAGATTCATTTTAATTAAAAAAGTATTTCCTCATCTCGGAAACCTCATTATATTAAAAAAGATTAACTGTATTTTCCATAAAGGATATTAAAAGAATTTTATGGATCTACAGTATTTATTTGAAAGAATAGATTTCAAAAATCCGAAAACATACTTTTGATGGAATCACTTCAGTTTAAAGAATATTTTCTCAGTTCGAAGTCTCATTGTAATTTAAAAAGTTTTTTTAATTTAGGTGGAATGATGGATTTTACTTTCTATACCATCTATCACTCATGTTCTCATATTTTATACTCATGTAAAAATCACAAATCTTTCAAAGAAATTGCATTTACAATATATAATTTTTAATAACATTACGAAAACATTAAAAATATGAACATTGCATCCATTGAAGAATGTATTAGATCTCTTCTAAACTGATCACAATTTAATTAACATCTTTTCAGTTCTTATATTCCTGTAAAGCTATATTTGTGTTGTCTGATGAAATTTATTCAGGAGGTTAATTCTCATGACATCTCTACACAATTCAATACTAAAGTTTTTTTAAGATCACAAGTTCTGTATGAAAGCATACACCATAACTAGGTTAAATCACGGAGAATATACCAATCGATACAATACTTCACTCATATTTTACAGTTATTCTCATATATCGCATTCTGATAAATATTTATGTTTGGAGATACAATTTTAATTAGTTTATTCCTTCATTATATCATTCAGACTTTAAGAAAATTAGTTTTTAAATACGACAATAAGTTCTCCGATGGAAAACTATGCACGTATTAATCTAAAATTCCGCGACAGGTATATTTTCTTATTCCTCGAAATAATTTCGAATTCTTTGCTGTTATGATTAATAATATTTTATGCGGGCTCTCAGTAAGCTTCCTCATTGCAATATTACATTTAGTTATCTAATATTCAATAAAAAAGCATATCAGGTTAATTTTATTGCTACCGAATTCAATATCGTATACTAATCAAACTTAGTGAGCTCGTTTTATTAACACAGCGATATTTTATTTCGAGCACAGGCATACATGAAGTCCAAAATTAAATTACATTGCAGACGGAAACAAAATTACATTTGCAGAGAGTAATCCAATAGAATATCAAGTTTCTCAGTAATTAAATGAAGGAAGAATAAGCCCAAGAGGAAAATATCTGGGTGTACTGTACACCTCAGTATTGCATTTTGTTTTAAGGACGTTTAAAATAGAAAAGTTGGTTAATGTCTACTTTATAGTCATTATGTTGCAGTAAATAGTGTTGTGATACGTTGTAGATTTAATTAACACATTCGCCTCTTTAAATATGATACATATGAGGGAATTAAATGTGCAACTTGTTCTTTTGAAGCTCTTCAATTTATCATGCTAGTTTCTGTATTTTTGATTCTTCAAGTATTTTCGATATAAAATTGCAAAGGTGTACATAGAGTGTGTTAATTCAACATGAAGTAGGGTATATGTTTTCTCCTTATGAAATTATAAACTGTAAATAAAAATTTAATTAAAGAGGGTATTTAAAGAAATTAAAATTATATTGACTAGAAGAGCGCAACTTCTTGAATCTGATTTTATTTACTCATTTCGTTTGAATCTGCGAACAATAATTGATAACTCGTTTACTCTGCACATTTTTATCATCTCAGTATAGAGTATTTCTGGAAAATGCCATATAAGACAACTCGATTAAGGGGACACCTTTGAAAAATTCTTTTTGTTTCATATTCACAACAAGATGTTTTAGTGATTCTAATATGCATTATAAAAGAAAATTTTTTTATATTCCCAATTATTAAGTAATTCAATTTTTTTTAAATATATTTCAATTTTTTTTTAAATTTCTACACTATTTGCTAATTTTAATTTCGTCCAAATAATAATTGTATTTATCTTCTATGAAGTGTTCCGCACAATTTTGTGCGTGGGATTACGTGTACCACAGTTATTTATTTTTTTACAAATATTTTTGTAACAAATACTGTGAAAAACAACAAAAAACCAGTCATAGAGATTTCAGCAATTTTTGAAAAAATAACTCTTTTCCAAACCCTTATTCCATACACAATGTTATGAAATACAACATAATAAACAACAGAAATACGTTTCAAATATCTACATCAGTTATAATAAAAACCATAGCATTTTAAACGCACTGTAGTCATGAAAAATAAAAAGTCGAGAACAAGTTTAGAGACTTTGAAGTTTTAAATGCTTTTGGTTTCGGTACTTACATTCTGTAGAAAAACTTGAATACCTCGCTTAAAAATATAGCCACAGATGTAAAGTTTTTGCTCACATATTCTTTAAAGTTGTATAATTATTATAAAAATTAAGTATTATAAAAAATAATCTTTCAACATTTTAATAAATTTTTGGGTACCGTGTCCCTTTAAAATATGCAGAAACAATTCAGAGTTTAATTATAATTAAAATATTATTTCACATACTTATGCATTAAATTACAATTTTAAATAAAGAAACGCATTTGCTGCTATCACACAACTGAATCAATCACTCCGCGAGCATGTGAATTCCAAAGTTTCGAAACCAAATAATAGAAAAATCTGTTACGTTTTCAATGATTATTATAGAAGAAAGTGAGGAGGGATCTAAAAATATTGGTAGTCTGTGTTGAGGACTCACATCGTACTTTTGACTTGAAAACTCGGGACTTACGTTGGATTGGGAAATAAATGAAGGAAGGCAAGGAAGTTTGAACAATTGTTTATTGAACAATGAATTTACAGTTTCAACTACACTCTATAACAAAACAATTGGCGCACCAAGAAGGAGTTGTCTGATTGCGATAAAAATTGGTGGATGTTAAGAACATAAATAGAAAAACAAACTAATAAAATTTCAGAACAATTGAATGATTTATTTCAAAATTTGACCGTTACAAAGGGTGGAAGTCAATAAGGCGTTTGTCCACCTCTGCCCTGATTGCAAGCTGTCACCAGGCATGGGATGGACTGAAAAAGTTCCCGGATGGTGTCATGCGGAATTTCTTGCAAAATTGTCTCCATCTGTCGGGTTCTATGGTCAACATTCCGGGATGGTTGCAATGGACTTCCCATAACGTCCAAAATTTGCTTTATGGGAGAGAGATCGGGAGACCTAGCTGGCCAATTAGAGCTTGAAGACAATTCATAGCAACACGTGCCGTGTGCGGCCGAGCATTATCTTGTTGAAAAGTAAGTCCGGGGTGTCACAAAAAAAACGGTAACACAATCGGTCGTAGAATTTAGTCTACGTACCGCTGTGCTGTAAGTGTGCCAAAAATGACTACCAAAGGGGTCCGGCTATCGAAGGAGATGGCACTCCAGATCTTAACGCCATGTTGTGGGCATGTGTGGCGTGCGATTGTAAAGGCAGGATCCCAACGCTGTCATGGACGTCTCCAGACCCGTCTACGGTTGTCGTCAGGACACAGTTGTAAACGGGGCTCGTCACTAAAGACTATATATCCCTTGTCAGCGCCGTTACAAGTTGGTCGAGCCCGGCCCAACTTCTTCTTGGTGGGTCGATTTTTTTTTGTTATAGAGTATATTAAAGTGCAGTGTGATATCAATATTGGTTAAATTTATAGATTAAAAGCAGACCTGTGAATGAAGCGTAGTTCGGTAACTTTCAAATTCCACAATATACACAGTCCTCACTTCACGCATTCTAAAGTTACAATGGCCCAAACCTGGCTCAGCAACGTTGAATTTCGACTTATTGAGGAACCTCTCCCCACGCTCTGTTCACCTGCTCACTTGGTCCAAAGGTCATCGAATAAAAGGTAATCGACACTATATTCATCTTAGGAATATTTCTTCAAGTTCGTAATTCATAAGGCACAGTATGTAACTGTTTTTTTTTAACAAACGACTTAACATACTATATGCCTCAGTACTTCTTAGATTTCAGATAAGTATTCAAGTCAAAACATGAAATTTTAATCTTATAAAAGTTAAAAATAATAATTATTTTATAAAATCTCTATTATAAATATTAAAGCCCTCACACAGCGTTTTTTAATTCTTAAAACATTTTATGTTCATGGAATGGCACGTTTTGATAGAACTCGTTGGCTCAATTAAAGTAGCGAGGGAAGGTTATTATATTAAACATAAATTTTTAATAATATATATAAAAGATGAAAAAACATTCTCATCTCCAATGAAGTCTTTGACGACAAAAGGATATTTTCTAACTTATTTTTCCAAATTGACCTCATTAAAATTAAGATTGAAAACTAATTGTTTACATCACGTTTGCTACACGTTGTGTTGTTATGAACGCATTTTGTATCGAATGTTAAGATAGTTTGAACTTCAATGGAAATAGAAGGTGTACAAAATTAAAATATAAGAAGTTCCTCAAGTGTAGGAAGAGACTGAAACTAAAAATTAAAAACTCTTTTTAATTTTTAGAAAACAAAAGAAGGGCCAGAAGATCTTCAGTGAAATTAAGATTCTTTCGCTTAAGTGTATGGAGGGTACATAAAATTTAAGAGTCTTTGCATTTAAATTTAAGATTGGAGTATTAAATTATATATATATATATATATATATATATATATATATATATATATATATATATATATATATATATATATATATATATATATATATATATATATATATATATATATATATATATATATATATATATATATAAGAATCTTCGCACAAGTTAAAGAAGTTTATGACATCTAAAATAAAAATCCTTTCCTTTAACGCAAGTCGGCTCTATGAAATTGAAAAAAAAAAATAATAAAATAAAATAAAAATAAATAAATAAATAAATAAATAAATATATATATATATATATATATATATATATCTTCCGCTCAATAACAAGGATGTATAGCACTTAAGTCTTTATTTAAGTTTCATGGGGATGTATAAAGTATTAAAAGTCAAAGTTCTTTATTCAAAGCACAAGGAAGAGATGTATAAACATTAATAAGCTCGTTTCGCTTAACTACTGGAAAGATGTATGTGAATGCAAATGAAATATGTAAGAAGAATGTTAATGCTTTAAATGATCCTTCAGTTTAACCATATGAGGGGCTCACACGTATTTATCTGTTCTGTAAACTGCTGTCTTCCTTGCTGACTTGTAATCATACTTGTGCTTGAACGACAGAACCTTTCCTGTGATTCTTTCAACCAGGGCTTGGGATTATTTAGTGTGTTGTGGAGTAGTGTGTAATGTGGTATTTAGTGTGTTGAGGAGTAGTGTGTGTTGTGGTATTTAGTGTGTTATCATAAAAAATGTGTGTTGTGGAGAAAAAATATTACACTACTCGGGAAAACTTCAGACACTCAGACGTATTACTCGGAAATCAAGAAAGTACTTTCGTTTAACCCTCCGTGGTTGTCTCGACGAGATATTTCGTCATTAGCAAAACTGACCAGATCTTGATAAGCGAGATATATCGTCATTAGCGAAACCAGTAACAGATCTTGAAGAACAAAATGTCTCGCCATTAAAAGAAAATCAACCCGATCTCCAAAACGTCATCATAAAAAAAATCGTCAATATGATGACGAGATATTTCGTCAGCAGCAAAATTGACCAGACCTTGATAAGAACCTATACCGATCTATTTTTTCGAAACAAATTTAACTCATTTCTGAGTCACTGAATAGATATATAATAGGGTTGTTTTCAGACCTAAAGCAGTTAACCCTTCAGGTGGTTTCAACAAAATATCTCTCCCTTCACGGTCCGATTAATTTTGCCGATGACGAAATATCTCGTCACTAAGTCATTGCCGATCTTTTGATGACGTCGAGATCAAAGCCGAGTCGATTATCTTCCAAATGACGAGATATCTCGGCCGTCAAGATCAAGACAATTTTGTTAATGCATCAGACAGGGAAATTAAGCACATTTCGGTAGCCGTGAGTGAAGTCATTTCTCTAAGCCGATCTTTCCGATCTTCGAGAGTTTGGCGGAAGTAAAAAAGGAGAAAAACTGCCAAATGCCGGCCACTCGTTCCGGCAGTGTCGTGTCTCTGTCCAGTGGGACTTGGTCCGAGTGGGCCGGGCCTGACCGGCGTCCGGTAATCGGCGCATGCTGAGATCCTGACCTCAAGTATGGAATCGTGTCCGGCTCATTAGTTTTGATGCAAGAAGGGGATTTCTCCCTCCTAGGAGGACTTTAAGATAACGCCAAGAGAGGAAAGAAACAAAAATGCCGCAGAGAGAACGAAGGAATCTCGGTGGGAATGTTTTCTGGGATATTTATCAAACCGGGACGAGAGTTGGAAACGAGAAAGTTTTTTAAAACTTATGAATGCATAAGACATCGATGAATGTTTTTGAAGGGAAGTATGGAGCTGGGTTGAGTGGTTATCTTGATGGAAATCGAAATAAAATTGTTTCCGAGCTGTAATGTTTTGAATCTTATGTCAGTTTATAGCAATCTTTGTTTTATTTCAATTGGAATTATTGTTTATAAAACCATTGTTTTTTTATTTCTTTATTTTAGAACTTCATACGAGGGAACACAAACATTCAGTTATTTAACCGATAAAAATGAAAGGCAGTTTGCAGTAGTTTAACCCTCTCGGTGGTTGTTGTCCTGACGATGTATATCGTCACTAGCAAAACGGACCATATCTTGATGGACGAGTAAACTCGTCATTAGAAAAAAAACTGACCAAACCTTGATAGACAAATAATCAATCTCCTCTTTAGAAAAACTGACCATATCGTGATGGACGAGTAATCTCGTCATTAGTAAAAACCGACCAGATCTTGATATCGTTAAAAACTCAGTAATATCATGACGGCGATTTACTTTGTCATTATGAAAATTGGTCGGATCTTGATAGACGAGATTTCTCGTCGAAACCACTTGGAATGTTAAATACATTTATAAAGTAAGGGAATGCAGCGTAGATCTAAATACATCAACAACATTGTCGATGCTTATGCTCTGAGGAACAGAATGTTGAGGTTTGTATGGGTGTTTCTTTGTTCCTCTTTTTAATAAGGAATGTTAGTTACCATCTTACAATTATTGATTGTTAAATTCATTCAACTGATTAATACACGAGTAGCTTAATATTGAAGCTAATTTACTATAGTTTATCAAATTTCAGTTTTGAAAAACAAGAGAGCAGCTGGAATTTACGTTTATATAGAGCCGTTAACCAAAAAGGCATGACAATGTCTGCGATATTCCTTTAAACTAAATTAAAATAATGTAGTTAAGCTAAGTCATTTCGTTAGGTTATATCCTCCCCGGCTTAGAGCAGAAATTTATTAACAATTTTTTCGGACACTAAAAGCTTATTTTCATGACGACAGTGCATGTATTGTCATATTTTAATCTGTTTGAAAATAATTTATCACCATCAGAATGTTCGTAATTTTATTTTTTGATATGAAAAATAATATCTAGTCTTTAAACATCCGTGCTGGGAATTAATTGATTTTGTCAGTTAATAAGTTTTTATCTACATCGATGATTAATAATTCGTATTTTTTAGTAATGTAATTTAATTAAATGTAGTTTAGAAACACAAGGAAGCAGATGAGATTTACGTAAAGGAAACCGCGAACGAAAACAGTTTGAAAAAGTATGACAGTCCCTTAGCCTCAATACAAGAATTTATATAAATTTTCATTAGGTCAAATCATCAGCTTAGAGTAGAATATTATTAAAAACCATTTTTTCTACAGCTACTAAATGCTTATTTTCACGAAGATGACAATTGTTTCTGACGAAAACGCTAATAGCTCGGCTTTAAACAGCTGCACTCTAAAAACTTTTTTTGTCACTTAACGAGTTTCTTCTCTAACCCGACCATTTTTCTTATTTTTAGTTATTCAATTTAAACTTCATTAGAAAAACAAGTTTTACCTTATTGACACTCGAAATAAACGAAAGCAAAACATAATTTTAAAATGACTACGGTAATTTGCATTTTTGCAGCCCTGTTTTAGCAAATGACGCAGCATCATAAATAAGGCATGATATCAACCAACAATTGTCTCCCCGATGATTTTACACCTCACTTTCTCTTCACGCTCCGCCGGTATCGGAATCAACATGCATGCCTGGAAATCTTTTAAAAAAGTAATTATCCAGATCTCTAAGACGCGAAAGCACATCGACTGAACAATCAAGGCAAAAAAAAGCAGGCAAAAAGTGCCGGAATAATTAAAACACGGAATGCTAGTATTCCATGGGACTTCCCGCAAAAGTTGCGAGGATCACAAGTTAAACCATCGCAAGCACTGTATAAAGCAGACAAAAGTGATTAGCGAAAAATATTTAAAAATCCAACCGGCAGAACTGGAAACGAAATGGCAGCGGGCAGGGAAGTTCAGCTATTTACTTTTTCAATTGTAGCTAGGGTCTTTTAATTAACAATGCTTTTTGTCATCGCAAGAGTTGCGATAAAAGTAATTTATGGGCGGTTTCATTTTTTGTATGAAATTTAAAATGGAAGCGCCTCAATTATGAGGGTGCATTGGGGCTTTTGAAAGAACAAAAAGGGAGTTCACGCAGGGGTGAATACTGCAGTTCGGCTTTAAGGTAACTAATTGCATGCAAATCGTTGTGACAGATGGATTTTATATCAATACACTTCCCACTAAAAAGTACTAGCGTGTGGATGCCTGATTGGTCCACCTCAACCCTCATGGTGGTTGTCTCGATTAAGTATCTCACCCCTAGGAAAATTGACCTGATTTTGCTGGACGAGATATCTCGTCATCAGAAAAAACTGACCACACCTTGATCTCGTCACTATCGAAAATTAGACATTATATGGATGACAAGATATCACGTCATCCAGATGTTATCAATTATTTATTTTCTATTAGCAACCGGGAAATTCTAAGCTTGAAACACAATCTAACAAACGACTGTCGTACAAAAGGGGGCTGGTGCACATTAAATCTGCCTCAAAATTACTCACGTTGGAGTGGTGTGGAAGTTCGGAGAAAAGGGTGTCAGCTCAGCTGTTGACCTCGTCATCTGACCCTGATTCAAGACTACAAGGTGTTGTACTAGGATCTTTCAGGATTGATCCCGGATTATCGCTAATAGCCCGGTATGCAGTTTCAACGGCACATAAATTCAAATACCAATCAACTTAACTATCACAGCTGTATAATATTAATTTAGTAAAGTACCTCCTAAAATTTATCAAATCTAAAACTAAACTTGTAAACTTCAGCATATATTCTGTAAAATGTAGAAAATATCCATTTTAATTAGCTACACTTGCATTGTCAATATTCTACTCTTAAGTACCAGTGAAATAAAAAATATATATTTCAACAGTTGTACTGTTGAGATTATTTTTTGATAATCTCAACAAATTATGTAACATATGTTGAACTGGTCATAAAATAACGTTACTTAAATTCCTGTAATTTCAAGAAAATGTTTCAATTTTTTTTCTAATACATCAATTATCTTTGTGTAATAAATACTTTATCAATGCTCTGGCTATAATTTGTGTCTGTTATTTATATTTCTTAACTATACACATTCAATTATAATTTTAGCCTTTTGTACTAATGAAATTTCTGAAGTTGTATATCCTCTTGATAAGTAATTTTAACTCTGGTAATTCCAGTCTCAATTTTGCTTTACATGGGCAATAGGACGATGAAAAGAAGATCGAGAAAATGATTCTGAAGTTTGAAAAGGAATCATATCAAAAGAAATTATTCTGAAATAAGAATAGAACTTACATGAAAAGAAATTATTTTGAAATATGAAAAGAATTTACATATGTGTGTGTGGAAAGAAATTAAGATTTCTCTATTGATTCTGTAAAACAGTTTTTCCTTGTTGATAGTTTTAAAGCAGAGAAAAAAAATTAATTTTCTGAACTGTATAAATTTTTTTTGCGCAATATTCCAATCTGTTATATAGAAACTACCAACAAATATATTTCGGTTATAAGACGCATTCGTTATAAAACCCGGAAAGGTAGCATTATTCGAATATAAACATTTCCTCTGACTCTGAAATTCCCACATACGTCAGGAGAATTTAAGATATTTCCGAGAATGCACGTCTCTGTAAAACTGTTTTTCTTTTAGTGTGTCTATTATAGCAGAAAAGTTAAATAACGGAGACCGTCACGGTGTGTCTACGAGGTTTAAAATGAGGTGTTTCGGCATTTGTGCTAGCATTTTATAATGGAATCTAACATTATTTTGCAGTTCTACAAAACGCTAACCAGTACATATGTCAGTTATATGACAATCTAGTTTAGATTTTGAGAGAATCATAGACTATACATAAGATAAAGCTATCATTTTCTAGCGTGAACCTTTATAGAACTACATTATTTGTTCAATCAACCAAACTCTATCGTTTATATATGTAAGTTATATAAACGACTAGCTTGGTTTTGAGAGAACTATAGACCATACACACATGTAGGAGAAATCCATCATTTTCTGAGAAGTTTGTGGATGAAAACTTCCGTGGTGTTTCTATGAGGATCAACATGAGTGGTTTTGGCATTTCCGGTGTATGCAAAAATAGACTTTAACATTATTTTTTCGTTTTACCAAACGATATCGTTTATACATGTAAGTTATACGACCCACAAGTTTGGTTATGAGATAATTATAGATAATTGAGATAGGATAAAGCTATCATCATCTAGTACTGAATATTCTAATAAATGTTGATCTCTCACTTTATTGTATAGCTCGGAGTTAATATTTCGAAGGGAAAAACAGAGTAAATCTTTCATTTATTCCGGAAAAACTCCACCATATACTGTTACCAACTGGTCAATCTGATGCAATTCCATATATTATTCTTTCTTTACACAAAATATAACAATGATAATTTGCACCATTTCATGCGTTTAAAACGTGTGTCCAATCAGAAACATGGCGTGCCTCAACTGATCCATTTTGATAAATTACCTTATTGTTATACATCGGGTTAATACAGGTCTTACTTTTATTTTCATGGATTCCTTTTTGTCATCTGATCGCTAAACGAACGTGAAAAATCTTTCACATGACGGGAAAGACCCAAGAACGGAAAACGGTCAGACAACGGGAAATATCCGAGTACCCATTTTACATCGCAAATCAATGTTTGTTAGATACTTAGCGAATCTAGAATATATAATGGAAATATTTTCTTATAATTTTAAACACATTTGTAATATTTATAAGTGCATAGCAAACAATATATGATTTACATTGATTTAAAAGAGCCACCTTTTATTTTAACGATAGATTAACTACAGTACAAAGTCTCAAATTAGGACCTCCCAAATCCGGAATTGTCCAAAATCCGTCCGTTTTACTAACCGGCGTTTTTTTTTTCCTTTTCTCGCTGTTTTCCATCTTTTCGACAATTTTTAAAGAACAAGGAGTTAAACCTGGAACTGATTGATGAAACAACGAAACATAATGGCCATGTTCAGAGTAAATACCACACAGAAAAATTGGAAGATTTGAAAGTAAAATTTGTTGAATTGTAGTAAGAAGTTTTTTTTCCTTTTTTTTTATATCCGTTATATATATTTAACGAAATATTCGCGCGGGGAAGGGGGGTGGATTAAGGTTTTTTTTTGAGAAAAAAATGCAAATAATCCAAAATCTGAAAAAATCCAAAATTCGGAATGGCCGACTTCCAGGAGGATTCTGGATTTGGGACTTTGTACTGTATATTGGAGTTTGAATTTTTGATAACAAGAAATTTATTCCTCTTAAAAAAATAATCCAGAAATGTTTAAAAAATGTTAACAAAATTTACTTAATTTCCAATTCTCAAGAGTACATACTTTATAAAAGGTCGAATTATCAATGCATCAGAAACTTTCAAACAGTATAGATACATTAACCCTCAAAAGATAACTGTCCATTAACATGTGGTCAAATTTGCTAATGGCATAATACCTCGTCCATTAAGACCTAGTCAGCTTTGCTAATGACGAGATACCACGTCGAGACCACCACTAGGAGGTTTAATTCCATTCAGCAATACTTATCAGTAAACCCATGTCTTCAGTTTCATCAACATTTAAGTTTTTATCCACTGCACAAAAAAAGGGCAAGAGCAACACCAACACATTAATTTTTACGTCTCCTTCCCGGTGAATTCGAGCTGATGCCGAAGTGTTTACCATCAAGTTGTAAACGTCACCACCGTGGTTTTAAAATCTGATTTAGCGTCACGGAAAACTACGCAAAACAGTCGTCCAGTTTAGAACGGACGCCGGATAGATGTTAATATATTTTCTCTCCCCCCCAACTAAACAAAGCCTACTAAAAAACTTAAAGAGCGATACGGGGCGAGGAGATGAAAGTTATTTGTTGTCTTCCCATTACAATCTGGAGGATGGAAATGGGCTCCATATTCCCCTGCCCATAACTCCCCAGTGTGAGGCCTGCTTTTATTAATCCAGCTGCACCGAATCCCAAATGTTCCCCGTCCCCCAAATTTACTCACATTTCCTAGCAGTAAAAAGGGAAATCATAACCATGTCCAGCCCAGCTTGATACAGCCTAACCATCGTGAAAACCACCTAGTCCTCCTAATGCTACATTTTTATGATACATAAACGAGGTGATTTACGCCCTGAACTCGCTACTCAGGGTGCAAAAGTGCCCTCCCGGGAAGAGATATATATACATAAATACATATAACTATGCCTATATATATATGAGTTTTGTACTTATTTATATACACACGACCTAAACATGTCTGGCTGTGTGGACTATGTACGATATGCATGGGCGTATACTGTTTGGGATCCGTTACATAAGTTGCGTAAACCTGGTTTGAAATGCTGGAAATGTTAAAATGAATGCGATGATAGTGTTGAAAATGTGTTTTGCATCAGGCATATCTGGAAAGAAGGGAGTCTACTATGAGATGAATAAGTCTTACCTTAGGCAAATGTACTTATTTATATACACGCGACCTGTATCCTTAATGCAAATACAAATACCCCTTTTACTGGATATACGTCTTTGCATGTGGAACTGCATTTGACTTAAATACATTTAACCTTTCGAGCATCGCGAGATTTTGGTAGTGTTAGCATAGCTGGAAAGAAGTTAGTCTACTATGAGATGAATAAGTCTTGCTTTAGGAAAATGTACTTATTTATACACCCACAACCTGTATCCTTAATGTAAATACGAATACCCCTTTTACTGGATATACGTCTTTGTATGTGGAGCTGCATTTGACTTAAATACATTAAACCTTTCGAGTATCGCGAGATTTTGGTAGTGTAGCATTGTTTTTCTCCCATAACCCACGCATATTGTCTAAATAGCCACATTTACTAAGTGAAAGAATCCTAGGAAACATTGTATTGGTCAATAAGTCTAATACAAGGAGAAACGATGCAGGGAAAACTGCAGTTAGTATAGTGAAATAATGCTTGCCTGACCCTCTGAGAGATGGAGTTTGCGTTCATGACTAGCATATGTAACAGCTTGGAGTAATCGAACAAATTGATTGACCCTTAATCTATAAATAAATATCGATATTAATTTTTACTTTACACAAAAATGAAAAATCTGCGTTGCAGGATCCAAAACACCTCTGTGGGTGTATAAATATTCCTCATTTTCAGGCCCTGGGATGTGGTATCGAATATTACAAAGGAATCACTTGGGAAGCAAATTAATTGTTCAACGTCGAATCAAAAGAATAAATTGTTCGGGTATTTCACCTCCCCTCTTTCACTCGTTGACTAATCCCTAAAGCATGAAAGAGCACGATGTCCGATATCTACAAATTACTAAATTTACACAAAATCGATAAGGATGATTAACTATTATTGCTCTAGTCTTCTTGTTTACCTGATGGAATAAAGTGGCGAGACATCAAAGTTTCCATACGGTTCATTAATTACGCATTCAATCACTTCCTCCCGAGCTGCATCTTTCACTCTTTTAGTGTTTTTGATGAAGTATGAACTAGGGGTGCCTGGTCTTTATTTAGAAGCCGATGTCGCTTATGCAGCTGTTGGTTCTCTTGGATTTCTCTACAGGCTAAGTGTGGTCTACCGACTCGAATGTAGGAGCTGAATCACGCGGTAAGCCAGTAGAAGGGACTCTTTAGGTTCGTCAGACTGATACTTTTTCATTTCTGGTTTTGATTTGAGTTGATAATCATTAAGTTTTGATTAATTCAACTCCATTGTTCGAACTGAAACTTGTGCCTACCTTGTACATATAACTCTCTAAGTTTGTCTAGTGGGACTTTTTCATCTCCGGGTAATAAAAACTCATTTTTGATTTGTGTGGATCTGGACACAACAGCATTGTATATAAAAACAAACAATCAATATTATGTTTATAAAAAACTAATTGGTTTAAAACTAATTGGTTTATAAAAAACTAATTGGTTTAAAACTAATTGGTTTATAAAAAACTAATTGGTTAAAAAATAATAAGTTTTGGTTAATTTTGGAAGTGTATAGTATAAAATTAAATAAAGGGAAAACAACATGCATTTTTTATTTTTTATTTTGTTTGAATAAGACATTTACACATAGTTAGAATGATACTTTTCATCTCCCGTTGAAAAATCATATATTTTATCTGTGTTGATAGTCAGTAATTTTTAAATAATAATCAAATTCCATAGTTTTAACTGAATTACGTGACTATCCAGTGTGAATAACGTGTTCCATAAGTTTTAATAATAAGACTTTTTCAAACAAAAATTTTTGATTCGTGTTGATACTTAAGTTCTGATTAATTTTTAAATCCCATAGTTCGAAATGAAATACGCCTCTAAACAGAGCTTTTTCAGTTCGTTTCAATGAGACTTTTTCATCTGATGTTTTAAAAACAAACTCGGTTTGTATTGAGAACCATTAGGGTTTTATAGATGTTTTATTTCATACTTTTCACTAAAACGCCCTGTCAGCCATTATATCTACCTCTTTCAGTTCGTTAGAATTATAAATTTTCATCCAGCTTTAAAAACATCTTTGATTTGTATTCATAATCATTAATTTTTGATTAATCTTTGAATATACGAAAAAATTTCATTAAAACTTCCATATCGATTGAAGCGTTTTACATTATTTCAATTTAGGGTATGCTATATCCAGAGGCATAAGTCTCTGTACTAATTTACAGCATTTCATTAAGTTGGTTAATTTTTTCTTCTGAACTTAAGCTGAAACACTCGTCTAGCCAGTGTACAAAATGTTTTCAGCTTGTTTGAATGATTTTTTTGATGAACATTTTTAGTTCCTGTAAATATTTATTCGATATTAATTGATGAAGAATCTGATGAGTTTTGATTCTCGCCACATTTTATCAATTTGCATAACTACAAAGATTGAAGCATAGTCCTTTTGAAACTAGTGTTACTTTCTCAATCCTTACTTCCAGGTCTTGTTTTAAAACAGATGTACGAGTTCACCTATTCACTTCTAGACACTAGTTTAGTTATTTAAAATTAATAAAGACAGTCTAAAAAACGATTTGTCATGGAAACTAGACATGAAGAGTTTGCTTTTTAATTTAAAGCAGAAAATATTTATCTGAAAAGATATACGTTTGCTACTTTATTAAATACTGCAGATTAGCAGCAGTGTAACAATTACAAAGATGGTAGCAAAGTTCTGTTAACATTAAGGGGGTCCGGGAAACTTTGAAAAAAAATTTTTGCTAATTAATTTAGAATTTTGATTTTTTTTGTACTGATTACCCATCTAACTAATAAGCAAAATCACAGCAAAAAATTTTTCCAAAAGTTTTTTAAAAATTTAAAATTAAAAATTTTTGAAAAAAAGAGGGGTTATTTTAAATTGCTAAAACTTAAAATATTCTGGATCAATTTTCAAAATTCTTGCAGTAAATTATTCACAATTTTATAAACTTTAATTGTGATTCAGCAATTTAAAAAATATTAATTTAGTAAAACTTAAAAAATATTTGAATGAAAATTTTGGAAAATTTTAAGGTACTTTTTTTAAAAAAAGTCATATTTTTAAAAGTAAATATTTGTTTCAAATTTGCTGAATCGAAATTAAAGTATAATGTTTGAAAAAGATGTATTCCAAATTTCAACCCTTAAACTTTATCGGTTTTCGACTTATAGCAATTTGAATACAGGAAATCTTGAAAAAAAGTATCATGGAGAAAAAAGCATTTAAAGTTTTAAAGACAGATGTCGTTGCCATGACAACAACTGTCAAGAGTGTTAGATTTTCAAAACAACGCACCACAAAAATGATTATATCTCTAGTTCTAATTAAGATAGAAACAAGATTTAGACGTCATTTAAAGCAGAAAAACACAGAGAATTTCTTTAAATAATAAAAAACATTTCGAAAATGTGACGATTTTTGTGTCCCGGACCCCCTTAACCTATCTCTAGTCATTCCGTACTTCCAGGTCCCGATTTAAAACAGATGTCCCAGTTTAAATAATCAGATACACTACCCTACAATAATGGACCGGACGACAGCGTATTTGCAAAAAATCCAACTACTTGTTTGGGAGTGTTTTTCATGGTATGACCTGGGACCTTTGCAAGTTGTTACTGGTCAATTGAACGCCGACGCCTACATGAATATTTTGTACAATCAGGTTCTTCCTATGCTCTAGCAATTTTATGGAATGGACAAATGTTACTTCTAGGAAGACAACGCTCCACGTCACGTTGCAGCCTCTGTCAAGCAGTGGTGTCAAGATATGGATGTAAAACGTCTTGCCATGGCCTGCTCAGAGTCCCGAATTAAACCCCATAGGACATTTGTAGTACGAGTTAGAGCGACGTTACGGATCAGGGAATCTACAGCTGAGCAGGCGAAATTCTTACAGCAGGAAAGGATACAAATACCCATAGCTGCGTATCAAAACCTTGTTGAAAGTATGCCCAGATGAGTTGCTAGTGTAATTGCAGCACGTAGGGGACCACCCCCTATTAAAGCATGTATTATTTCCCTTATACCATCACATCTCGCTGTCCGGTCCATTATTGTAGGGTAGTGTACCTATGCTCCTTTTCACTTCTAGTAATTACGATTTAAAATCAGTAAATCAACATAAAGAACTATTTATTACAAATTAGACTTGTAAAATATTTATTTTCATAACTATAAGCAAAGAGAGCTCTTCTGATAATGTATATATTTCCTACTTTATTAAAGACTGCAGACTAACAACAATGAAACAATTACATATACGGAAGCCATAATCCTTTTAAAACAAGTCTTTCTCTTGTCAAACTGTACTTACAGGTCTGATTTTAAAACAAATGTTGGAGATTACCTAGTGAGACACACATGCTCCTCTATTCACATCTAGTTATTACGATTTAAAATCAATAAAATCAACATAAAGAACTATTTATCACGCACAAATTAGATTTGTAAAATATTTATTTTCATAACTATAAGCAAAGAGAGCTATCTGATAATGCATACATTTCCTACTTTATTCAAGACTGCAAATTAACAACAATGATACAACTACATATACGGAAGTCATAATCCTTATAAAACGAGTCTTTCTCTTGTCAATCCGTATTTATAAGTCTCATTTTAAAGCAGATGTTGGAGTTTACCTAGTGAGATGCATATCTTCTTCTATTCACATCAAGTTATTACTATTTAGAATCAATAAAGTCAGCATAAAGAACAATTTATCCCGCAAAACTAAAAAATATATAAAATATTTATTCTTGTAACTCTAAACAAGTAGATTTATCTGAATATGTAAGCACCCTATTCACTTTTGGAAATTAGTTTAGTTATAATTAATACGGACAGTATAAAAAACGTATTTGTCATGCAAACTAGACATGGAATGTTTGCCTTTTAATTCAAAGCCAAAAAGATTTATCTGATAAGATATACATTTGCTACTTTATTAAAGACTACACTTTAGCAGCAGTGCTAGAACTACAAAGATGGAAGCACATAATCCTTTTAAAACGAGTCTTTCTCTAGTCAATCTGTACTTCCAGGTCTCGTTTGAAAACAGATGTCCGAGTTCACCTAGTCAGACACCCATGCTCCTATTCATTCCTAGTAATTACTTCAATTATTTAAAATTACTTTTTCAATCTCGTCATGCTCGTTGAGTAAACGGAAAAATGTCATTACACGGAGATTAACGCGATTAATTTCTGGCTTTACTCAAGGGAGCTCGGCTGAGATTTGCTCCCCCAACTTTATTATTCGGATGTTTGCTCTCAAACGGGAAAGAAACGTCCGTAGGACGTGGGCATTTTCTGTTTCGCAGAATTAACTCACGGGAGATAGTAATTAGAGCTCGCAACTTTGGAGAGGTGCGTTTTAAAATAAACACTAGCTGTGTTTGTTAAACATTTTCGATCAACAAATCTGCGAATTCGAATCTGTGTCTCGAGTTTCGTGTCCCTCGCTTTGATTAGCAATAGATTCGTATAATGCTCCATATTTAAATTCATTGAACAGTAAGCACCGTATACGTGGTAATTGTCACGGGAGGGTTCGTTGTTAACTACGCTGGGATCGTTAGATTACTTTAAAGATTACTTTAAAAGATAAAGAAATACTTTTCTTGAGAGTGGGTGGTAGAATGAAGTTGAAATAGAAGCATGTAAACCCGATTTCCTATTTTTAATGTTTATTATATATGATTATAAGACCAAATAGAAGCTATTGCTATATTTAGGACACAATAGACTGGATATTTCGAGTGCGAAATAGAATCGTGTTAACCCCATTTTCTATTTTGCACGTTTGTTGTATGTGACTATAAATGGAAAAATAGAAGTTATTACAACGTTTTGGACACACAATAAAAAAACTGAATATTTGTATAAATTTTAATTTGTTTTCATGTCTAGGTCGGTATAAGGCTATCCATTTTCTAAATTGTTCCATTTCAGCTTTCGTTAAATCATACAGTTATTGACATATCTTTGCAAAAATGAAACACTGAATTCTGTCTCAAAACAATTTGTCAAAAAAATGAAAAAATGTATTTATTACCCATAGTTATAAATTGATTTCAAATTTGACTATTTCTATTAGAAGTATTAAATTTTATATGTTAATATTGTAAATTCTTAGAACAGTACATTCAAAAGGTGTTAATGGCATGAATTTGAAACATACTGCTGACTTTAATTCACTGAAGTACACATCAGACAGTACAAATATATCTATCCAAAAACAACTATTGAGCTTTTGAGGAGAGCCTCTACTATTTTAAATCTATCAGCGTCTTCAATGAGTTAGGTAATAGAATCTAAAACTGCTATGCTAGTTGAGTGAAGGAATTGATTTTATCTCCGAAAATACAGTTACATAATATGATAGGTCTTTAATCTCGAAGTTTGTTAAAAAATCTTGTTTGAATATTACCTTCGAACAGAATACACAATTTCAAGCGAATTTCAAACAGATGTTGATTATTGTAGAATCCTCTCAAATACACTTTATTTCATATATCTTTGTAAAACAGCTATTGAGTTTTCGAGGAGAACCTCCAAGATTAAAATTCCTTCTACGTCTTCTATGTGTTAGGTAAGTGCAGGAATTACATTCATACGTGACAGGTCTTAACTCATGAAGTTTGTTTAAAAACACTTGTTAGAATCGTACCTTTAAACAGTTATTTACACAATTTAAAACCATAGGTTGCTTATTATAAAATTCACTCAAATGCACTTCATTTCATATATCTTTGTAAAAACAGCTATTGAGTTTTCGAGGAGAACCTCCAAGATTAGAAATCACTCTACGTCTCCCGCGCTAACTAAGCGGAGGAAATGATTCTATTTCCTGGAATACAAGGGAATGTAAGCGAAAAATAAAAGGAAAGAAACTCAAACTCATTGCTCAGTGGTTCAGTCTCTGAGGGTTAAACGATGACAGTGGCCAAAAGCACCACATAATGGTCAAGAAGATGAATGTTATCCTTCATATACGGTCTGCGTTTGACTCCAGCCTGACCCCCGCTTTCGTCAATCTCGCCTCGGCTAACTTGTCACATGAGATCCCACATTCTAAGATTCCCCACCCCTGAATGGTGGATGAACATCAGTTATCTCTTTCGATATGAAGGATTGCTTGCCGTAATCGGAGAAAAAGTGGATACCGTAAAATTGCCCAGTGCTTTTCGGGAAATAGTTTTAATGAATCAGGTTTAAAATAAATACATGCCTGTAACATTGTTATGCTTCGTTCCTTAGCTTATTTATGAATCGTGTTCAGATTTTATACTATTTGGTTAAGTTCGAGAGAGGTGTAAGTTTCAACTCAATAAAATTTCATTTTTAATAGTTGAGTTTGTGATACCAAGATTGTTTTAGCCCTCTCAGCTTGTTTGTAAACCCTGTGTTGAGTTTGTCACTCCTTTTATTACACTAGATAGTAGAGTGGTGTATGGTTTAAAAAGATGAAGAGCAATATTTCAAGGTGCAAATGAAATATAAAAGATTGCTCGCCGTAATCGGAGAAAACGTAAATACCGTAAAATTGTCCAGTGCTTTTCGGGAAATTGTTTTAATGAATCATGCTTAAAATAAATACATGCTTGTAACATTGTTCTGCTTTGTTGCTTAACTTATTTATGAATCTTGTTCAGATTTTATACTATTTGGTTAAAGTTCGAGAGTGATATAAGTTTTAACTCAATAAAATTTCATTTTTAATAATTGAGTTTGTGATACCAATATTGGTTTAGCCCTCTCAGCTTGTTTATAAACCCTATGTTGTGTTTGTCACTCTCATCCTATTATACTAGATAGGATAGTGGTATATGGTTTAAAAAGATGAAGAGCAATTTTTGAAGTTGAAAATGAATTATGAAGGATTGCTCGCCGTAATCGAAGAAAAAGTTGATACCGTAAAATTGACCAGTGCTTTTCGGTAAATAGTTTTAATGAATCAGGTTTAAAATAAAATCATGCTTGTAACATTGTTCTGCTTTGTTCCTTAGCTTATTTATGAATCTTGTTTAGATTTTATATTATTTGGTTAAGTTCGAGAGCGGATTAGGTTTTAACTCATTAAAATTCCACTTTATATAATTGAATTGAATACCTAGATTTTTTTAACCCTTTCAATTTGTTTATAAACCCTAGGTTGGGAGTTTTTAACTCTCATTTTAATACTCTAGATAGAGGAGTAGTACATGGTTTAACAAGATAAGTAGCAATTTTTCAAGGTGACAATGAATTATGAAGGATTGCTCACCGTAACAGGAGAAAAAGTGGATACCATCAAATTGTCCCCAATGCTTCTTGTGAAATAGTTTTAATGCATCAGGTTTAAAATAAATATGATTTTAACTCTCTCTGTCACTGTTTCAATCGCTCAAACGTATTTACGAATTCTAAGTTCAGATTTTATCATACTATTAGGAGAGATTGGGGAGTGTTATATGGTTTAGTAAGATTAAGTGTGTGTACTTTTCAATAAACATGTTTAATTACAACATAACTTTTCTCACCCGCTCAACTTGTGTCCAAGCCTTGTGTTCAATTTTCAAACTTTAGTTCGTTTAGGCTACATTGGAGAGTGATGCATGATTGATTCGGTAAAATTCCATTTTTAATAAATAGGTTTATAAACATCGTGACTGGTATAATCCGCTGAACTTAATTTTAAACTCGAGGTTTAGTTTTTAACTATCATAATCTTCGATCGGTTAATACCATTTTTTAATAAATTCGTTTAATAATTTTTTGACCCTTCTCAAATCGCTTATAAACTCTGCGTTCAGTTTTCAAGCATTAATTCTTTTAGGCTACGTCGGTGACAATTATATGGTTTTACAAACTTAAATACCATTTTTAATTAATACAACACCGTGTCTGTTATAACCTGCTCAACCTGTACATAAACATAGATTAAGTTTACCCCTATCATACTATTAGGCTAGACGAAAGAGTAGTACTGCGTTCAACAAGATAAAGAGAATCGCTTTTAATAAATACGTTTATAACATTTTAACCTTCCTCACCCTCTCAATTTATTTATAAACTCTTGGTTAAGTGTTCCGCTTTTGGATTTATAAGCCCTGGTTTGTATAGTTTAGATCCTCGAATACAAACCAAACACAGGCAATATGAGTGATATAGTAACAAAGCCAAATGCTTAAATGCTTAATGCTTCATCAAGATCTGATCAATACTTTTTCTAACAAGATATCTCGAACATCAGGATCTGGTCAGTTTTGTTAGTTATAAGATACCTCCTTGATATAACCACCAAGAGGGTTAAAGCTGAACACCATATTTAAATGTGCATAAATATTAGAGGCAGCCCAAATCTTTAAAATTTTAATCTATTTTGATGAAGACCTGGTAATTCTATTTAATTCCTACTTATTATTCACATCCAACTCCCACTTGCCTTAAACATTTGCTTAAAATTACTCACGAAGACCCAAGGAACAATGCTACCAATGTTAGGGTGGAGATACTGTTGCAATCTATGAAGAAAGGTGGATCAATTAAAATAAATTTAAACCAAATATAAGCCTAATTATATAATCAATGTAAAGTAATTTCAACATTCGTGCTATACGCGTTGGTATTTCAGGACTAGCTCATGTTCTAAAATCTTTTTTAAAGTTTCTAAAAGTTTTAATGTGACCAGTGTACAAAACTCTTCCAGTTAGTTAGAATGTGACTTTTAATCTTTGGTTTTGAAGACACAATTCTGATTTGTGTTGGTAATTATTCTGTGTCAGGGCAAAAGAGATTAAGTCAAAATGGCTATATTTCAGAATCAAAAATCGGATATTTCACTTTCTCAGGAATTACCAGCAGGAAAAAAAAATCAAGACACGACACGCACAGACTACAAATAATTGTAATTTAGATTCTCATATTCATTTAGTTTCGATTTTGAGTATATTACATTACTTTTAAATTTATGGTGTACATGGACTCCTTCGGACCTAAAAGACAGATTTATTCTTTTTGCTCTGACAAGAAATAATTAAGATTTGATTAAAGTGTCGACTCCATAATTCGAACTGAAACATGTGTCCAATCAAACTACACATAGCTTTTAAATTCATTAGAATTTCCTTTCGGGTTATCAACTCAAATAAAAAATATTTATTTTCAATCATTGAGAAGTAATTTGATTTAAGACATCATAGTTTGATTTGGAATTTGCCGTCTACCAGTATTAAGAACTTTTCAGTTTGGAAGAGACTTTCCATCTACGGTTTCAAGACCACACTTTTGATTTGTGTGTTGATAATTGTTAAGATTTTACTAATTTTTCAATTCAATCCATCAAATTAAAACAACTGACCAGCTGTGTACAAAGCGTTTTTAGTTCGCTATAATATGGGGCATTTTCATGTCTGATTTTAAATACACTGGATTTGTGTTGATAATCCTTGAGTTTTGATTAATGGTAATGACGGGAGAGTTGTTTTTCTCAGGGTTTATGGTATTGTTCTGTTTTAAATTTTTTTAAAACTTTTTTTGTCTAACCATATACCAAACGTTTGCAGTTAGTTATAATCTTTTCATCTCTGGCTTTGAAAACATACTTTTGATTTGTGTGATTATCAAGCTTTGGTTAATTTTCAACTCCATAAATAGAACTGAAACATGCTACTAGATAGTACACATAAATTTTTTATTTACTTGGAAAGATAATTTTATCTCCAGTTATGAATTCAAATAAAGCTTTTTTAAAAAACTTTACGAATTAATTATTTTTTCAATTTCATGGTTCGAAGTGAAACACTCATCATCAGTAGACAAAGCTTTTTCAGTTCGTTTGAATGAGAAATATCTCTGGTTTTTATTAACACTTTTGATTTGTGTTGATAATCATTAAGTTTTGTGTCTTCTAACTTTTGAGCTCTATAAGCAGAAAAGGGCAGTATACATAACTTTTGAGTTAATTAGAATGATGTTTTACTTTGAAAACATCGACACAAATCAAAAGAGCTTTTCAAGTCCTTAAGAATAAAATTTTCAGCTTTATGGTTCAAAGTTAAGCACCCACCATCAGTTTACAGAGTTTTTTTCAGTTCGCTAGAACGAGACCTTCATCTATGTATTAAAGAACACTTATGTTTTGCGTTGACAATCATTAAGTTTGGATTAATAATACGACATACCTATTTTAAAATTTGGGGATCTCTGAATGATTTGAAATGGCAAACTAATTATATTATGTACACTTCAGAATTTTTAATTTTCACGTAGGTCGGATTTATGCGTGCCTTTAAAACTGCATACGAATTTAAGTGTGCTATAAATAATGGAGATAGCCCAAATTTACTAAAATTTTACCCCTTATGATGAAAGCCTCATTATTCTTATGGAATTCTTACTTATTATTTATTTCCAACTCAGATTCGCCTTGAAAAGTTGCTCAAAATTTCCCGTGATGAAGGCCCTGGGAAGAATGTTAGCGTGAGAAATGGTTGCCATGTATCAAGAAAGGTGAATTAACTCGGAGAACTTCTAATTAAATTAGCATAATTATGTAATCAATGCAAAGTAATTTAGGTATGGGAGCCCGGTGCGTTGTTTTGCTCTTTATTTTATGGTCTTGCTGCTGTTTTAAATAACTGGATGCGTATAAAAAAGCTCATGTATACCATTTTCAAACCTCATTGATACTGCTGTAGGTTAGAGAATAGGGAGACTCAAACGTTATATGCATATTAAATAACTTATACATAAAAGATGCAGAGCGGAAAAAAATATCTTTACTTTATGTTTGTCCATGGGAGTTTTTTTGTGCTCATCTGCAGCTGGAGTTTAAAAGAAAGTCTTTTGGATCTTATTCTTGCCCGTCTCAGTTTCTTTTTTACAAGCCTTGTGAGTTTTTTTAAATTTCGTGGATGTACCTTATAAATTCTTTATACTTAGGTGGTTAGTGAATTTAAGTTAATACAGTTTGTTTTAAAGAAATGCACGCTGTTTCAAAAATTACCGATTCTTTATTGGAAATAAATTATACATAGGGATGAGTTATTGTGAACATTCGTATTTGTAAATACATTTGAATAATATATTTGTACGTTTTCGCTGAAAATGTTGTTTGATTTCTTCACATGCAATAATATTAGGAAATTTTTTTGTGATGGCTTCAAGTTAACGTTTGTTGGACCTCTAAAACATTGAATAACGGGTCATGAATTGTGTATAAAAACATCTTGAAGCGAAGATGTATGTACTTTTTAATTTATCTATGAAGGTGTATACCACCGATTATCGACAAATGTGACATAAGAATGACACTGTTGTTTCTTACTAACGGTGAAGATGGTTAAACTATTTGAAATGTGTAAAGTTAATTTGATTTCAACTGTTTAGCATTGACAAGACTGTTCAAAAAAATTTTAAGTAATGTGCATTTAAATAACTTTTAGTATTATTTTTCATTCTAAAGTATCATGAATAAATTTTTCATAGACTTTTTAAAAGCGTTTTTGGAGAAAAGGAGTAGGTTATTACTGTATATGTATTTATTTGTACATCAATAAAAATGAAAACTGTTCTGTTTCAAATAGGCAAAGTGTATAATATAGCTTTTCACGAGTTTTATTAATTAGTTTACTTGTGTCATGAAATGAAAAAGGTAGAAAATTGAAGGTATACAAATTTATATATCATAAATATTTACATAATTTACAGTTAATGCATAATGTATGAAAATTGCAACAATGGTTCGCACAAGACAGGTGAGTTGTGGTTTAAGCTTCAGGGATGTATTCACAGGAGGAAGGAAGAGTTTGGGGATCTTGATATTACAAAATAAATGCTGAAGTCAGCTTAAACCTACAAGCGGTTTCAACGAGATATCTCGACCATCAGGAACTGACCAATTTTGATATTGACGAGATAATTCTTCTCTAAGATGTAGCCAATTTTTGATAATGACGAGGTCAAGATATGATCAGCTTTCTTCTAATGACGCGATATCTCCTTTATAAAGATCTGCTAATAATTTTGCTAATGGTGAGATATCTCGACGAAATAACCACCCGGAGGGTTAACTGATTTAAACCGAAGGTTTTTAAGCCGAAGCTGAGGCCTAAAAGAACCTTTGAGTTTAAAGCATGGTTAGAAATATCCTGGACGGTTCTAAAAATGGCAAAATATGTTTGTAAACGGAACGCTTCATTTACAATTCGGTTCCCGAACCAAGCAAAAAATCGATCTATGTGCTAGATGACTGTCTCAACAGGAAGGGACTGGTCAAGACGAGAAATGCTTCTTGTCTGTTCGCCTAGACAAGTCATTTTGTTATACTTTAGGGTGGAGATCCATTAAATATGTGGACAACATGGTTAGTAGGGCCTATAAAAAGCTACTGCATTTAAAACATCAAGCTCAGTTTGAACTATCAAACCGTTTAGAAACGGTAAGATCATAGAACTTCTTTGCAATTCACAAGTGAACTAAGTATAATAATTAGCTTTATTAAGCTTCCGTGTATTTAACCATACATAACATTTACATAAGGTTACAGATAAAATATTATATATATATCTATATATATATATGTATATATATATAATATCTATATCTATATCTATATATATATCTATATATATATATATCTATATATATCTCTCTCTCTCTCTCTCTCTCTCTCTCTCTATATATATATATATATATATATATATATATATATATATATATATATATATATATATATATATATATATATATATATATATATATATATATATATATATATATAGCCGACCAACCGGTCTAGTGGTCAAGGTGTTGGCCTCTGGATCGGAAGGTTCTTGGTTCGAATCCGGGTCAGGGCATGGATGTAAATTGTGCTGTCCGTTGTTGGGGTAAATGATGGTCCACCACTGGGTGCCCCTTCACAAGTGACCATCACTTCTGGCCTTGTATAAGGCTACAATGACTACGATCAATTCTGTACTGTACTGTATTGTATTTCTGTATTGTATTATGTATTGTATTTGTCTTTGCAATCTGTACCCAGCCTTGGCATTGGAATATATATATATACAGGGTGATTCACAAGTACGTGTACAGTTTCCAGTTGCTGTAAAGCAGGAACCGTTAGAGACATTGTCCCCAAATTCGAACTGTTAGCTAGGTATACTCATAAAGTTTGTGTTCCACTCCCGATCGAAGTGGTGTAGGAGATAGTGAACGTGTCGCGTGATTGGTCGGTTGAATTGGTTGCGTCTGCAGTGGAGAAGGCGTTTTGTGTTCTTGAATTGAGGAAATCGGAATCTGTCACCGTTGTAGAACGGAAGTTTAGATCACGATGTGGAAAAGAACCTCCAAATAGAAAATTCATTTACGATTGGTTTATAAAATTCGAAACTACGGGCTTTATGTGCAAAGTTCCAAATGCAGGATCACCGAGTGTATCACCAGATGTCGTCAAAAACTTCATTCATCCAATTGGATAATAAAGTCGAAAATTTCAATTCTCCAATTGGATGGTGCACCACCACACTGGTCAGGTAACATGCCCTCTATTAACATCTACTTCACCGTTGGATTGAACGAAGCGCCGACTACAACATGCCAATAACCTAATGGCCACCCAGATGCCCTGACTTGACACCATGTGATATATATATATACATATATATATATATATATATATATATATATACATATATACATATATATATATACATACATACATATATATATACATACATATATATATATACATATATATATATATATATATATACATATATATATACATACATACATACATACATACATATATATATATATATATATATATATATATATATATATATATATATATATATATATATATATATATATATATATATATATATATATATATACATACATACATACATACATACATATATATATATATATATATATATATATATATAATATTGTATATATAATATTGTACAATATTTTATGTAGAATATTACCATAACATGTAACCATTATAACATTTTGTAAATCCTAAGGGTAGGGTAGTTGAACGCACTGGGCACTGTGACGCACTGGACAACACAGTGGGCTTTTGGCGACGGTCCGGGATAAATCCCCGAAAGGGACATATCCTAGGACATCACCCCGTAGTTTAAAAAACCAGAGTCAGATGACGGGGTCAGTATCTGAGCTGGCAACGCACTCTTCCAATTTGAGCACCACGCCAACATGAGGACATTTGATGCCACGACAGGTTTAACGTTCACCAGTCCCTACTTGGGTCGGATCGAGTTGATGTATATATTAAGGATTCTCTTTTAACCAAAAATAAACCTCAGGCCAAATTTACTACTAAGTCCTCTCTCCGTTATATATTTTAGTAACAATAGCAATTTA
The DNA here is from genome assembly GCA_947359465.1 of Metellina segmentata. Taxonomy (NCBI): domain Eukaryota; kingdom Metazoa; phylum Arthropoda; class Arachnida; order Araneae; family Tetragnathidae; genus Metellina; species Metellina segmentata. The sequence continues at coordinate 15,012,779 of OX375884.1, read as the reverse complement.
GCCATTGATATCGAAAGAGAAAAATAAACTTCATCTTGTACATATAACAAAAGTAATCATCTAATATTTTTAATATACGGTGTAAAACAGGTTTGCACGTAGTTTCCAACAAAACTGTCATTTTTGAGAGGAACCGAGGTCATTATATATTCCTTATATCTGTTTAGCTTCATTCTAGAAACAGCACCCCATCAAATGTTGTATGAGTAAAGATGAAAAATAAGAAAATTCTCCATCTTACGCTTGATGCTATGATGGTTTTACACTAGTAAGTCATTTGCATAACACAAGAACAAAAACAGAAGAGATTGCCGTTAAAGATGTTTTTATGATGCCATGTTGTGTGCGATCTTTTTATTCGTAGACATTTAAATATTTTCTTTCAATTCTGCCTTATACTGCGAACATTTTTGGTTGTCTGGTATTTTATAGAATGCAAAGATTTAAAAATGCAAAGATTTACTGCATGTAAACCGTAAAAACGTTAACGTATTTAAAATTTTGACTTTGAGTCTAAAATGTTTAAGTATTTTAACGTATCTACTGTACAAATGAGTATAATTTTACTGTGAAAACTTTGTATTATTTTTTACTTTTGATATTTAGAGAATTGAATGTTGTACACATCAGATAATATTTAAATGTATGGGTGTATAAAACATGTTTTTTATGATACAATAATTGCGAAAAGTATTAAAAGTGGGTGTTTATTAATGGTATTAAATCAGTGATTTTTTTTAAAACTTAATTTAAAGTAGAGTCTAAGATTAAGTTACAAACATATCCCCTTCTAAACAGGATGTCTCTTGGATTATAGCACGCACTGCATTGGTCATAAATCTCACAAATGCATAATATAGAATACAATAGAATCAACAAATTAATATCCATTCGAAAACATTCATAATGCTATGAATACATTCAACGGGTTAATTAATAATGTTTTAAAATTTTCATTGAAAACATTTTTTTTGTTGGAATAATAATGTTGAGTACAACAAATGAGTGTTGTTGATAACCTATCTTTTTTGTCAATATTATAATACTATTGAGTTAGGAAACGGGATATTTTAATAGTCCGTTAACACTATTAGAAAGTGCTCCGTTGCGGAAAAGGAAAAGCAAAATAGAAAGAGTCCTTTACTAATACGTTTGTATAATTTCAATAACATTTATGTACAAAATTGAAAGAAAGCTTTTTAATTACCTTAACGGAATTGATTATGGTTCATTTATGAAATAGTGGGTTATTTTTAATAAAACATGTGCTCAAGCGTGGAGAAGAAAATACCTGCATAGAAAGATTCCTTTACCAAGAGCATTTGTATAATTTTACAAACATGTTTGTCTATATATAACTGTACGAAATCTCTAATTACTTTAACGGTTTTGATAAGAGTTCATTGGTGCAATAGCACGCAATTTTTAGTAGCTCACTAAACTATTAGTAAGTGTTCAATCAAGGCAAAGAAAATGCCACAAAGAAAGATTCCTTAACTAAGAGCATTTGTTTAATTTTAAAAATATATTTATCTACATATAATTGAACGAAAGCTCTTTAATAAGATTAACGGATTTGATACGAGTTCGTTGGTGCACGTTGCACGCTGGTTTTAGTAGCTCACTTCAACTATTAATAATTGTTCATCAAGGCATAGAAAATGCCTTACACAAAGATTCCTTTAGTAAGAAGTATCTGTATAATTTTAATAAGCATATTTGTCTAAATATAATTGAACGAAATCTCTTTAATTACATTAACGGATTTGATAGTAGTTCGTTGGTGCAATAGTACGCTATTTTTAGTAACTTCCTTAAACTATTAGTACGTGCTCAATCAAAGCAAAGAAAATGCCTCACGCAAAGATTCCTTTACTAAGAAGCATTTGTATAATTTTAATAAGCATATCTCTCTACATATAATTAAACGAAATATATTTAATTACATAAAAGCATTTTTTTGCCGACCAATTGGTCTAGAGGTTAAGGTGTTGGCCTCTGGATCGGAAGGTTCCTGTTTCGAATCCGGGGTCAGGGCAAGGACGTAAAATGTGATGTCGTTAGTAAGAGGTAGTGGGCCAACCACTGGTTGCCCCTTTACAACTGGACATCGATTATGGCCTTGTAGTTGGCCTATTAGTAAGTGTTCAATCAAGGCAAAGAAAATGCCACAAAGAAAGATTCCTTATCTAAGAGCATTTGTTTAATTTTAAAAATATATTTGTCTACATATAATTGAACGAAAGCTCTTTAATAAGATTAACGGATTTGATTCCTTTAATAAGTATGTGGCGAATGATTTAATTCATAAGTGCCAGCCATTCGGAAAAAAAAAACCCTCCACAAACATTAACGTATTTGATAAGAGTTCGCTGGTGCAATAGCACGCTATTTTTAGTAGCTCACTAAACTATTAGTAAGTGCTCAATCAAGGCAAAGAAAATGCCTCACACAAAGATTCCTTTACTAAGATGCATTTGTATAATTTTAATAAGTATATTTGTCTACATGTAATTGAACGATATCTCTTTAATTACCTTAACGGATTTGATGAGTTGTTAGGTGCAATAGTGGGCTATTTTTAATAGCCCGTTTAAACTACCAGTAAGTGCTCAATCGCGGGAAAGAAAATCCCTCTTAAAAAGAGGATCGAAAATAGACAAGCGTGAAAGAGGGAGAGGACATTGCCGATTAACGTTAGCGGCGTGTCACATCAGGGCTGGGGAGCGAAGCCGGTACAAGATGTGTGCATTGCGTAATGATGCGATACAGGATTGCCATGTTACGCTTTGTTAGGCAAGGTGTTATTTTACTGAGCTTCTCACCGTTCACGAAAGTAACAATTGGCTATTTGGAGCGAGATTCTATTGGGTATCATTGACTTCATTTTTCAGATGAACCGCTGCGTCATTGTCTATTTTATGGTTCTTTGTACAGACCGCGGCTTCACAGCTCTGTTGCAAATGCATGTCTGCGATTAGTCTAATATTTATCTGGGAATATGGAATAAAACTAGTTATTTAAAATATCAGTGTCTTTGTATCTTAAGCATATTTCATAATATGAAATGGTAGTTTTGGAATTTTCAAGCGTGGTTACGATGGATATTATTTAAAATTACCATGTTTATCATTGCTGTCTAATATCTATTTATCTCGGATCTATTATTTTTCTAAAATATAGTTGTTCTGAATCCAAAGAGAACAATGATTCCTGTTCCCGAAATATGGCGTTTTCTGCTGTAAATTAATAGAAAAATGACTCCTGAATAACTGATTGAGTTCACACAGATCTATTTCAGTACAGTAATTTTTAACATACACACACATCCTCGCTTCTTTAAATTACCCTAATAAACCTACTGGTATTGACTTCTTAGACCCCGGACAATACTCTCAGTAGTGTTAGGAAAACTTTAGTTACACTTTCACATGTGGTTTTAGTGGCTGTGAATAAACATAAACCAAAGAATAATGATTCCTGCAAGGTGGCGAATGTTTTACTGAGTTTCCTCACACATATTTCATCGCTATACCAAAATATAACTGCAACGAATCCAAAGAACTATGACTACTGCACCCTGAAATATAGTCTTTGTGATTATAGTTGAATGGAAAAAAATTACTCCCGCATCACTGATTGAGTTCACTCAGATCAAATTCAGTATAGTAATTTTTAACACTTCCTCGCTTCTTTGAATTACCCTAATAACCCCACTCTCATTTACTTCGAGCCGACCAACCGGTATAGTGGTTAAGGTGTTAGCCTCTAGATCGGAAGGTTCCTGGTTCAAATCCAGGTCCGGGCATGGATGTTTGTAAACGTATGGTGTAGAGGCGGCTGGTGCACCTTAAATCTGTCGTGGCCAAAAGTCCTCACGTTGAGTTGGCGTGGAAGTTTGGAGAGTGGGGTGCCCGCTCAGGTGTTGCTTCGTCATCTGACCGTGGTTCAAAATTACGAGGTGTTGTCCTCGGATCTTTCCCTTAAGGGACTGATCCCGGACCGTCGTCAATAGCCCGTTGTGTTGCTCTAGTACGATGTTAACAAAAAATTTCCAATTACCTCATTTACTTCGAATTAGATCCCGGACAATGTTTAGTACTGTTAGATAAACTTTAGTTACACACTCAAATGTGGCTTTTGCTGCTGCGACTAAACCGAAGTATAATGATTCCTGCAAGGTGGCGAATGTTTTACTGAGTTTCCTCACACATATTTCATTGCTATACCAAAATATAACTGCAACGAATCTAAAGAACTATGACAACTGCACCCTGAAATATAGCATTTGTGATTATAGATGAATTGAAAAAAATTACTCCCGCATCACTGATTAAGTTCAATCAGATCATTTTAAGAATAGTAATTTTTAACCACGAGACAATAATCAGCGGCGCTTGTAACAACTTTATTTACACACTGAAATGTGGCTTTTGTGGCTGAGAATAAACCAAATAGTAATGACTCCTGGAAGGTGCAGAATGCATTAAGCTCTTGTGTACTATGACTGGCACGTGCAATAAATAGGATTAAAAACATTTTAAAGGCCCGTCACCTGATTGGCGTTGGCTTGACACTGCCTCGCATGCGAAACAGCAATAAAGCGCCTATTATTGCACTCGTGCGGAGGAAGATAATGAGATGACAACGTATCGGGAAGAGTTCGAATTATATTTCAATTGCATGACAAGGCACAATAAAACAAAGCTACTGGCATGTGCTGAACTGGTCGTAATGGCATCATACACGGAGGAGGGTTGATACGAACTCAGAATCATGCTTTTAAAAGCTACCAATCTATGCTAAAGACGTGTAGTTACCGAAACCAAACAAAATACGTGCGACAATCTGATGCGCGAAATTGAGAGGATTGCCAGTCATATTTGCCGGTTCCTTTTAGAGAACATTGAAACAAAAATACGATGAAGATCAAACGCTTTTCATTGTATTGTATTTATGAATGTGTATTCTGAAAGAGGGTTTAATTAATTACGATAGTCCTGCGCGAGTGTTCTATAGGGGGTAATTTACCGACATACATTCCAAATGCTTCAGAGCTGGTTTTCTTTTTGTGAAGTTTTGAGAAATGCAATAAATGTAAAATATGAAAATCGAAGACTCGTTAGTTGCAGATTATATTGTAATTAATTTATTGCTTTTGTATAACACGAAAGGCAATTAGGTTCAGGTATTAGTTTCTTTTCAGGGATGCGCTTTGGAAATTTGTGGTGTGTTTATGTTGCAGTATATTTACCGTAATTTTATGTCGCGAGTTTATTGTTTTTGAACTATGGTAGGCCGAATGTAAATGTCGTGCAAAACGGGAAATAAGTATAGAAATTAATCATGCATGTGCAAATCAATGAAACATACAATAGTTGCTGGTAGCTGAAACTTATCATTTATACCGTGATTCAGTTACAGAGGGTGATTTAACTAATTTTATCAGACGATATGAAATGTAAAAAAAATTTGTGACAGGTGAATTGCGTTGGGTTTAGTATGTTTAGTTTCATAAAATTTGTCATTCAAATGTGCCTTAAACTTTTAGTCGAATTGCAGCATTTGTAATATAGGTTTATAAAGATTTGATGTCAGGTTTATGAAAAACCATAAACACCTTGTTTATATGCCAATCGTCAGGATAGGGTAGTTGAATTAACGTTTCATTGGAGCAGCACAACGGGTTTCTGGCCAGGGTCAGGGGCAAATCCCAAAGGGAAATATACGAGGATAACACCTTGCAATTCTGAGCCACGGTCAGATGGCGAGGTCACACCTGAGCTAGCACACCACTCTCCAAATTTCCACAACCCGCCACCGACCAATCACCAGGAAGACATCACTTGTTTGGCAATAATAACCTTTGCATCGAATTAAATTCTATAAATGATAAATAACATAGTAAATCACATCAATAGTCTAAGTTGAGTAATGAGAAATTTAACATGGCAGGTTGACAATTTTTACCACTAAAATTTCGTTTACACCAGCGGCATGGTATAGATTTGTGTACTGTGGATGTTATCCCCCTTTTATGCGACCGTTGGCATCCATCACCATTTACGAGCTGTCAGCGACTGACCTTCTAGCGGATCCCTTCTTTTGTTCGTTGCCCTACTCTGTTGACCGTGAGGTGTGAACGCTTTGGGGAAGGCATAAAATCGCTCCGGTGATATCTCTCTCTCACGCCAAACGATACGCCCTACAATACTATGAAAAGAAAACGCCAGTCGTAAATGCCACACTCACGGTTCTATTCCTCAAGTTAGATAATTATGTAAGGGGATCGGAGAGTCTGGCGAAAAGCCGTCCTGTGAGACGATTGATAAAATATTTTAAAATTTCATGGGGGGCGTGCAAGTTCGAAATTCGTTCCAATCAAAGACCCTCGTACGTGGAGGCTGATCAATCTGTAGTGGCATCAAATGTTCTCACGAAGCCGTGGTGTGGAAGCTTAGAGAATGGGATGCCAGCTCAGGTCATCTGACCGAGGTGTTGTCCTCGGATCGGGATTGATCCCTGAATGTCACTAATAGCACATAGCGCTGATATAGTGCGACATTATTCCACTGTCTAGTTGTCTTAAAATTCATGTTCGCGAGTCAAAACCATTTTTGAACCTAATTTCTTGACTGTTTCGCGTTTTTTATTTGTGTCGGAAGTTCATTAACTCTTCACTGGGGCAGCACAACGGGCTATTGTCAACGGTCCTGGATCAATCCCTAAATGAAAGTTCTTATTTGAGAAGCGTAAGGGGTTGCGATATAACCATAAGGTGTTATAAATTATTTAAAAAAAATTTGTTTCTTATTCTTAAGCATTTTAATCATTAGGGGGCTCTACCCCTTCTCGTCTACACTCGACAACCCTTATTTTTTTTAACTAACTCACCATTTAATAAACAAAAGTATACGCATTTTGACGCCAATCTGTAGAAATGCTCATTCATATATTTACCCTGTCATAAGATGTTTTATAGCCAAACGAAGTTAGAAGATATCAAATCGGCCAACTATATTTTCACAGATCAGTCACGTGAGTACTAGTCAACATGTTGGACACATTTCTTAAAACTCCTCTCAATAGCAACGCTCAGTCTACGAACATTTGACGTCTATGTTTAAAAATACCAAACTTGCAAGCAAGTATTTTACAATCTTGAATGAAAAAAAATGAAATCTAAAGACAGGAGTTTCTAAAGTTTTGCTAATAATCTGACGGGTTAGTTTAAACTTCTACAAAAAAAAATTACCGCTGACGTCAATACTTAATTACATAACTTTTAAATTTGCTTACCAACTATTACTCAATAGCGTTAACTAAACTGTTAATATTAGCAGGCAATAACAATTGCTATTGCAAATTAGCGATAACAGCTTACACAGCCCTTCTCGAATAACGGTTTCCCCCCTCCCCCTCTAGAAATAACGCTGCCGTTTAATGCCCAGTCGGAATTAAAAGATAAAATGAGACTCTTCCCCATGAAGATCCCCTTCATCTTTAACACAGGTTTCTGCCAAAATGGATTTCGCTCGAAATGCCCCGTAAGAAGGGTACAATAATATTCCCCACCTTCAGCGCTGCGGAAAAGAAAAGCTAAATAAAGCTTCTGGGTAACCTACTTATGTGATAGAAAAAAGTTCCGTCTTATTTCTCCATTCTGTCGGCTCGAATGAAAAATAGTATTCAGCTCCTCGTAGCGCATTGTGGTGGCGGTAAAAAGTAGGGACGTTGCCGCCGGGCAAAAGATTGAAGCTTCGGCGGCGGATGGCCGACTTAACCACCGCAGGGGAACGCGCACTTTCCCCGTGGGTGCCTCGCATTCCCTGAGCCTGGAGACTACAGATAATGCAATCAATGCAATCGCTTTTGACCAGTGAGCACGAAAAAAATACTCGTGAAAGGCAGAAAGAAGAGGTCTGCAGTAAATACTGTGTTCCTGGAAAATTCTAAAGAAGGGATATACGCGGGGCACTTTCTTTGGACGAAGCCGATGATTAATATTTTGGATCGTCTCGGAAAAGGAAATGTGGCATTCCTTTACTTTCGATGTGTGGCCACCGTTTCGCTTCAGTGATGGGCACACAGTCCCTACCTGGGATTAGCAAGTTTAATCATATTGTGTTTATAATGTATAATTATGGAATATGATAGAAAAAGTCGTGGAAAATCTTGAAGGAGATTGGATTAAGTCGGTAATTAATATAGTGGACGGTTTCGGAAAAGGAAAGAAGACGAGTATTTCTTTGATTTTCAGACAACTTTTAATTAAATTTCATCATTATAAATTGACACTTAGATTCCCCTTTTTATTAAAGTCTAAGTCTTAACCAAGTCTAATAAAATCCTATTGTGTTCACTTTCTTTAGGTGGAGTCAATAATTGGTATTTTGATTGGTTTTACAGTAGGAAAGGTGGCAAAGACATTGCTTTACTTTCAATGTGCGGCTACTGTTTCACTTCAGTGATGACCATACAGCGATTTACACATCTGAGATAGGAAAATTCCATCAAATTATGTTTATAATGTATAGTTATGGACTATAATAAAAAGGTAGTGGAAATCCCAAGGGGGGAATCAACACTGGAGCAATTTCTTTGGATTTAGCCTGTGATTAACCATCCATGTGATTTCAATGAGATATCTCGTCCATTATGTCAGTTTTGTTAATGAAGTTGCCTCTTCTTCAAGTTTCTGACATTTTTAGAAGACGAGATCTAGATCTGGTCAGTTTTCCTGTAATGACGATATATCTCGTCCATCACGATCTGGTAAATTTTCTTCAAACGACGAGACACCTCGTCAAGATAAACAGCAGGAGGGGTATAGATTATGGATAGTTTCAGAAAAGGAAAGAAGACAATGATATTTCTTTGATTTGCAGGCCACGTTTCATATCATTTCATAAAACTAGATAGAATTATACATTTCCCTGTCTATGGGTCTACTTCCTGCCTCGCTCTATGAGTCTACTCTTAGTCAAGTATAACCAAATGTTATTGTGTTCTGTATGTGTAGTTGAGGAATAGACATTAAAAGTTATGGAAAATTCTAAAAGGGTGGATGATTATGATGGAAATATTTCGTTGGACGGGGTTGGTGATTGGTATTTCAGGAAAAAAAGTATCTTTAAGGGAAAGGAGGGTTTCTTGGTTTTTGGGACTAGATTTCATTTCAATGCTTGACATAGACAGACGTATGCATTTCCCTGTCTATGGTTCAACTAACTCTAAGTCAAGTCTAATCTTATACTGTTATGTTTTGAATGATATATTGTTATGGAATATAACTGAAATCGGGAAAAAATCCTTAAGAAGGGACCTACCACAGCCCTTTCGTCGGACGGAGTGGATATTTAATATTTTGGATGGTCTCAGAAAAAGAAAGGCGACAAAGGTATTCTTATGATTTAGGTTTGTGAAATACGCTTCATCTAAATTCTTAGTGTAGATAATTGTTTGCATTTCTCTGTATATGGCTGTAGTAAGTTTCAAATAGGTTAAATTAAATACTGTTGTGTTCTTTATGATGAATAGTCAAGGAATAGTTATAAAAAGACGTGGAATGTTCTAGAAGGGGTTTGCGGCAGATCACTTTTTTCAAGTGGAATGAATTATTGATATTTTAGATGGTCTTGGAAAAGAAAAGGTGGCAAAGGCATATCTTTACTTTTGATGTATGGGCACCATTTCAATTCAGTGAAGGTCATGCAGCAAAATGCACCGACTTAGGATTTAGCAAGTTTAATAGAATTATGTTTTATTCTTTCTAATATACAGTTATGTACAGTAAATAAACAACAGTTATGTACAGTAAATAAACAATGTAAAAAATCCCAAAAGAGAGATCTACGATGAAGCACTTTGGATAGAGTAGGTGATTACTAGTTTGGATGGTCTATAAAAAGGAAAGACGACGAAGGGTAATTTGTTTTGTAAATCACAATTTATTTCTATGCTTACCGTAGTTAAAGGTTATTCTTTCACTTGCCTATGGGTTTAGCAAGTCTCAGACAAAATAATCAAATGTTATTTTGTTCTGTCTGATGTATATTTAATCCACCAAGTGGTTATGACAAGATGGTCGTGGTCGATCAAGATCTGGATAATTTTGCTAACGGCGATATGTCTCATCATCAGGACATTATCGATTTAGTTTTTGATAAATATATCAAGATCTGGTCAGTTTTCTTCTAATGACTCGTCCATCAAGATATGATCCGTTTAGCCAATGAGACGAGATATCTCGTCGAGATAACCACCAGATGGGTTAAGGAACAAAATTAAACAGTGGATGAAAAAGTTCGAAGGAGCTTACAGTGGTATACTTTCTTTGGATGCAGTCGATAGATATTGTGGATCGAAAAGAAAAGATGGCAAAGTCATTACTTATTGTCAGTGGATGAGTTACATTTAACTTCAATTCTAGGAAAAAACATACGTCCCTGCCTATGGATCCAGTAAGTCTCGGTGAGATTAAGAAATATCTTGATACCGAAGTATACGTCAGTAGCAAAATTGTTCAGATTTTGATCGACGAGTTATCTCGTCGAAACTACTTAGAGGGTTAAACTATCAGTTGTAGGTACGGATGTGCGATTTTCAGGAATTCCTCGTGCAATCGAAGAACGACAAAATGCTCTTTTGGTTCGGATTTCGATAAGGAATCGCCTGTTATGATTAGTGTGTGCTTGACTCTGACCATTCATAATGACCCTATATATGTGTTGGTATTTCATGTTTCTAGAATTAGTTAAATTTTTGTTTCAATCACTGTTTTTCCAATAATTTTCAACAGTGTTGGGAGGACTGTATTTGATACGATTGTATATATTTATGAAAACGTGTACTTTAACACCATGTTTCATTATAAATATTGATTTATGCCAAAAACTAAACATGAACTGTGAAACATTATTTACAAAAAACTTTAATTGCAACAAACAATTCTGCACGGTTAATACCAACATCTTAATTTAATTTAATCCATACTATGATCCATCACGTGGCATATCTTTTCCCATTCCAATTGATACAAACAATGCACAAATGCTTTTCAGAGAAAATGCTTTTACAAATTAAAAATAACATAGATGGAAGTAAATATACAATTTAAATTAGAATTTCCCAAGATGCAGTTCAATTAAATGTTCCTCATCTCCAAGAAAAGCTATTACACCCCATCTTGAAATCAGATGGTTTATTTCGCTGAATCTTAGCCCACTAGCATATGTTTAATATTCGTGTTCAAGGTTTAAGTTTAGATACCATCACGTTTATGAATATCTTGAGATAACCGTTATTCAAGATTCCTCCAATAGAACTATAAAAAAAACTTTAAAACAAACATATATAATACATTGTTTCATCCTAATACACTTTCCAATCTTATGAACACGCAATATTTAAACTGGAAATGAATTTTTCATATTTGCATTGGAAGTTTAAATAAAAATATTTGGATGTGTGTAAAAATGCAAGTGTAAAATAAGCTTTGAAGGTAACAGCTTACATTGGTTCGAAGCTATTTCCATTTCTAGTGGAATAATGGTTTTTCAGAAGAGATGAAGCTGAAGTGGTGTGTTATAATCTATAAGAATACTGTGTTTGTGTATATTCGTTAAGGGTTATTCTCAACTATAATCTGTAATTACTGGTAACGAAAATAAATACATATTAACCGTGAACCGAACATTTCTTTCATCAGCTATTCGTCATAAAGGCGTACAATTATGTTATTACAATAAGAAATAATTGAGTGCATTAAAAATAATGATACACGTAATTTCACGAATGGGTCAATTTTTAAATGGAAATAATACCTATGCCTGTCTCCGGGGTATCAGTTATCAATCTTCGAGCGGCCCAGTACAATTCTCAATGCGTAAAACACGATTTAAAACCAGTACAGCAATACCCCGACTTACGCGGAATCGGAAGTACACGGTTCTTGATTTTATCACTTGGCAACACTGTCGCCTGCCATCTTCAGTGTTTTTCTTGCTGTGATACGCTTTAGAGGCGTTACGGGCGAAATCTACGCCCACGAATACGATTCTACAATCGATGGAAGCTGTACCCCGACTTATGCGATTTCGACTTTAGTGTGTTTCGTCGGTCCCACCTATAGCTTAACTTCGTGGTATTACTGTATGCACAGTATTTGCAATTCCACTGTCAGGAATTTCAGGGATACCCTTGAGGTGGTCCCCAGTCATTTTGTCCAGTTTGCAAAGGAGGCAGACAGCTGATCATGCTACTGTAATAAGGTGTAAGTGCCTTTCTAGGTAGTCATGTCGTGTAAAAAGTCTAAAGCAAGCGACTCCAACAGCTCTGGGTCAAGAAACTGGAATACGAGCTTAATTCTTCAATAAAACATTCCATTTCTTTCCATTAGATCTCTCTTTGTAGATTGAAAATTAGACAATAAAATATAATACATTCCTTTAAGACAATAAAAATGAGAGAGAGAGAGAGAGAGACCATATTTGTGGTATACGATGTCCGTCTGGAAAGTATCCCAACCATTGTTTTTTTTTTGTCTTGTAGATTGAGAGTGTATTAGTCTTGATAGACGAGCACATAAGCTTCTTGATGTTACGTAGAGGTAAAGAGGATTTAGAATGGCGTAGTATCTGCTTTATTATTGGTCCTGATGTTCATTGCCATATATACCAGTGACTTGAAGTTCGCTGTAAGGCAGCTTTGTCTTAACCTTCTCAAGGTCTTAACTTCTCCATCAAGATCTGGTTAGTTTTGCTAATGACAAGGTACTTTCGACAGCCACCAAAGGGATTAACTTTGTAATGAGTCGAAAAGTTGTCAAAATATTTTCACACTGTGCGCATTTTTCTATTCTGTGTCTTTGAGGTTTCAACCAAGTCTGAAGATTAATTGAAGCCTTGGTACTGATTTTGTGGCTCCAGTTATCAATCTCAAGAAACTGTCCTACAAAACATCAGGTGTTTTCTTATTTATATCAGAAGCTTTAATAAGGATTTCACTTTCAAACAGGGATATTAGTCACCTACACGTAATGCCACCAGTCATCACAAAACGACGGATGGCTTTGTCGTCATTTGTAGCAGCCCAATTCTAAGTAGAAATATCGCTAGGGTGAGCTGTGGCAAGAGCGTTCTCTGAATATAAAACATATCTGTGATTAAAGTATGGTTTTCCGCTGGCTGGAAAAGCTTGAAGGAGTCATATAGATTAACCGCTACAGTGCTTCGAATTCCGGAATGAAGCTTGCTGTTTGATGCCGCTTACATTTCTATTATAATTGTTTCATAACGAAAACAAACAAAAATATCCGCGTTTGAAAAGTTTGTAGCTAATTGCCAATTATTATAAAATAGCAAACAGGACTCAAACACAATTACAGAAGCTCTACTCTGAATTTTAATCAAAGTTGAGTGTAATTGGAACCCTGAATTTTCAAAAACATCAATTTTAAGATTTTCAGAAGTAGCTTATTTAGTTTTCTTTCAAATGACATTTTTATTTTGTTTTGAATGCATTAAATTTTTATAAATATAAATAGAACTAATGATGAGCTGAACTACATTACGGCAAATTTTCAACTTTCAACTTTACTTTTTCACAATAGTTTTTTCCAACTTTATTTTCTAAGAAATTGTTCTAGGATATTATAAGTGAAGACTGTCCAAGCATTACCTAGAGCGTCATTGATTATACTGAAATGATTGTTTTGTTACACGTAGAATAATTCTTTTTTAAATTGAAGAATATATATATATATATAAATACTCGAGAGTAATTACTTATTTTTAAAAAGTTTTATGCAAACAATAAAAATATGCCATACTGAGTTTACTTCAGTATACAAGAAAATGTCTATCAAGTATTTAAAAAAAAGTAGTCGGTATAATCAGTATATTCTGAGAAACGATGAATAGAAATTTGATAAATTAACATGGTCAGTATTGAACCTTCCAACACCAGGTAAGCCTATGTTAATAGAAAGCAACTGAAACTTCTGAATAAAACAATATGGTGGTTGCTAAAAACACGCAACTCCTTCCATGCAAGCTTCCCCTAAATCCTACATTTGATGCAATTAAAACTTCTGAATAAAACAAAATAGAGGTTGATAGGAACATACCCTGCTCCGGTTAGGTTAAAAATGCCTTTCTTTTCCTTCATGAAAAAATTTCCCTTTAATCCAGCAATAATCCAATGCAACTGAAACTTCTGAATAAAACAAAATGGAGGTTTATAACGGCACCTTTCCTCTTTTTGTACAAGGTTCTCCTAAAGTCTACATTTAATGCAATTGAGACTTCTAAATAAAACAAAATGGCGGAGGAAAAGACACGCCTTTCCTTCTTCCATGCAAGACTTCCCCTAAAGCCTACATTTAATGCAACTGAAACTTCTGAAGAAACAAAATGGAGGTTTAAAACGGCATGCCTTGCCGATCATGCAAAGAGCAATTTAAAGCAAAGACCCAAATGGAGATAAAAAAGTTGTACTGCTTTTTTGTTTAAACAACTTTGCTTTACCGCAATTGATGCAATTTATCCTCCCCACTAAATCGCGAAAAACGAACAAAATATGAGCACGTTGATTCCGCAGGTTGCACCGCAAACGTGTTCCTTCAGCTTAAATGTATCACGGAGACTTATTTTAGACAATAAACATAAATACAACCGCAGGAGATTTAGGTCCAGAAATCGGGAGAGCGTTTGAAATAATTACCTCAGTCACAAACAGTGCCGAGGTTGCTGAAGATATTCGCTTATGCTAAGAAGTGTACGGCTGTAAAGACATCAGCGTAAGCAATATACTACGCACTAAGTAATTTCACATCATATAAGTATCCTTTAAACCAAAGTACTTGTATCGCCAGTTCACGGCTTTAATTTATATCAGGGGTGATCCTAGTTTCATTTTATAAGTTTTAGTTATTTGCATAATGGCTGCCATAAAACAAACTTCCGTCGAAAAGAATGCCCTAATTGCGAAACGTAGCAGTGCTGCTGTAACTGCTCATATGTAACTGTTATTTATGGTCTTGGCTCATTATTTAACACCTAAATGAATATGCACCGACTGCGTTTCTTGAGTAAAAGTCCCAAACAAACCGAAAGAACGTTTGAGGGATTTTTTCAGCGTATCTTGTGAAGTATTTTATGGACAGGAATTAGTAGCGATTGCATAATCTGAAGGGAGTTATGCTCCGTTGAGTGCACATTATCTGTTTCTTCTGCCGCCTTCATTCATCAAAAGGGGCAATTGCACTTTGGACGATTCTTGAATAGCGCTCGCTTTCAAACTCGGAATTTGTCCTTTTTAATTTTAAAACGGGGCGCGGATTGACCAGGGTTATCTTTCTTTTGTTGGTAACCAGATAACCACCGTCAGAGCCTTCGAATCTGACCTTTCGAAAGGTTTATCAATTCGATGAAAATTTCTAGTTACTTTTCTAAAACAAAGGTTTTTTTTAACGCTCTTGCTGGTTGTCTCGACAAGATATATCATCATTAGCAAAACTGATCAGATCTTTTTGGATGACATTCATTCATCAAAAGGGGAAATTGCACTAACAGACCTTTTCAACAGAAGAAAACACAATCACACGATCATTGAAAGAAAACTGACAAGATCTTTTTGAATGACATTCATTCATCAAAAGGGGAAATTGCACTAACAGACCTTGTCAACAGAAGAAAACACAATCACACGATCATTGAAAGAAAACTGACCAGATCCTTTTGGATGACATTCATTCATCAAAAGGGGCAATTGCACTTACATACCTTGTCAACAGATGAAAACACAATGACACGATCATAACAGAAAACTGACCAGATCTTGATCTCGTCAGTATCAACAAATCGGCAATATCTTATAGCGAGATATCTCGTCCAAACCCCTTGGAGGGTTAATGAAATCACCACTGAATTGTTTACATGTCATGCACGGAAGACAGTTGGTTGTAGAAAATACACGTGTGAACCCCCTCAGAGTGTTTCTATACATACAAAATTGTCCGATCTATCCTTAATTTGTCGAAAAACTTTTTATTTGCAACTACAGGCAAACCTTGCAGCAATATTTCAGTATTGAACAAATTACCACCGTCCCAGCCTAAGCCATTCGGTGTATCGCCACGTAATTTTGAACCAAGATCAGATGACGAGGAGACATCTGAGCTCGCACCCCACTCTCCAACCTTCCACACCAACCCAAAGTGAAGACTTTCGACCACGACGGATTTAAGGTGCACCAGTCGCCTCTACACCATACGCTTACAAACATCCATGCCTCGACCCGGATTCGAAACAGGAAACTTCCTATCTAGAGGCTAAGCAATATTTCAGTATTTAACTAGTTATACCGTCCCAACCTAAGCCATTCGGTGTATCGCCTCGTAATTTTGAACCACGGTCACATGATGAGACAACAGCAATATTTCAGTAAATTAAATATTTTAAACAGCATCGTAGCAAGCCACCATCGTTTTAGCAATCACCTTTTGAACAGTTTACTAAATTTCCCACTTTCGCAATCCTCCGAGTTACTCGCTTTTAAGAAAGCTAATTTGCAGTTGCACATGGCACGCCTTTCAGTCATGAAATTGCATTGCTTTGGTGAAAAGGAAAAGGAAAAAATCCGATTCCGAACAAACAGGAAGTGCAGGGAATTGGAAATAATGCTACCGATGCAATAAACTAGCCATATTTGGTTAGGTAGAAACTGGAAAACTTCAGCTTCATTTATTAAAAACTAAAACCCTCAGATTCATTTAGTCGAAAACTCCGAAATATAAAATGTGAGTAAACAGTGAAATTTTTATTCTCCCGACGAACTGGCATGTCGGCTCGCATTAATGAATCTTAAAGTGAAAATAATAACTATAAGAGCCACTTATCAGTATCATTTCAAATGTGTCTGTCGCTAGAGACCTTCCAAATACGCAAATCAGCCCGTCTCGCATTTATTCGCATGTCTCCTGTGATCTAATAGAAATATATCTTCTCATCTCTTTTTTGCGCGGAACAGAGCTGGGGAAAGTAAATATTTCATCGACTTTAATATTCAGAATTCGATGCAAACTGCACGATATTTCTCGGTGTATCTTTTCTAAATAATTTGTGAGCGTCTGTGTGTTATTTTTTGCAGAGTCCCACTTACCCAGATTAACCAACTCCCCGATGTAAACAGGTCACTTTGTAGAAGTAGTTACGCCTCCGTTTCTTCAGTTTGCGGCGTGGAATGCTTGCAGAGAGCGATGACTGCTTTTGCGTGAATTTCAGATCATCTTTAAGTGCGCAATTATAATAATTTGAAACTTGTATCGGGTGGAACAGAGAAGATGTCGCCGAATGGCAGAGCAAACAGTGATAAGTAAATTTAATTTTCGCGGAGTGTAGCTTTCGCTTTTACTTAGGCGCGTTTTTTTCACGGCTGAAGCTCTCGTTGAGGAAGCGGAGTGTTGACAATTAATTTCATTACCAAGACTTAATTATCTTATTTCTTCATAACATTGATTTCTTTGTGCGTTGGTAAAACGAGATTGAGTTCAATTTTATGGCGATGGAGGTTTGGAGATTGGGTTTTTAAGCTCTAGCAGTCTAATGAAGATTCTGGAAATGGAGCAGTTTCTGTTTCTGCAGTGCTACTTAGCTGTGTAAAAAATAAGGGCATCTTTTAAAATACATACTTGGGTGAGTATTGGTGCTGGTAAGAAGGAATAGTGGGGCACAGAACCAAATGTTTCTGAAATGGAAATTTAAAGTAGCATGACTGAATTAGCAGTTCAGAAACAGTAGGTTCTATACATTATCTCTTCTTGTTTACACCGATGCACACCCAAATATTGATGAGAGTAGGAAAGGATAATGCACATAGCTCAAATTTCTTCCGGTTCACTGTATCGATGTGAGTAGAAAGTTTCTGAAAATCTAATTTAAGCCATACAATTTTAAATTATATATATATATATATATATATATATATATATATATATATATATATATATATATATATATATATATATTCATACCGCATTTAACTACTCTTCCCGTATTTAACGTTTTTTAAGCGGGGAGTACTAAAAGGGATTGTTTTAAAGAGTCAGATGCTAGCAGGCCAGCACGGCGTTGCCAGTGTTCTTACTGTTACTTCACTGTATACTGTTACTGTTACTTCACTGTATTCTGTTACTTACTGTACAACTGTTACTGTTACTAATACAACTGTTACTGTGCAAGAGACACGGTGCAATAGTTTTCAATACTCGGCAAGTTCCTCATTTTATTCGTCCGCTTAGCTTACAGCGCATTTCATGAGTCCTTATAAGAAATTATATACTAGATATATTGTTCTGTTTCAAGTTTCTCGTCAATGAGTCTATGTTTTAAAATAGTAACCAATATACTAAAAGCGACGTATCGGTAACATTTTCCATTAACGGCTAAAGCAATTTTTCAAGTTGGTATTTAATTAAGGTCACGCTGGAGCAACACATCGAGCTATTAGCGACGGTCCGGGATAAACCACCGAAAGGAAAGAAACGAGGACAACACAACGTAACTTTGAACAATGGCCAGATGATGAGGTCAAGCCTGCGCTGGCACCTCACTAACCAAAATTGCACATCATGCCAAAGTGAATACATTTGAGGTCACGGCAGATTTAATGTGCACTCGTCCCCTTTACATACGACGATCTTCGGTTGGATTCGAATTCGCAACCC
The DNA here is from genome assembly GCA_947359465.1 of Metellina segmentata. Lineage (NCBI taxonomy): Eukaryota > Metazoa > Arthropoda > Arachnida > Araneae > Tetragnathidae > Metellina > Metellina segmentata. The sequence goes on along the minus strand of OX375884.1, from coordinate 14,994,052 downwards.
TCCAGTTGCTAGTAAGTTACCCTTCCAACCGGGCTGCATTTTTCTAAGAGGAAATACAAGATTACTTCCTTAATAAAAATCCTGTATATCTTTTAAGTTTGAAGTTCATTTACAAATTCAAGTTGATACAGAATAAAGTGTCTCGTAATCGGGGTGATCAAAACAGAAGTTGTTACACAACGGCAATGTAGATCACTCGAAGGAAAAGCAATGCCACACATTGCATTACTATTCTCGTATTAACACCTAATGAATCAGTAGAATTCTCTAGACAGAAGCCCAGCACAGTCAATTCTTTGTAGACTTTAAATCTAAAAATAGGAATGTATTAACTTAGCGAATTGTAGCTCCAGTGCAATAGAATTATACCATTCCCTTGGGCTCTCAACGAGTTGAACATCAAAAGAATAGCGACACTTTGAACGGACGCTTTTAACACCAGAAGTCATGGATTCTGCAGAAACCGCTGGGTTGGAGCACAGGAGGGACAATTTAGAAACAGGAACAAGACACAGTTGGGAATTTGCAGTTGTAGCCCAGTTGCTATTCGTTACATTAAAACGGATTGTTTTCAAAAAGGGAAATGAATGGATACAACTGTTACTGTGCAAGAGGCTAGGTGCAATAGTTTTCAATACTGGGCAAGTGCCTCATTTTACCCGTCCGCTTAGCTTACAGTGCATTTCATGAGTCCTTATAGAAAATTATGTACTAGATATACATCAGTGCGTTTATGAGTGTGGTATATGTATATAAGTGTGATGTGTGGTTGAGTGTTTATATCATGTTTCTGAAGTTACTAATAGAGGAAATAGCTGTAAGTGCAATAATTTTCAATTATTGCAATAATACGTTTCATTTTATCGCTCAACTAGGCTTATAGTGCAATTTATGAAAGTCCTCATTTTAGTTAAAATTATGTAGAATGTACAATATAAAGTGAGTGTATATGAGTATGATGGGTGTGAGTGGTAATATCGTGCTGCTGTTATTTAGTTTCGTTCATAATGGTATCAAACCCATTTGAACCCTATTTCAACATATATAATTGAAACGTCCAAGTTTTGAATGATTTCGACGTGATAAGAAGACACAGAGCTTTATGCCACTTAATAGCAATAATTCTATTCGTCTAGTGGTATGTGAAGTAAAATTCAAATATAAGACAGCTTTATGCATAAAAATAAATTATTTATAACATGGATGGACCATCACAGAATTCCATAAATTACAACTACAGTCCGTATACTCCATTCTATTTTCGACGACCAACCGGTATAGTGGTTAAGGTGTTAGCCTCTAGACCGGAAGGTTCCTGGTTCGAATCCGGGTCCGGGCATGGATGTTTGTAAGCGTATGGTGTAGAGGCGGCTGGTGCACCTTAAATCTGTCGTGGCCGAAAGTCCTCACGTTGGGTTGGCGTGGAAGTTTGGAGAGTGGGGTGCCAGCTCAGGTGATGCTTCGTCATCTGACCGTGGTTCAAAATTACGAGGTGTTGTCCTCGGATCTTTCCCTTAAGGGACTGATCCCGGACCGTCGTCAATAGCCCGTTGTGTTGCTCTAGTACGACGCTAATTAAAAAAAATTACCAATTACCATTCTATTTTCCGACTTTGGTAAGTTTACTTTATAGTCAAGCGGCTTAGAATGATTCTAGACATTCAATTAAAGGATAGGTTAGACATAAACAATGTTTTCCCACTATGGGGTGTTTTACATTGGAGACGTTCAATTGGGCTCCGATGAGAAGGCATGTGTCCTTAGAAGAGTCCATTTCTTCTGAGGTGGTTAGGAAATAAAGTGAATAGGGCTGTCATACGTACGAGCATACACAGCAATCACCATAACTGATTATTTATTTCGTCAACTCTTAATCACTGGTTTTACTTCCCACAATGAGTGATACACAAAAAACAATAATCTACTTTAGAGACGTCAATCGTAGAAACACATTATTTACGTATAGCCTTCCCCCTAGTTTAACTAATTGATTCATTCTAAACCACGTGGCTAAAATTTCAGCTAGCGGGAGCCACACGATACAGTGCGACAGTTCATTTCTGAATAGGTGTGAAGGTGCGTTAGGAGAAGGCTGTCATACGCAAAAGCCTGAATGGTGATAACCGTGTATATCCATCCCCCCCCCCCCGCCAACACGTTATCAATGCCTTAGCTTTTGGCAACGAAACGTATAACCAGAATTCACGCTAAACACGCCAATTGTGCAATGTATTTGTTTACATTACCGCCTGTCCCCTAATTTAGGTAATAGACTCGTTTAAAATCACGTATTTCCAGTGCTTTCTGGCGGGTAAGTAGGTAGGTAGGTTTTTAATTAACGTCTGACCGACGATCTGGGATGTAACTTGAAGGGAAAGATTCGAGGACATCACATAATTTTGAACGACGGTCTGGTGACGAGTTTTCTCGCAGGAGACGCACTATAACATTGATTACGAGTTTGTAAAACATACAATCAGGTGTGGCGATCTTTATACACTATTTTGAGTAAGACAGCCTATTCTCCCAGCCAGCTTACCACCATTTCAGAAATGGACATTCACAAGGTCATCTCACCAAAGCCATTATTTAGCAATATCTTTGAACGTCAAAGTTGTCGAAATCATGTCTATGATGACCTTAAAAACTGATAACATAAACTCGCTTCTCTCCTCAAATACAAATCGCGGATGAAATTTTCCGAAGAAGTTTACATACTAACTATCTATAACTGCCATTTACAACGAAAGAGACATCTAGGTCATGGCATTAATAGTTTGGAATTAGGAAAATCTCACCATAAAAATTTGGGCGATATTGTTTCTTACCTGCACGAACACGTTGCGTGTGAAGTAGTGTACTGTAATGCACGCAATAAGACAGTTAAAAAACAAATTAGTTTGCGAAACAACTGGAAAGGAATCCCATATATTAGATTGTAGGCGATCCACAATATCTGATCTTTGTAGAACTGGAAGCATTCATGTAAAATTTTAGTGACCCTTTCAGATTATTTTTAATTGTGTTTGGAATAACAATTTAATGGAAATGGACACTAAGTAATTATTGCTTTAAACTTTTGGTCCGAAAAAGATTTGAACTATATGCCAAACGTGGTTGGTCAATGTCGATTACATTTATATCAAATGCTATCACGAAGTTTATTTGAAGCCTTCTCACTTTCAGTAAAATTTCATTTATGTTTAAATTAAATATAGGGTGTTCTGAAAATATTTGGCTAGGTTGCAAAGGATGGTAGAGGGGCAAAAATAAACATTTTTTATTAAAGAATGTGTGTCCGGATTGTTGGTTGGTTGTTTTGGGATTTAATTGATTAAGGGTCATATTTGGCCAAGCAATGCGTCTGTAAATGCGGCGTTTAGGTGATAAGGGCTCTGTTTAGGCTAGGTGATAACATCGTTTCTGTGACAACAGGCGGCATTCCCCTATTCAACGGTATACATCGCTACACGAATTCGGAGCTTGCATTTTCATTGAGCTGATTATAATGTTTTACAAGTCTTGAAGTCTATAAGTTGCAAGATTTGAAAAGTATATAATAAGGTGTGTGCCCGGGAGCAGAAAGTGCTTGAAACTGAGACGTACGTCGAAGAACAAAGACTTGCAGAAAAATTTTTCCGTAATTTTCTCAAAATTTGTGCTGATTTTTTTTATTAAATCAGAAGTTATGATGCTCTGCAGTGCAAAGCGCGCTCCTTTCCACACTTCTTTCTTTTCTAGCTACGGAACTACCCCCCTACAGCGCCTAAATTAACACAAACACTTTATAAATAACACATCTTATATGTAAGTGACTAAATATTTAACTTCAAAAGCTATCGACAGAATTGGAAATTCGGAGAGTATGCTTTGGTTTTAAATAAAGAGATTAATTTTGATGTTTTATTATAAATATGTAATAACATATTTAGCCGATATTTGTATTTTACGTCTGTATTGAGTTTACTGCAGTACTCAAAATTCGGACAAAATGCCTTCAAAACAATTGCAATTGATTGGAGTTGTGTTGCAGAACACTGAATATAATTCTGTACCTGGGTGTAAGATCATGTATACTCACTACTTCTGACACGTTTGAATCCTGTGGTTATATTGGTATTTAAAAGTAGAACTAACATTAGTGATTTAGTAAGTAAAAGATGAATTTTTTAAAAGTTTTGCAGCTCATCACAGTAGAAAATTTTATTTTCGAATGAACTTTTAATAAAAATGTATGGTAAGGAAACATTGTACATTGTACAGCGTGTACGAGTGTATTTGCATTTTTGTATTCTTACAGCTTAGTTTGATGCTTGTGGTATAAATGCCTGGGGAGATTGTAAATAGATAAAATATTTGAAACTTTGAATGCCAATTAGACGAAAATTCATGAAAGTTACATACCTGAAAAGCATTTAATATTATTAAGGAATGTTGAATTGTTGCGTAATAACTATTTCACAATTCACGCAACGTTTTAATTGTCAGGTATCCCGAAAATATACTTTGTCGATAAGCATGATAATAAAAGTAATTATTTCATATTCAATGAATAAAATAAAGATGATAATGGTCAAAAGACGAAATTTCTACTTTCTAGTTTCCGCAGAAACCCTTCATTAACTACTCCCAATTTTTGTTTGGCTACATGTTCAAAGAATATACGTTTCAGGATATTTAATAAATGATAGAGTAAAAATGTTAGCACTACATACATTTTTTTATATACTGTCTAAAATGTATAATACTGCTGGGAGATTAATGAGGAATGAATTAATGGACTAAATATGTGGAACAATTGGCTTTGTTTAATGTCCATTATAAATTCCAGTTGTTTTTTACATTCGAAGCTAGTGAGGGTTATGGTATAGGCTATCAAATTGTACTCTTCTATAACTTTGACAGTAATTATTTTGAACTTATATTTGTATAGGTTACACTATACTAGAGACAAAGCCATAAATTAAAAATCTATCGATCCATCACCTATAAACATCACTCTTCTCTCCTTCAGCTTCTGCGTATAGGAGGAACGCGATACAGCGTGTAAAAAGCAAATTATTTTTACCAAACAATGTCTAATTGGACCAGTGGTTGTTACCAGTACTAGTGGTACTAGTAACAACCAACCTAGTACTAATACTACTAGTGGTTGTCTTGACGAGATATATCGTCATTGACAAATCTGACTAGATCTTGATGGACGAGATTCCTAGTCAATCGAAGAAAATTGACCATTGATCTCATTATCAAAAAATAGGTAATACCTTGATGAGATACCTCATCATTAGCAAAATTGGACAGATCTTTGAAGAGCTATATATCTTTTCCATCAAGATCTATACAATTTTGCTAAGGATCGAATTTTTGTCGAGACACCCTCTAAGAGTGTTAAGAGTATCGTCAACCTACCCAGTGAGTGCTCCTTCACACAAAGCCACTTGTTCTCCCCTAGTAGTGCCGAAGTGGTCAGTGGTCTTCCAATAGAAATAAAAACGTTTTGTTTCAAAGCGTGTATTTGATATATTTAAGAATGTTTTCCAATCCCCAAGAGGAACAATTTTTAAATATTCAGTTCAAACTACTTCGAATTCCTACTTTCAATTCAATCGTCCTTTACTAGCATGATGAAAGTTGATGTCTAACTGGGGGGATTGAAACACAATCATTACGCTATAGTAAAATAACTTAAATTTGTAAGATTATACTGGCAATGGTCCGAGCATGTCATAAATACCCGGATTAGGACCTACTAGCTGACAGATTAACGCTGTGGCCACAATATCAATTAGGCTGCTTTTCACCAAACTTCTTTTAATTCTCCAATCTGCAAGTCGTATCCAAACTGAGGGATCAATCGGGGAACTGAACCTATTTCATTTCCGTAGAATGTGCTTGACTGTTTCACCGTTTTACATCAACTTTCACCCTGCTAGTAAAGTAGGAAGGAATTGAAAGTAGGAGTGAATTGTTTCTACGGATGATAGTAGAGGAATGAGATCTAGTTGGTTTGACTCCCTCTATGACCACTTCATGAATTAGGCGGCTTTTAGTAGCCAAACTACATTTAACTATCCAAGTGATTTCAACGAGATATCTAATCCATTAAGACCTGATCAATTTTTCTAATGACGAGATAACTCGTCTTTAAGGTATTGCCGATTTTTTTCATGACGATTTTTTTCACTATCAAAAATGGGCAATATCTCGTAATTATCAAAATTGAACAAATCTTAATCATAATCGTAGTCATAATCCTATGCCTAAAGTGTGAGCTCAGTCATAATTTTGCCTATTACATTCCATACCATGTTTTGACTATTTCACCATTACATACCAACTTTCATCACGCTAGTTAAGTACGATGAAATTGAAAGTAGGAGTGAATTGTTTTTAAGGATTATATATATATAAAGAAAAATGCGATCCAGTTTGTAAAAAGCAAAATATTTTTTATTAACATAAAAATATATCTCCCTCTTCTCCCACTATTCATTCGCTCTAATCTAAGATTATATATCTATATATATAGATGTATTTGCGCTCCTTTTTATAAGCAAAAACCTCTTGGAAGTGCAACGATACACTTTGTCATTTATCAACTAGAAATAGTCCGTTAGAATGTCACGCAGAAAAATGATTAATGAATCACTTTCTAGTGAATCTTTGAAAGCACGATTTACTTTCATCTTCGCAGGAATGATAAAAGTTTTAAACATGGCCTATCATCCGATTTTTTTTATCGCTCGAGCTCGCGTCTACTTGTTTTGCTAGAGCGAACGCAAGTCCCACTACTTCTTTTGTTTGCAATCTGAATACATCGGACTGCATCGCAACCGTGGAAGGCGGGCAAAAACAAAAATATTTGCAGCAATGGAAAAAAAGTCACACAAAGAGATTAAAATGAGGAGTTGCTTTTTTTTTTATCTCCTCCATAAACGTTTTTAGTTTTGAGTAAAATGGTTGATTTTCCAGAGGAACGGCGTAAATTTAATTTTTCTGCGCTTTTGGTTTATAAATAAAAACAGCAATTTTTTTGGGGTTTCTTTGAAAGTATTCAACAAAATCATTATAAGGCTTCATATCCATTCCAAAAATAGTTTTTACTTTAAAAAGGAATCGATAAACTCCCAGTTCTAGGTAACTAAAAAAGGTAGCTGTTTATCCATTTTTTTAGATTTCTCTTAATGAAACTAATTATTTTATACTTCATAATTTGAGTATTTTAATTGCTTATGGATAAGTAAGTATGCTCTCAATTTTAAAATAAAATAATTAGATTACGTCATTATCCATGTAATGTAAGAGTAAAGGAAATTTTTAAAAACGAGTTTTTTAATGTTCGTTGGGTGACTATTGTGTGGACCATATAAGTAGTTTCAAATAATTATGAAATGCTTTAGCTATCACGGAAAATATAGTTGGTGGCTGTGTTTTTGTGGTGGAACGTGCTTCCTATACGTATTTCAGATATGACGTCATATGGCTTGTTCTCCGAATACTTTTTTTAAATTTTGACAGTAGACAATCAAAATTGATATCTACAAAAAAAATGAAAGCAAAATAAATTAATCCTCCTGGTATCATTGTCGCGAGAAGAGATATCACCATTAGCAAAACTGACCAGGTCTTTAAGGACAAGATATCTCACCATTAGAAGAAAACTGATCACATCTTCATATGATCATCATAAAAAAATCGGCTGTATCTTAATGCACTAGATATCTCATTGAAACCACTTGACGGATCAAACGCTAATTGTCCCCAAGAAGGTGATAAACTACATTTTAAGGTAACACCTATTTGTAAAGAAAGGTGTGAAACACCTAATCTAAAGCAAGCTCTATAAGCCAACGAACACATTGAAAATATAATTAAAATTAAATATTCTTCATATAATCTATTTATATAATATTATATATAGATTGAATCTGGATATTATGAGCTACCATCAGCTTCAAAACGTTAGACCTAACGCTGTCCTTCAAAATACCATCTTATTTTTACCCTATTCAGAAATCGTAAACCGGAAAGTGTAACCAACACCAGAATCTTTCACGATGGTATGCCAATAGAAAGGAGTCACCATGCAGCAGCATCTCATCAACATACAATCTACAACATCTAGTTCGCAAGAATTAAAAAATCTCCTTCTTTCTTGAGAAATATTACCGCTCCTTACATTCAGTCTGACTGAAGAAAGCCTACCATATAAGTTCAAATAGAACTATTTTAATCATAAACACAGAGGACAAAATTGTATCTTTAACTCTGAAAGAGAAAGAAAATTTTGTTCTGCATTTTACTATACCAATAAGAGCAAGAAATTTTAAAATTTTACAAGTATTACTCCCCGAATTTTTAGACAGAACTCGTTTTTTAGTTAGAAACCACTTGTGGTATTAAAGTTCCAATAACCGGAACTTTAATACCGCAAGTGGTTTCTACAAGGCATCTGGTCCATCAAAATATGATTAATTTTACTAATTATGAGATATATCGCCATCAGTATATTGCCGATTTTATGATGATGACGAGAGCAAGTTCTGGGCAGTTTTCTTGTAATGAGAACAGACGACGAGAGCTTGATGAACGAGATATCATGTCCATCAAGATCCGGTCAGTTTTGCTAATGACGAGATACCTCATCAAAACTTCCACCACGAGGGTAAACTCAGACACTCCATCACCTATGGAACCAGAATCACCATATAGGATATGCAAGGGTGGAATAGTAATCTTATTTGGTTTCTTTAACAATGTTAGTTCTTGAAACGGTTGTAGTGCTGATCTCGAATGCAATGACTTATAAGGACATCATTTTGTTTATCGAGATAACCACCAGGAGAGTTTAAACGCATTTCTGATATCCCCGACATAAAAAAAAAAACATCCTGAATACATTGGTGAAAGTGTCCGGACATAATGTTCCATAAACGTTTCCAAAGCTGGTCACCACCATTCGAACTCCCGATAAAGTTTAACTGTCTTCAGGACAAGGTTTACAGCAGTTGGAGTCAAAGCTCTCTCAGGAAACCTAATCACATATCTATATTATTCATGAAGTACTCAGTAATTATACTTTGAAAAACTTTCACCACGAGGGTAAACTCAGACACTCCATCACCTATGGAACCAGAATCACCATATAGAATATGTAAGGGTGGACTAGTAATCGGATTTGGTTTCTTTAACAATGTTAGTTCTTGAAACGGTTGTAGTGCTGATCTCGAATACAATGATTTATAAGGACATCATTTTGTTTATCGAGATAACCACCAGGGGAGTTTAAACGCATTTCTGATATCCCTGACATAAAAAAAAAACATCACGAATACATTGGCGAAAGTGTCCGGACATAATGTTCCATAAGCGTTTCCAAAGCTGGTCACCACCATTCGAACTCCCGATAAAGTTTAACTGTCTTTAGGACAAGGTTTACAGCAGTTGGAGTCAAAGCTCTCTCAGGAAACCTAATCACATATCCATAATATTCATGAAGTACTCAGTAATTATACTTTGAAACCATTGTTTGATATTAGCCCGACCTTCTGGTGGTGCCTCAGTCTACCCGGGTGAGGGGCTGGATCACCTCGACCCTGAAATGTTGGTTTTAAGATATCTACAAAGAATACTGTAAATGTAACTGAAATACAGTGTAATCTTAACGTAAAATAACAGCAATTTTGTTCTTAAAAAAAGTTGCTCTCTGTTTCATTACAAGTGTGATACTTAATACTTGAATTTTGTATAAAACATGGTCACGTTTGTAAAAGAGATGGGAAAGTAAGACTTGATCGGAAATCAGTCAATTTACTTTCTAACTCGGTTTAATTTAAACCGTGTTTGGGTTTTAGTATATAGCTTCAGGATTACAATCAAGTTTTACCAAGGCAATTTTTCACCTTTTAGTTTTTCTTTTTCAATGTGTACAATTTCAGTGACATTACTTCCAGATGACATCATTACACTTTTCTTACAAGTTTGCAATGATAAAAATTGTTTGTTAATTCTTCCATTTTCCCAGTGGGTTCACTTTTTCAAAAGCTCTTTCTTTAGATTTTTTTATTACCAGCATTTGTTTATAATTGAAAAGAAAGTCTAGTAGCATTTTTAGGTTGTCTTATATCGTTGACAAATGTTATTTTCGTAGGTGCAATTCTTTATGATAGCTCTTTGATTAATCCTCAAATATTTGTGTTATAAGAAGTCAGTCTAAGAGATTCACACTTCCAAATTTTTAAGTTTCTGCTTTAAAATGAAACATATCTTAAATCAATTTTTAAGTTTTATGGGATTAATAGTGTATTTTCTCTAAGCAGTTGGAATTCATGTAATGAACAGTTAAAACTATTCAGAATGTAAAGCATTATATTCTATACAAAATCCTTAAGGAAACAATTATTTTTATATTATAAGCTACTTATATATTAAAATAAAAATTCAAAGTGTGTCTTATATCTTACTATCGCCTATAGTAATTGTGCAAAGGATTTTTTATTAGGATTTACCAGATTAAAACAAAGAGTATGTAAAACATTTATGTCTTACAAAAAATATTGTCGGATACAGTTATTTTTCTACAATAGACTGCTACTGCACTAAAATGAAAATATTCAATTGTGTTTCATACTTTATAGTCACTGAATAAACGTGTCAAGGACATTCATGTATTTTTTCTCTTTTGGATGATAAAACTCGATACAGTTATTTTTGTGGAATAAGCTATTTAAGAAGTAAAATAAACAATAAGTTGAATTTACATCTCTTATAATCTCCTATGTTGAAAGAAAGAGTGAATAGGATTTAATAAACACTTAAAGCTCATGTTATAAACTTTTCAGGAAGACAAAGAAACAATACATAAAATATTTTAATTCTATTCGAAATATATCTGGAAATAAATATTTTTGTAGAATATGCAGTTTCTGTGTTAAAATAAAAATTCAATTGTGCCTCGTTTCTTATAATCGCCTATAATAAACGTGTCAAGGATATTTATGCTAACAGCGTTTTTTTTCACGAAGTGAAGCTCCTTTTGATGAAGCCTTAAGCCCGAGATATTACGGCAGGTTGTTCTTATCGACTATTAAGGTACATTGTCTGATAGCGAATAACAAGAATTAATACCATTAACCAGCTGCAATTTTATTGTGAAGTATTGGAAAGACGTTAGGGCGATAGTTGAGTGATTTTCTAAATGTCCTCGTCATGGCTTGGTCTCGACGATTATTGGAAACACTAATACTTGTTGTTTTATTAGTTCGAAAAAAGAAGAATTCTTTGGAACTACAAAAAGCGCTAACATCTTGAAAAACTTAAGGAAGCGTTCATTCATCTTATCTACAGTAAATTGCAAGTTTTCTTGGAAAAAATTCGTCCTAACAATAAGGCAAACACACCAGATTAAATTAATTTCTCTGTAATGTTTTCTTTATAAACGCCAATTTATAACTGTTATTTTTTTATTAAAATGAATTTAAAGCCCGTATCTTTTCAGAAACCTCACGCACATACAGCTCATATATGCATGTATCATTTAGATATTACCTTGGATCGGGGCTTCAAATATTGTGGTTTTTAAAGAAATTACGATGCGTTTATTTAAAGTAGAAGTAAAACTTTCTCTACAATTGGTTACGAATTTTGACTACATAAAACAGACACTTAATTATAAGAAGACCCCTTAAAAATTCTAAAAGTTGTAAATGTCGCTATGTAAAAATATATTTGTATAATATGAAATGGTTTTTTAACTATTTTTTTTGCATTGCACCTTTTAAAGGATAAACCCTTTAAGGGTTACAATCTGGTTAGTTTTGCTAAGGACGAGAGGTATTTTGTCGAGACAAAACTGTTCTATTACTCCAAGGGAAGATCCAAGTATAAAAAAATAGATTGTCCCTTGCCCAAAATTGGTAACAGGTTGGAACCCGTTTTTGCACTAGAGTTGAAGCAAAAGCTTTCAGCAGCGTCTTCGACACGTTGATAAATTACCAGGAAAGTTAAGAACTTAAAATCATGTGTTTTGAATCGTTACGCTCATAGGCTCGTGCACTTGGTAACATTAAATAAGGTAACATTATTTGCGATCGGTTTTTAAAATTTTTCTAGTTATTTTTAGGGTTGTTGTGACGATTTTATTTAAATATAAAGCAAAATTAGGTCTACAAACGGTTATGAATCTAGAATAGATAAATCGTTGACACCTATTGATAAGGTGTCTCTTTGTAACCCTCCAAATGGTTTCGACAAAATATCACGTCCATCAAGATTAGGCCAATTTTGTTAACGACGTAATATCTCGTCCATTAAGTTCTGACCAATTTTGTTAACGAAGGAACATCTCGTCCATCAAGCTATGGCCAATTTTTTTAACGATGTAATATCTCGTCCATCAACATCTGACCAATTGGGTTAACGACGGAATATCTCGTCCGTCAAGATGTGACCAATTTTGTTAACGACGGAATCTATCGTTATCAAGATATTGCCTATTTTTTATTAAGGACGAGATGGAAAGTTGGTCAGCTATTTTCTATTGTAGAGAACGCGATATTTCGTTCATCACGATCTGGTTAGATATTATAATGATGAAATACATCCTCTAGACAACCAGCAGAGGAGGGTTAAAAATATAAAAACTTAAATTTAGTCTACGCCAAAGATATGTCTAGCCAAAAATATGCATATAAGGTGATAGGTATCATTAATAGTTTTTCAAAAAGCTTTTCGGACATATAGTGCTCTTCCTCTCTCTTACACAAAAAAGGGTTAAATATTTAATCAAAACTACTCCAAACACCGATTCAATTCTTAAAAAAAAAACGCGCACAAAAAAAGGTGTAACACATCTTTACCTGTATCTTCAGGATTCGTTTCCTTTTCATCAAATCTCATTCCTGCCATCGCCGTTTAAAAATAAATTTTTTTTCGCACATCCAACTTTATGCGCACGAGACCAATTCGGAAAGCAGGCGAGAAAAAAAAAACTCCAGTGCGTTTCACGAGTCAAGGGGTTTCATTGTTTCCATGCGACCACAATAGCGCGAAAGCCAACACAATCGGCCCTGTTCGATAACAATGTTTTAAATGTAGCAGTGGGAGAAATAGTATGGAGGAAAGGAGCGAAAAAAAAGCAAGAAAAAAGTAAAATTGAATCGGGTTAAACCACCCGCCGTCTGCTTTGCCGCCATTTCATTTACGGCAGAAACCCAAAAATAAATAAAAAAGAAGAAAAGAGGTATAGAAAGGAAAGAAAGAGAAAAGAAACCACACTCGGAAAGGAAGGCCCACTTTCAGTTTTCCATTCTGAGGCCCTGTTTAAGAAGGCTATTGATTGAAAGAAGGCCCTTCTGCACCAGGATTACCGGAGACTGAACCATGAATGATTGAATTAAACATCCTTCTGTTGTCTCGACGTGCCATTTTTTCTGCTTTTTTCTACTTTTTTTGGTGATAGCTGCCTCCTCGTTCTGCAGTTTTCTTTATATCTATCTGTCTATATATATGTTGTGCCGTGCGGGGGACAGTGGCCTGAGTCGTGGCTGACTTGAATCGGCTTGCGGAGTGTGGGTGTTATTCTTGTTCTCTAGTAAAATAATAGTCCTCTAACTACAAAAACCAACAAACTGAGAAAGTGCCCGAAAAATTCCCGGGTCGATACCTCCTGTGCTTGCTGGATTTCCAAACAAGCTCGTTATCTGTAAATTCTCATGATATTTTCGATTCCCAAAATAATTTCTACGAGATATCTCGTCCATTAAGATCCGATGAACTTGGCTGAGAGTGTCCAAAATATTTCCGGGTCGATACCTCCTGTACTTGCTGAGTTTCGAAACGAGCGCGATATCTGTGAATTGTTTACGATCTTTTCAATTCCTCAAATAAATTTGACGAGATATCTCATCTATTAAGGTCTGACGGACTTTGCTGAGGGAGTGCCCGAAAACTTTCCGGGTCGATACCTCCTTTGCTTGATGTATTTCCAAACAAGCCCCATTATCTGCAAAGTCTCCGTGATCGTTTGGATTCCCAAAATAATTTCTACGAGATATCTTGTCCATTAAGATCCGATGAACTTGGCTGAGAGTGTCCAAAATATTGCCGGGTCGATACCTCCTGTACTTGCTGAGTTTCGAAACAAGCGCGATATCTGTGAATTGTTTACGATCTCTTCGCTTCCACAAATAGTTTCGACGAGTTATCTCGTCATAAAGGTTTTGACTAGTTTTTTTATAATGATTAGATCAGGATCTGGTCAGTTTTGTTTTAATGACGAGATATCTTGTCCAAGATCTGGTTAATTTTGCTATGGACGTGATATCTCGTCGAGACAAAACTGTCATATTTCTTCAAATGGAATGAAGATCCAAGTTAAAAAAAATTGTCTCTTGCCCAGAACCGGTTTTTGCACTAGGGGCTACTATAGTACAGCTTTCGACATGTGGATTAACCTACCAGGAGTGGTAATTTATCAGACGAGTTGAGTTCGTCACAAATTCATGTGGCTTTTGTATTAGAGTCGGCTTAAAACTAATCCACTGCGTAAGTGTTGAAGACGAGCAAAAAACACGTGAAAATACACATGCGGTTTTTATATTGAAATCAATTAATAAAACTGCCTTCAACTGTGTGAATTTTTAGAAGTTGAGATTGTTGCAAATAGAATTGCGGCTTTAGTAATAGAATCAGTTAAAAAAATTAACCTAACTGTTAATTTTTTGACGAGTTGATATTATTAAATACATGTGTCTTTTGTATTAGACATCAACTCAAAACCTGTACACCACCGCTTAAATTTGTTAGAAGAGTTGAGATTGTCGCAAATACTTGCGGTTCTTGTATTGTGGGAGTCAGCTTAAAAAACTGTCCTTAACTGCGATTTCTAATGACGAGTAGAAATAGCAAATACATGTTTTTTTTAGAATCTACTTAACAAGCTGTACAGAACAAAGACTTAAGTAAATCGCGAATATTTCTCGTGATTGTCCCTTTCCATGTAAGCAATCAATATAATCATGCTACTGATAAACAGTCGATGGCAAGATAATTGATGAAAGCAGACTAAAATTGATCTGGAAAATAAATTGAACAAAACAAACAGACATGAACCACTATTCTTTATCAAAGGGCCTTACAATTTTATTGCTATGCTGCTCTTTAAAGGTTTTGAAAATCGCATCTTTTTTTTGTTCCATTCAATTGAG
This sequence comes from Metellina segmentata, assembly GCA_947359465.1. Lineage (NCBI taxonomy): Eukaryota > Metazoa > Arthropoda > Arachnida > Araneae > Tetragnathidae > Metellina > Metellina segmentata. The sequence goes on along the minus strand of OX375884.1, from coordinate 14,978,843 downwards.
CTATTCTTTATTCTGATTTTCAATAATATTGTGCGCTTCGATTATGCCCAGGGAAAAAGTGCTCATGGTATGAAATTTGACTTTATTGCGTTATCATTTTCGTTATGGTACGAAACTCATAAAATACAATTTGAAATTCAAATTTATCGGATAATAGGCAGTAAAGACGAAAGTCTGCCGCTAAGAACGATCCATGTTTTTCAAAATGCCTATATAGAGCTTTTGGGGTCTCTCGTTGAAAGTAATAAACACTTGATGTTAAATATTTTTATGGGTGAATAAATTCTTATGGTATCTATTTCTATATGTTCTTGCACTTGTAATGTAAATTCTGTTGATCACGCATACTTAAAGCAGAAGCTTGATGCATTAATGTTTGCAATTTATTTGATGTATATAACTATCTTTGATAGTCAAACTTTAGCAATGTCTTCAAATATATCAACCGAAAAATCTAATTACATATATTTTCTTGATGCAATAACTAGTTATTCTACTTTTAACACACACACACACACACACACACACAATACAACTAAATTTTAAGTAAACAATTTACAAACAGTGAATACTTCAAAATTTAGGTGCACTTCAACTTTTGAATTTCTGAAAGAAAGTTTTCAATTAATTTTCCTATTGTAGGCGTACCATATAAATAACAGGTATTTTATGTTTGTTCTTGATGACAATTTCCTCTATGATCAGTACGAGTTTACAATAGTACGTCTGCCTTAATAGGGTCAATGATAGGATGTATATATTTACACAAAAAATATAATCCAACACATTTAATATCTAAAATTAACCACATCATTACCTAGTAACAAGTTCCATGACTACTGCATTTTAATGCGAGATGTATTCATAGCGCCATGTTCTATTTGTAATCTATGTTCATAATCCTACTTTTTGTCTCAATGCCAGCTTTTTAACATCTTGACGCCAAATCCCATAACAGTTTTCCTGCTTTAATACGTTTATAAAATTATTTTGAATACTTTAATATTATAGTATATAATTGCAGAATGAATACCACTGTGTAGTTATTCACTGTAGTTCAAACTTTAAGAAATGCAAATTCCCTAATTTAGTTGAGTGCTATGTAATAAACATTTATTTTAATCTAATAATCAAAAAAGTAGTTGAAGGGTACATTTAATCTATCTGTTATTCCTAGAAATAGATAACTTAATAATTTCGTTTCTTAAAAAGTAACTTTAATTTAATCAATCATACGACGTATTAAATAACTCGTTGATTACTCATTAAAAATGATTTCCAAGCAGTTGAATATTTTTATTCTATTTATTTTTTACGCATATTTATGTATGCAATTAATTTAAGAAAAAGGTAAATGGATGACACAGTACAGGATAACTTTTTTCTTGTCTTTATGAATAAAAAAATGGTATACTATTCCAATTTTTTTTTAAAGCAGTTGAAAATTGAAATTTATTGAAGACAACTTCAGATTTATTCTTAAGAAATGTTTGACACTCTCAAAATGTGGTTTGAAATATTTTAATGGTTTGTTAAAACAATGATCCGAAACATCAATTTAAAAATTCAACAAGAAATTCAAAAGCTTTTATAATTATACTACTTAGCAAATATTTTGATCTTTTTGCATTTGACTGTCAAGCTAAAAGTTATTGTCGTCTAATTTTATTGTTGTTAAAAACGAAATTTTCTTAACCTATTTGATTGATGAGTGACCGTACAGATTTGTATCAACCTTTAGATTCGAATTTATAAATTAGGGAGAGTATCAAATGGCAACTTTGTAAACTCCGGAGAGATTTTCAAGTAGTGTACTACTGGGCAAGTTCTCCCAATTTTAAACTACTTGTAAATATGTGTACCACTTGGTTTCTTTGGGTTTTATGGTGTAAGGTCCAATAGCAGACAAGCTATGCCAAACGTAAGACAAAATTCGACCCATTAAAATAAAAATATTTAAAATCTTCAAACGATAAAATAGATTATAAATAAGTTGGTTCGTTACTTAAAATACAAAAGATCACAAAATGTAATAACATTATATAAATACTGATTCAGTACAAATAAACACGAAAGTATAGGTTAATCCTCGTTATGAATATATAATAAAAATTTTGATAAATTAGCTGAGTTTAAAAGATTAAACAAAAATCAGATGTAATTAAAACATTTTTTGTTTTGTAAAAAAGTAAATATATTTGATTGCGGATTTTTCCCAACCAAACCTTGTAAGTTTGAATTGTGTAGTGTAAAGAACTGACGGTGAAGATTAATAACAGGAATATGAATTATAACAGGGTGAATGGTAAAAGGGACTAACTACACACAGGCGCAGTCTCTTCTGATAAAAACATGCCTATGAGTAAATCGTGTGTAAGATACGTAGAGCAGTTAAAATTCTTCGGAATGTTATATCTGTAATTCAGGCCATAATGAAAGGATTGAAGGGATGCTGTGGAGATAATTGTGACTGCCTGTTCCAGTCGTATCTCTGTGTCCCAGATTTTCAATTAGTTGAAAATTGCTTGTATTGCTTTTCCAGCACAACACACATTGACTAAATAACCACACCAACCTATCGAAAGAATGCCAAGTAAGTTTCTATTGATCAAGATGGTAAGTCATGCAGGGAAGACTGCAGGTTGCAGAACAGATATATCCGTGTGAAACTCTCAGAGGATTAAAAAAAGCAATGTGACATCACTTAATTTTTTTTTTGCCAGAAAATAATGCTTCTTCAATGAACAAATACTTTTTAAATGAGTAAATTGTTCTTTAACAAGACGTGCTAGAATATATGCATAAAGGGTTTTATAGTTAATTATAGAATACAAAGTAAAATATCTTATTTCAAATTTTGTTTAACTTTCTTAAGTCTCGTAGTGATTGTATTGACGACAGTCAGGCTAATGACGACTTATCTTGTCCTTAACAAAACTAATAGACGAGATATCTCTTCATTAAAAGAACATTGATCTTATCTTCTCATCTCTTCTTCGTAAAAATATCAGCAATAACTTGATGACGCGATATCATTAGCAAAATTGATCAGGACGAGATAACTCGTCAAAACCGCTTGGAGGGTTTAAACTACATTTAAAAAAATTCTCTTAGTTCCCTTCCATTCTATTCACGGCTTTACTCACAGATTCTGGATATATTACTGGCTAACCCTATAGCATTAATCAATTGAACACATTTGACAAAATTCCACGAGTATTTACTAATTCTATTTCAAACTAGGGCAGAAAGTGTTGAATAAATCGTGAACGACACTTGCTGCCTTTGAAGTACAGGAGTGATTTAGACGTCCAATCTAAATTACTCATGTACTCTTTATATACATATCAGTTCACATCACTAAGTTCAGTAAGCTCCTTACATCAAATAGCCATGCATTTGTAATGAAATGACGTAGTATTCAAAGTAAATAATTCATTATTTAGCTGAAGATTACTCAGGGGAGTCATAGTCAACCCCGGAAAGTTTCGACTCTAAATAAACACGATTCCGAAGTCTAATAAAATATTAAGTTTAATTTTATTTTAAGTGCACACATACAAGTATATTTTACTGAGGACATTTTTTCCCACATGAATTGCTACAGAAAATCACGAGTTTCATATGTTTACTTAATAAAAGAAACTAGTTAAAATAAATATGATTATTTATAAAATGGGTTCGTAGATAAGTAAAACTTGTTACAAAGCATATAGATTTGAGAAGGTTAGAGTTTGAACTGAATCACTGAAAAATTTAGATTCCGAAAGGGATGAAAAAGTGTTACAAAATAGCATTAAAGCTTCGAGTAAGTAAACCTGTCTAAAATAAATGTAATGGTAGATGTTGTGGACTTCAGATAAATAAGAATTTAAAACAAATCGGAAGGAAGGTCTTAGGACTTAAAGTAAATAAAAGTATGCAGTGGTAAATAAAATGCAAATGCAAAATAGTAGAAGTGGAGACTTCGGGAAAATTGTTATTTAAAACAAATATGACGAAAGATGTTAGAGCTACAAGTAAATAAGGCTACAAATTAAATCCAGACGCAAGGACATAGAATCACCGGCAAATAAGATTATAGATAAAACAAATGTGATGAGTAGATGTTAGGGAATTCAGGTAAATAAAACTATTTAAAACAAATGTGGTGGTACATGCTTAGAGTTCAAGTAAATAACTATTTAAAATGAATTGTATCGAAGGTCTTAGAACTTAATATAAATAAAAGGTAAAAATATGGTGTGGTAAATGGTAGAATTTTACATAAATAAGCTAAATTAAAACAAAATCGACTATTTTGATATTGGATACTTCATATAAATAAGTATTTAAAACAAATTGGTTGGAAGGTCTGAGAACTTAAAGTAAATAAAACCGTTTAATACTAATGCTATGGTACATACAAGGATTTCGGGGAAATAGCTATTATTAACATATATGAGTAAAAATCTTAGAACTGAATAGAAATAAATATGACCATCATTCTGTCCGAAGGCCTTAGAACTACAAGTAAGAAAGAACTAGATAAAACAAATGTGTGATGGGTGGATGGTAAGGAATAAAGCAATTATGATGGTAGATGTGAGTTTGATGGGTAGTTAATTAACGTAACAATGAAGCAACACAACTTGATATAGGTGACGGTCCAGGATACGTTAGGACTTCAAGTAAATAGCTCTTTAAAACAAATCGTATGAACACATTCTTGGGACTTCAGGTAAATAAAAAGTGTTTTAAAGAGGTGACAAGGTAGATGCTATGACATAATGCTAAAATTGCTTCAAACAAATGTAATGTTAGATGTTCGGTAAAAAAAGCACAATTTAAAACAAATAGATTGGTTTCGGTTTTGTGGCGCAAGGGTCATACGTGGCCAAGCTGGGTCAAACATAAGACAGACAACATTAAGTAATGGACACACTCACAAGGAAAGCTTTTTGGACGCAGGAGAATTACATTCAGGATAAATTACAGGAATTCAACATGTATACTTAAACTTCGCAGGTAGTTTGATAACACATAGTGAAAGAAAAGTTTTAGGACTTCAGGTAAGTAAATCAATTTCGAACAAATGTGCTTATGCATGTTAGGTTTTCAAGTAAATATCTATTCAACACTCCAGGTAGTTTTCTATAAGATATCTCATCCATCAAGATCTGACCAATTTTTATTTTCACGAGATATCTCGTCATCAAGATACTGTCAATTTTTGATGATAACGAGATCAAGATCATATCTGTTTTCTTCTAATCCTCGTGATCGAGTTTTCTTATGATGGTCAAGATACCTCAACCAAGACTTGATCATTTTTTCCATTGACGAGATACTTCGTCAAGACGACCACAGGGTGTAAACAAACAGGATAAAATAACATAACGGGACTTGAAGTTAAATAATTATTTAAAACAAACCGGATAAATGTGTTAGGACATCAGGCAAATAAAAGCGGACGAAGCAAATAGGCGAAAGTCGTTAGACAGAAGAGCGAAACTTTTGACACATCTCTATTTCCATCAGAACAAACGACCACAAGATAGATTTGTATCTGGAAAAGAATTACAACAGCCTAATAAGTCATTTCGACTCAAGTCAAATCCTGTCATCGCTCAGTAATAGTTTCAAACCTCAAACCACAAGTACAATAACCTCAACGTAGACAGAAAAGTATCAGAAATCAATAGACCTTGCTCGTTGTGGTACGATAAAAACATAAAGAGGATGAATGAAGCATTGTGCATTTCGAGAAACGGCAGAAAAGAGTTCCCAAAGTGTGGCCCCAAACCCAACGGGTCGATTAAAAATGAAGAAATAAAAGTTTCGGGAATAATAACAACAATAATAACGGCAAAAAATGTATTCCCAAAACTCATTTAACGGGACGTTTGAAACTAATCTTTTCATTTGTTCGTGGCCACACACAATGAACATTTTTCAATCATACGGGCATTATCATTAATCTTTCGCCTCCCCCACCTCGTTGCCACCCGCCACACACTAAACTCGGGTTCAGGGCTTGCAAGAGGTTAATTTTCAACCGTGAGTTTTCTCTACTGCACTCACACATACATACCACTACAAAGATACATTCCGACTCACTACCACATGGTGCATGGAAACTTCAGATGAAACGGGTTTTTTTTTTCGCCCCGTCCTTTTTAAACTTAATATCACTCAAGGGGAACTGTGGATAATGCGGTCTGTTTATTTTTAGAGTTCTTATTAGAATATGGGTTTTACATTATGCAAACTGTTTTGTACCTTGGGGATTAATGAATGTAGACCGACCAAATTTGGGGATTAATATGTGTAGACCGATAAAATTTGGAGATTAATAAATGTAGATCTATAAACTTTGGAATTAATAAATGTATACCGATAAACTCTCGGATTAATAAATGAAGACCGATAAACTTTGCAATTAATTAATGTAGTCCAATAAACTACACAGATACATTCCAACTCATTACCACATGGTGGATGGAAAGTTGAGACTATGCGGTTTTTTCGCCCTTCCTATTAAAACTTTACACGTTTCAATGAAACTGCAAATAATATGTTATGTTTATCTTCAAGTTCTTATTATAGAATACGTGTTTTACTTAATTAAAATCTTTTGTACTTTAGGGATTAATAAATGTAGACCTATAAACTTTGGAATTAATAAATTTATACCGATAAACTTTGGAATTAATAAATTTATACCGATAAACTCTCGGATTAATAAATGAAGACCGATAAACTTTGCAATTAGTTAATGTAGACCAATAAACTACAAAGATACATTCCAACTCATTACCACATGGTGGATGGAAAGTTGAGACTATGCGTTTTTTTCGCCCTTCCTATTAAAACTTTACACGTTTCAATGAAATTGCAAATAATATGTTATGTTTATCTTAAAGTTCTTATTAAAGAATACGAGTTTTACATTATTCAAATCTTTTGTACTTTAGGGATTAATAAATGTAGACTGATAAACTTTGGGGATTAATAAATACAGACCGATAAAATTTGGAGATTCATAAATGTAGACCTATAAACTGATGATTAATAAATGTAGAATGATAAAATAATAATATACATTTCCATGATGCATGGAAACTTTAGATGAAGTAAACTTAGAACATGGATTTTACAATATCCGACAAAGATACATTTCCATGGTGCATGGAAACTTTAGATGAAGTAAACTTAGAACATGGATTTTACAATATCCGGCCAAGATACATTTCCATGGAGCATGGAAACTTTAGATGAAGTAAACTTAGAACATGGATTTTAAAATATACAAACTCTTTGTACCTTGAAGGATTAATAAATGTAAACCTAAAAACTTTAGGAATTAATAAATGTAGACTGATAAACTACAAAGATGCATCCCAACTCACTAGCACATGATGTATGGGAATTTAAGAAGAAGCATTTTTTCCCAACCCGTTCTTTTTAAACTTAATTTCACTCAAGGGAACTGTGGATAATGCGGTCTCTTTATCTTTAGAATTTTTATTATAATAAGGGCTTTACATTATGCAAACTCTTTCTCTTCTTAATAAATGTAGACTTATAGATATTTTTGCGAGAGAGATCTTTGTAGTTTCTTTTAGGTACATACCCACGCAGCTTCTGGGCACATATGGGCAGAATTGAATGATATTGTTGATGAAAAGACCCTACTTTAATAAGTTTATTTAAGTAATGAAAAATGTACTGCATTGAATCTGAGCGAAATATCAGTGAGTGCAATGTGCAACTGGTTCTATTTTCTCAAGAGAGGGTTTGGACGCTTAAAAAAATGTTTTTATAATTCACTAATGTCTTCATATTTTTAAATTATTACTTATATTTTTTGTTACGTTTAATTTAGCATCTATGAAAAGCAAGTAAAAATATACAAAAAGAAACAAAGTCTTGGAAATAATTAAAAAAAATATATGACAAACTACTAATAACACAAACTAAATACAAGACAGTTCCTATGTAAGGTTAATAGACAAGATAAATAAAATTTATCTTCGCCCATTGTAATTCAGTTTTCTGTTTTCAATGTAAAAAGTTACATCTCAATATTTCTCTGTCGTATAAACACCCTTTTCCTTGCTGGATCTTTGAAACTTTACTTAAAAGTTATCCCTCAATATTTGTCTTAACCTTAGGTAATAAGACAAATCTTGTGTGTGTGTGAATACATTGACATTAAGCCCGTTTTGGAGTAAATACTATTTACTTGTTGGTGGTAACACTATATTTTTTAACATCAATACTATTTATTGTTTGACTAAAATTATTAACTTAAATTTATAATTAGTGCAAATTGGAAATTTAGTAACAAAATAACATCACTATTCAATATGTTTTAGTACCACATAAATAAAAACAGACTAGAAACAGAAATGCGTTTTTTCTTTTCAAAAACGAAACAGATTTCGATGTTTCGTTGGCCGAGGTGAATTTCAAAGATGTATTGTCTGATGTTACATCATTTCCACAAATCAATGGGAAAATACAGTTTACTGTTCATATATATGTGATGGCGTCTCCTCAACTGGTACGTAGCTTTTGTAACATGATTCTAAATTGCAACTGAAATAACGATCAAGACAACATAGGATATTTCCCAGACAAAATATTTTTTCCTTCCAGATAGATGAACATGCTTTTACAGTATGCTTTCGCTGACGGCCCTTGTAATGTTATCTGTTAGACGGGAGATTGCCTTTTCGTTATCTTTTCCCTGATCTGATGATTTCTACTAGCTGAAGTAATAGATAGGTTAATGAAAGTTGGATTATGAGTTAATTTTTCCTTTGATTTTGAGGTCCATGAAAGTAATTATAATCGATGAATTTGCTATTTTCAAAAGCAGTGTAGTAAAAGATACACATTTTATATATGTAGAGAAACTATGTATCCTTTCTTACTCAGTAGTATAAAATGTATATCCTTTCTATTCCATATCATACATTAGAATGACTAGTTTTGGTAAAAAACTGTTTAAATGAAAAGTGTGTAAAACTACAATAATCATATTATTTTGTAAAGTACACAGCAATTAAATTACATAATTCTTATTTTAGACTCTCATTGCACTTATTCTTAACACCATATTCTTTGCTCATTCTGGTAACTCTGTTTGTTAGACTGGAAATTACTTTTTCGTTATCTTGATCTGATGGTTTCTGTTAGCTGAAGTAATAGATCGGTTAATGAAAAGCGGAATAAGGAGTTAATTTTACATTTGATCTTTAGTTGCATGAAAGTAATTACAGTTGGTGAATACTTGCTGTTTAATATGCAGTGCAGTAAGTGCAGAGTTGTATATATGTAAAGAATACTACGTGTATAAAATTTTTTTCGTACGTAGTCGTGTAAAATATATTTCCTTTCTATAATTCTATGTCAACAGTAAAAATGACTATATTTGGTCTACATTCCATGCATTGCTTTAAACTAACGTACAAAAAGTATAAGTATATTATGTTGTAGTATCACTTGATATATTTTTTTCACATGAGCAATAATAAAGCGAAGGGACGGTACATACGTGATCTGTCCGGAAATTATCCAGCTATGTAATTTAAAACAAATTGCATTGTACCTTGGACTTCTAGCATCTAATTTTCTCGTTAAAATAAGCATGCGACCTCACACGCGTGTACTAGTCCCTTTCACAGTTCAAAACACTGCGAAGTCCAATGTTGGAATCGTCGTCAACATCTTTGTCGTACTCTCCTGAATCACATCCAAAGTCTGAAATCTCTTACTTTTCAGTGATGATTTTAGCTTTGGAAATTACCAGAAGTTGCAGGTTGCTAAGTCGGGGCTATAAGTGAGATGAGCCGCCCGATTGATTTGATATTTTCCAGAAAATCTTGCTAGAGACGAGATGGAAAGGTAGACGAATTCTGATGAATCCACTCACTAATTCCCCACAGCTGTAGTCGTTTTCTTCGTGCTGCTTCGCTCAATCGGGGAAAAACATCAAGGTGGTATTCTTTATTAATTATATGGCCTGAACAAGCGTACCTCCTCTTAATGGAAGTAAAAAATACTTCTAACATGGTCTTGAGTTTGCTATGATTCTCGAGTCTTCTTCTGGTGAGAAAAACTAGATGCATTCCATTAACTCTCCAAGGGTTTTGACGAGGTATCTCGTCCAAGACTTGATCAATTGTGCTAGTGGCGAAATACCTAGTCGAGACTAAACTGTCCTGTCGCTACAAGAGAAATGATGATCCAAGAAGGAAGAAGGGGAAATAAGTTGTCTCATGCCCAGAACTAGTGACAGTTTGTGACAGGTTTTAGCACCTGAGGCTGGCAACTACAGGGTAGTTGACGAATATCTGTTGCCCTACTCAGTAGGTCATTGGAAATGTGACGGTCTCACACAGCATACGGTTACGCAAGGGCGGCGTCAAGATCGTAACAGAATGGTCCAACAATGGTTGGTGACATTTCACGTATGTGCATAAATGGTCCCTACCCTTAGCTGTCATGTTACATCAATACCACATAGACAATTCTAGTTATACAAGCAACAGACAAGATTCTTTCTGAACAGACCTCGTATACCAAAGGTACAGTCATTTTTATTGTCTTGTATAAGTATTTTATGTATTGTTTGATTTTCAAACAAAAAAGAGGTGTCTAAGGGAAAGAACTGGATTGTTTTATAGAAAAATGAAGCTCGTATCCCAGGTCTCTATACCTGAGCTATTGGAGTCAACTTATTATCATATAAGACTACCTACAAAAACACCTATATAGTGTTGAAGTAGAGACTAGTTTTCTGTTTATGTTAACTGGTCGATATGACTGGAGACCAATTAACAAAACTGTAAATTTTAATTTTTAAATGTGTTTTTCACTTTGGTCTTCTATTGGGCTACTTGTGAACTGGTGGCCGATAGTCCGGAACAGACGCGGAAAGATTATTCTCTAGTATATTATTCAGTTAGACCTTCTTTTACAATTTTTAACTCTTATTGCAGGTATTGTTAACGGTATATATCTATATATTTCGTTTTCCTGAGACCTGATGGCTGTTCGCAAGTGGACAATATGACAAGGAGTAAGACCTTAATCTTTTCTTTGATCTTGAGTTGTATCGATAAATTATCTTTAACGAATGCACTGCAAAGCATCTTAATGAAGCTTTAGAAAATGTATATTCATAGAATATTATGTTACATTCGGTATCTGTATAGTATAAGAGATGTAGTTTCAAATAGAATATATCCATAGCATCTATAAAAACGTCTATTTTATCAATTTAATTTCGTTTGGCTTAGATTTTCTATTTTTACGTAAATGAAACCATTTTGGACCTGCGTACAAAAACTCATTTATGCTGGGATGAAAGTTTTTTTTCCCTTTGACTTTTATTCTGTTCTATATAAATTCAGGGAAATAGTTAATCGAGTAATTTAGTTTAAAAATTTGTTGCTTACTTTCTGTTCATAAATCAAACTGTATTTTATTTTAAATTCGTGAAAGTTTTATTCAAATGTATTCCAATAAGTTGAGTAATTTTTTATTGTAAAGTGTTTTTACTAATATTTTTAAAACAAAATATGAGACTTAAAATACAAATAAGTGAACATCTTTCGAATATATATGAATGTTTGATATGCATTCATAATGTTTAAATACAAATTCATTATTTTAAATATGAATACGATTTGAAATCCTCTAAATCGTATGCAAAGATTTGAAAGCGTAGGCTCATCCACATTAACATAAGCCCCGAGGTTCTTGTTTATTTTAGGTTTGCTTGCACTTCACTTTGGGGTTCCGAATGAAATTAATCCACGCCAATTTTATACTCTTATATAAAAATTGATTTTTCATTGCATATGTCCCGGTCTCTAAATTCTGTAACGTTTATTGAAAACTTAAAACATTTTTTAAACAGTTAGAAATAAAGTTACATAAGGTATGATGAAATACATATAAACGAGAATATTTTGTGTGTTGAATATATGCAGGCCGTTCCATTCAGGACCAAAATAAAAGAACATTTTAGAAAATAAAAACAAATTATTCGAATGACAAGAAGTGCATGAACATATTCACTTTTGGAAATAAAAATAAAAATATATATATTTGCTTTCTTATACCAGAGTACGATGGACATAAAAAAAGTTGTTTAGTTGGGAGAGACACAACTGTCGTTAATTTGTGTGACTCAATGTTTATCTTTTGCTGAATGTTAACTATGTAAGCCAATATATATATATATATATATATATATATAGTCTTACAAATTAACAACAGCTGATTCTCTGCCAACTAAACAACTTTTTTTTTATGTCCATCGTACTCTGGTATAACAAAGCAAATGATGGCCTTATGAGTCATTGCCCTCAAGGTGCGCACCAGAACTGTTTCTGTAACTAGCATTGATGAAGGAACCAAATACGATGCCCACGCTTTTATATCCTACAGGATTCTCGTATCATTGGCGATAAATGCCCTGAGTTAACCCTCCAGGTGGTTGCCTTGACGAAGTAACACGACATAAACCAACTGCACACATCTTGATGGACAAGATAGCTCGTCATTAGAAAAAATTAGCCACATCTGGATCTCGTCTTCATCAAAATATAGACCGTATAGTGATGACAAAATATCTCGTCATGGGGGAAATTGGTTTATTTCTACGACACATTTCGTCCATCATGATCTGAACAATTGTGCAAATGACGAGGTATTTCGTCATCAAGATGTCGATATTATGATGAAGATGAGATCATGACGTGCCAGTTTTCTTCTAATGACGAGGTATTTGTCCCTCAAGATTTGGTTAGTATTATTCTAATGGCGAGAAACCTCGTTCACCAAAATCTGGTCAATTTTCTTCTAATGACGATAAACCTCATCCAGACAACCACCAGGAGGAGGTAATCGGTAATTATTAGTAAACGTCGTACTAGTGCAACACAACGGGCTATTGACGAAGATCCGGGATCAATCCCTTAAGGGAAAGCCACTAGGAGGAGGAGTAAGGATGCTGGCAGCTTTACATTCTTTATGTAACTAAATTCCAGGCAAATTCTACACCTTAATGAACGTTCAATGGTGTCTTTTCGACACCAAGTAGAATTATCGGTCTAAATAGCTTCCATACTGCAAATTTACCACGAAGCTGCAAACCAACGGACATTCTAGTGTTAAACCTCTCAGTGGTTGTCTTGACTAGTAATTTTGTCATTAGCGAAACCATAAACAGATCTTGATGAACGCGGTATCTCGTAATTAGAAGGAAACTGACCAGATCTTGATCTCGTCATCATAAAAAAGTCGGTAATATCTTGAAGACTATACATTTTGTCATTAACAAAGTTCGTCAATCTTAATGGATGAGGAACCACTTGGTGGGTTAAATGTGACTGTCCAACGTAGTAATGTCAGGCAAGGAAAGTCACTGCCTACGACAAAGATACGCAAGCAATATGTGGAAGGTCCCTCATTTTCGTAACTGGGACAAAAATAGAAGGATGAAGCCTTTAAACTTATCCCGAAGCTGAATAGTAAACGATGATTTATCTGACTTGTTTTGAATTCGATTAGTGCATTAGTGTCTTCTTTGTCAAAAAAAACCTCAGTTGAAACTGCCTTCGATGACCAGTAATTAAGTTTCACATTAAATAACGATTAACAGAAGACATATAGCAATCCAGAAAATAGTGTGCGTCTGTCTTCTGCTGACGTTAGATGAATAGAAACGGGGGTTAGATTAATAGGGGGAGGCACATTCAGGGCATCCAATTGCATTTTCTGTTTTTGAATGTGACTCGTTTGTCGGCAAGGCATGTACCAGTCCAGGTCCGGGATGTTTATCAACTTTAATCAAAGTCAAGATATGATGCGATATTCATGTATGGGGTTTTATTTCCGAGCTAGAATCACTTCCGTTTTTGCTTAATTTTTGTCGTTCTTTCCTACGCATCGCTACGGGTACCCCCCACCTTTCTGGATGTTAAATGGTCTGCTTCCTTTTCCGCTTGGAAAATTTCCATCAAGAGTTGGCAGAAGCATCTAAGCAAATCAATGGGGTTATAATATCCTAAAGAAGGATAAATGAGTGGGAATTTATGATCACTCTCAGAAGTGCTTTTCTCCAGAGGAATACTGCAACATTGTTTTGAATGGACCGCTGTCTTCTTAGGCAAAATCTATGGGCCCTGATCGTTAAATAAAATCTTTTTCACGGCTAATATTGTATCACATGCAAATTTTAACAAAGTGACAGTTATATTTTTAACACGTAGTTATAACATGAATTAGTAAAAACTATGCAATGAATTTTTGTAATCTTCATTTCTTTTCGATTTCTCATTACCAGAAGTATCTATGGTGTTATAATATCAAAATATTCAATGATGCTATAATATCCAAAAGAAAGATTAATAAGTGGTAATTTATTATACCCCTCAGAAGTGCTCTTTTCCAGAGGAATACTAAAACATTGTTTCGAGCGGATAGCTGTTTGTTTAGGCAAAAGTTAGGGGTGTTAATCAGAAAAACAATTTTTACTATGTCTAATTTTGTATGACTTACAAATTTTAACACAGTATGATAGTTATATTTTCAGCAATTATATATAACACTAATTAATAAGACTGTTATGAATTTTAAAAATATTTGTAATTGCTCTTTGATTTCTCATTGCCAGAAACACTTAAGCAAATCGATGTATGCAATTCTAAAGGATAAAAATGAGTGTGAATTTAGTATCACTCACACAGGTGATCTTTCCAGAGAAATACTGCAAGATTGTTTTGAACTTTTAAAGAGAATGGAAACATTAATTCCAAAGGATCTTCATTTCTAAATGGATTCTGTATTCGAGGATAACTTTTCTTTGTGTTTTGTAAATGCTTTCATTTAAAAGAGAAATGAAAGTTGTTACAGTACTTCTTAATTGCATTTCTATGTCGACATGGAATTTTTATTTTACAAAAGTACTTAGTTTAATAATCTCAGTTCAAATATACCGAAACCTTTCATCAATATACATAGAATTGCAGTAAAATATTTCATACCCACAACATTTTGTTAAGTGTGTAAAGTTAATGGATTACTTCAAGTGGAAAAGTTACGTACAGTTCAATGTTCTTTACTAATCCATGGAAATGTTTTAAATTATAATTTGTATTCATTCACATCTTCGTGGATCTGTTTTCATTTTTCTCTACATGATTACTTGTACTATACTATATAAGTACCAAATATGCTACACTCTGTTATTTAAAGATCACTATTTTTTGTAAAACTAAATCGATATTTTATAGTAATTTCGCCTTGGTGTATAATTTTTTTAACTTTTTTATATTAATCAATGAAATATTGTTTACTTATAAATATCGTTTATTTATGAAATTTTAATGAACTGTGAATTGATTAAGCGCAATTTAATTTTTAACCCATGCGCACATGCAAGTTATCATCAACCACAGCTAAATTTAACTCGGTTCTGTGCTATAACGAGTCTCAAGACAAGATGCTATAAATCCTCTCCGGAGTATAGAATTTGGATCATGTAAAAAAATGAAATGAAAGATACATGAAAGAACCCAATACATTTGTATCTTATTTTTCGTTGGAAAAGAAGGACTGTACTTAGTAGTCATTGTCTTTGAGAAACACACAAGAACTTGAAGTACTAGTAGTGGCCATGAAATTAATTTTGACGATTAGTCCAAACTAACACATCTTATCTGGTTACGATACCACTTCATACGAGTAGTTTGAGCTTCAATATCTCATCTGGTGAATAATCTAGTGTTAAATAGTCCTTGCGATCTTTTCTGATATTGGTCCATACACACAAATTGGCGATGATTGACCTGAATAAAAGAAGATGCCAAAAATTTAAAATAATGATGACATCTTAGATTCTATTAATCAATTTAATTCTTCAGATAACAAATCTGGTGCAACAATTCAAAGTATGTCTTTAACAACCACTGTGTTCAAGATATTTGCCAGAACTGTTTCAAGAAGCAGCACTGGTGGAGAAACGAAATCTGGTGACTTCAGTCCACACTAGCTCATTCTTTCTGATTAAGTCTTGGGTTAGGGAAGCTAGCAACCACACACTTTAATGATAACTGAGGCCCTACTAATCAATGTCATTCTTCATACAGCTCGTATTCTGGTATAACAAAGAACGTTATGTCTTCAAGATACGCACCCCAGAACTGTTTCAAGAGAACTGGTGAAGAAAACCAAGACCAGTCAACTCATCCTATCTGACTCTGGTCACTTCGGTGATGACTGATTGAGTTAAGGAAGTTGGAAACCATACACGCTAAGGACCAACAAAATCCCTACTTGTCAATTTAATTCTTCATATAGCTCGTATTCTGGTATAACAAAGCATACAATGTCTTCTAGATACGCACCAGGGCAGTTTCAAGAACTGATGAAGACTAGTCGTCACATTCTATCCTACACTGGACGCATAGACAATGACTGACCTGAGTTAAGGAAGCTAGCAACCATACAAGCTAAGAACCAACTAAATCCCTACTTGTCTATTTAATTCTTCAAACCGAAGACTAGTCGTCACATTCTATCCTACACTGGACGCATCGACAATGACTACCCTGAGTTAAGGAAGCTGGCAACCATACAAGCTAAGGACCAACTAAATCCTTACTTGTCAATTTAATTCTTCATATAGCTCGTATTCTGGTATAACAAAGCAGATAATGTCTTCTAGATACGCACCAGGGCAGTTTCAAGAACTGATGAAGAAACCCAAACCGAAGACTAGTCGTCACATTCTATCCTACACTGGACGCATCGACAATGACTGCCCTGAGTTAAGGAAGCTGGCAACCATACAAGCTAATGACAGCTGAGCCCCGACTAATCAATTTAATTCTTCATACAGCTCGTATTCTGGTGTAACAAAGCAAACGCTGTGGGATGCTTTTCAAACAATTAGTCATGCAGATGAAACAGATAAAATCTCTTCTAAGCATTAGCCGATTCATCAGCTCGATACCAGCAATTGTTTCCCCAACATTTACGATAAGACGATACATTATCTCTATCATTAATTAGTTAGTCCAGCAGTTGTTCTTTTGCGCGCGTTCTCAGTCGGTTACCTTAATATAATACAGACACGCTAGATTTCTTATCTAATTACCCAAGTGCAATTACTTCAGCTAACAAAATAGGCAAAGCGTAATGTTAGAAGAAAGGGGTTGCGAGGGGACTTTAGCTTTCAGCGTTTGTTAAGGGATGGGTGGGGGACCTTATTATAATGCACCACTTTTTGCTCGAAGGTCTTGCTTCGGATGAAAAAGGATGATTAGCACATGAATATACTTTATCAGGGTTTCATTCAATTCTCCCAGCGATCACTTGCTGCAGTTCGAAGCGCCTCTCGACTAAAAAACTCCCGGATAAACATTAAGTTTATTTTGTTCCTGCTCCGGTTATAAAAGAGAAAAGTAAAACCAACTTGTCCTGAATTTCAAATGAAGAATCACGGTGGGACAGCTTGTTCAACTCTGATTTATAATCAGCATTTGAATGATCTTTTCTTTTCTTAAATCACCCTGTTTCCACGAGGGATTGTAATTGTGAATTAATCGTCCTTTCAAAAAATATCCTGTATGGCTATCGGCATTGTATGGCTGCGAGTTTCGTTTCGAAAGTCAGAAAACTGTTCAATGCACACATCGCAATTTTTTGAGATACGCGGTATTACTATCTTGAATATGCATAACACAATTATCGCGAATGTAAGATTCTTTCGGAATAAAGATAATTAATTAATTTGCAAAAATAAGGCTTAAACGGCGATGAAAAATACCTTGTCTATGTAGAAAAACCATAAGAATAGTCTATGTTACAAAAGATGTTCAAACATTGATTATACATATTCGTTTGTTAGTAAAATGTGTGTTTAGTAGAAATTTAAAACTCATTAATGCTCCAAGCTGTTTATTTGAAATACCTCGTCCACAAGATCTGACTAATTTTACTAATGATGAGAAATCTCGTCTATAAAGATTCGGTCACTTTCTTAACGACGAGTTGCCTCGTCAAGAAAACCATCAGGAGCGTTATCGTTAAAAACACCTGTAAATATAAATCACACATGTTCAGTTACTCTTTGTTTACGAGGGTTTGTGTACGTAAACACAGAGGGCGTATTGTGGTTTGGTAACATCTTTTGTAACTTGTGACTTAATACTCGGAACTTTATTCCAATCCAAATTGGAAATGTGTGTGAGAGGCTTAAGTAGGGGAATCTAACAAGTGTCTGCTACGGTATGTGTATCCCGTGTACGCATTCAAAACTCAACGTCACTTGGCTATTTTTTCGAATATATTTAGCACTTCAGTAATAAAAATTACAAGTAACGAACTCCAAATTGATGATGTCATTGGTCAACGATTATTGAATTAAAAATGGCGTGGACCAACTTAACAATTTATTTAACATTGCAATTTGTTGAATTACTCCTTGTCAAAATGGTGAGAAATCACATTTTAAGCTTACCATCATATGTGTCATACGAAAGCATATGGGTAGCGGGAAAGTATTCGTATTGTATATATTCAGTTTGTTTAACACTGAATATCCTTTTTATATTAAATTTAAAGCCAAATATCATCCCTCCCCAAACGCCGAAAAATCAAATTAGTTCGTAACCGTGAATAGTTTTTCTTCTCGTATAATTTGTTTATGTTTACACTGAGAAACCTTAATATAAGATGATTCCGAATGGATATCACGGTTAGAACATACTTTAAACTTGAAATTGCTTAAATTGATCGCGTATACAAATTGGATGATGTTTATAAAGTGGCTTTTATGAAATGAAACCCTAAACTAACCTTTTTAAATGGGCCTTACCAAAAATTCTTCTCATTAGGAAAATGTTTCACAATGTCCCATTAGTCTGATTTATGAAATAGAAGAATTCCAATGGCTTAATGGAGATATTCCCGAAGAAATCTATAATTTATAAGTTTTTGTCATTTATTGCAAGTGTTACGGAGCATCTAAAAAGTAAGACACTAAGAGGAACAACCCTAATTAAGCATTTATTTCCTCTTAATCAGCAACACATACTGTAAATTGGTGCATGCTATAAAATTAAAATTTAAACTTTTGTAAAACTTCAAAAATTAATTTATATATATATATATATATATATATATATATATATATATATATATATATATATATATAATATATATATATATATATATATATATATATATATATATACATATATATATACATATATATATATATATATATATATATATACATATATATATACATATATATATATATATATATATATATATATATATATATATATATATATATATATATATATATATATATATATATATATATACATATATACATACACAGACAGGCATATGCCGATGAATAGTAGTAAGCGGTACTTCTAAGCTTTTAGAAATTACTTTTATTGCGGACACCCAGGTCACATTGAATCGCATGTTTTATGTATTGATTCCTACCAAACACTCACCGATCATTTGATCTGTGATAATATTCTAGCAACGGGAATGTACTTGTTTTTCTGAAAAAGGATTAGACTTTCTGCGACAAGGTCTTTTATCTTATCACAGGAATTTTTTTTCGGGGAAAACCTCCCTCCAATTAATATCTCCGGTATTTTTTCCGGCAGAATTCCTGGAGTATCCGAAGTTTTGGAATACTTCTCACCAAGCTGGAGAAATCGCCCTTCAGAAAAAATGTCTATTATCATTTCAGTTATTTTGAAAAGCCGCAGTGGGTTTCCTGCTGCGCTAGCAACCTGCGATTCCCTTGGCGTTGCAGCATCGATTCCTGTAATTCATTCTAGGTGTATGTCTCTCTTCATCGTCTGTAAAAATGTCACTGTGTGTATGTCCATATTCTATGCATGCATTGGCTGAATTGTGTTTGGAGCTGTTTGGCCAAATATAGCCATAGCACCAAAAACTCAACTAAACGGCCACCTAATATTTGAAACAAAGCATAAGGTTTAAACTAAAGGCAGGTAGTTGATATTAATATCGCACTGGAGCAACACAACGGGCTATTAGCGATAGTTCGGGACAATCCCGAAGGAAAAGATACTAAGTTAAAAAGGAAAATCTGTGAACGTCTTTAGAATACAACATGTTAATTAAGTATTCAATAATGTATTAACAACATCTTTCCAAATTTTGAATACCAGTTACAAATCCTATAAATAGGAAATAGAGAGAGAAAGGCTTATACATATTATAACATAAACCCAAAGAGCTAGTTTATTTTAGATTTGGCTTAGTGTGCTTATTGTTATTGTGGCACAAGGACTATATTTGGCCAAACAGCTCCAAACACAATGTAGCCAATGTCAAGTAAGGATCACCCACAAAGAAAGTTTTACTGACACAGTAGAGATAAATAAACCCATGTAAGCCCATGGTAAACGAGCCTGCGCAGCCTAACTGACAGTGGGCAAACCCATTAAGCTAGGTGGCCTCTCACTGCAGAGAATGAAGTTATTACTCCTCATTGGTGGTTGTCTCATACAACAAGGTATCTCGCCAGTGGTTAAACTGATCAGATCTTTTGTGTGATGACAAGATAACTCGTAACTATTCAAACTGATCAGATCACGGTGGACAAGATATCTGGTAGAAACTACTTGGGAAGTTGAGCTAAGGTGAGGAAAAATGATCCGAAGCCTGGAATAAGGTCTTTTGTCTTATTACAGAAATTTGTTTATTTATTTAGTTTAGTTCTACGGTTATTTTTGGCTAAATGAGGGCTAATTAGTCCGGATCTACGGTTGTTTTTCGGAATAAATCTACCTCGAATTAATATCTTCAGTATTTTTTTCAACAGAATTTCCAGAATATGAAAGTTTGGAATGCTTTACTGGAGAAATTACCCATCAGAAAAAAAATGTCTACGACTCTTCTTTGAAAAACCACGTTCGACGTCTCTTATTTCTATTGATAGATTCAGATCTCTGCCAGCACAGTATCCCATCACTACCTTGAAGGCCTTATTTTCTCTCTAATAACCCTCTAAGTATATTGTCGAGTTATATTATACGAGATCTGATCAATTTTGCTAAGGACGAGATATCTCGTCGAGATTATCCTGCCCTATTACTCCAAGGAAAATGAAGATTCAAGCAGGAAAAACAAATTGTATCTTGCCCAGAACTGATGTAAGATCGGATTTCTGCACTAGAGGCTACAGGTCGTTTTCAACGCAAAAATAAACCACCTAGAGATGCATTGCTAGCTATTGCTAACCAGTACGGGCCACGTAGTAATTGTGTGTTCCGCTTTGTTCTGGCCACAACGCATATGGTGCAAAGTGGTTTAAGTCAGTCGTTTAAATATTCATATCTTCGTCGATTGTTTCATGTAAAAATGGCCCTTTTTCGTGCGACTAAATTGTTGCAGGAAATCAATTTTTTATCGCAAAATATGTAAAAAGCTGTTAAAAATATTAAAGCATAAAAATGTATGTTTCTTATTCTTATATGCAAGATAGTATTCTAACTAGAATAGCACTTATTTTTCTGAAAGGGATTACACGGAAGCTACATAGTATTTTACCTTATAACAGCAATTTAGGGGGAGTTACCGGAAACATACGTTGAATTAATATACCTACAAGCGCTCCGGCTTGCTTTGACGAAGGCTGATGCTCTGTAAAGTGGTGTAGATAATTGATCTTAAATGTTTATAGCGCTCTTTGAGAATATTTAAATTACAATTACATTTCTTCATATGACATATTATAGGTTGGTTTTGATTGATGTTCTGTAGTCCTTTTTTTTCACTTCACAGGGACAGTCAATAGCAGGGGAAGCAATAATCCGTTAAAAATGAATTGTTAAAGGAAACATTCACAGATTTTAACCTTCTACTTAAAGTATTTTCTCTTATAACAGGAATTAAACGGGGAATCTGCCTCAAATTAATATCTCCACGGGACAAGTTGTAAAGTCATAAAATTTAAATGTTCATTACTTTTAGGATATTTTTATACATTTCTTCATATGAATAATTTTAGGTTTTTTTTTTTTTTTTTCGTTCTACACACACACACACACACACACACAGAGTGTTTTTTTACCTTTACGGGACATTTAGTTGCATGTGAAAGGAATGTTCTAGTAGAAAATGTGTCATTAAAGGGAATGTGTATACAATTTTAGACTTCTCACTAATATTACAGCAACACAATGTGTTCATTTTTCCGAAAAAAAAATTAAACCACGGGTACAAGGTATTTTATCCGATATCAGAAATTAAAGTTTACGGGGAACCTGCCTCAAATTCATACTTTCACAGTACAAGATGTAAGTCATGGAATTTAAATGTTCATAACATTAAGAATATTTCACGTAAAACTACATTTCTTCATATGAATTATTATTAGTAGGTTTGGTTTGCCAGTCTACTGTCATTTTTTGCTTTACGAGGACAATTGGTTGCCAGAGAAAGCTATGCTCTGACAGGAAATATATTGCTAAAGGGAATGTATACAAATTTAAATTTCCTACATTTATACTTGTACAGTGATATTTTAGGAACAGAATGTGCTTTTGTTTCTGAAAAAGAACTAAGAAATCACTTTAAGATGTTTCATCTTATCACAGGAATTTGTTTTAAAGGGGAGCTTGCCATGAATTAATATCTCCTTGTGTAGAGTGCTCCATCTTACTTTGAGGAAGGCGGATACTGTGTAAAGTAGTGTAAGTCATAAAATTCAAATGTCTATAGCTATGAGAATGTTTAATATTATAAATTGCATTAATTCACTTATGAATTATTATTAGTAGTTCTGGTGTGCCGTACTACTATTATATTTTGTTTTGCAAAGCTAGGCAGTCTCTGGATAAAGTGATGTTCTGCTGCGAAATATATAGTTAAAGGGAACGTATAGAAATTTAAATTTCCTACTTTTGTACATGTACAATAATATTCTAGAAACAGGATGGCATTTATTTTTTCGAAAAAGAATGAAACTACTACAAGTTATTTTATCTTTTCAATTGCCTGACCAATTGAGCAGTATTTCTTATGGTACTATATGGGTAGATTTAAGAACCACTAAGTTACTCTGATGCCTACAGATGCTGGACCAACGTTTCATTTCAAATACAAATCAATTTATGTATACATATCAAAGGAATTTGTTTTACGGTCGACACCTTCCACGAATTACTGCATCCACTATTTTTTCCGGCATGATTCCTGCAGTGTTGGAAGTTCTGGAATTTCTCGCAATAGGCTGGAGAAATTACGCTTCACAAAAAACGTCCATTATCATTCCGTTTCTTTTGAAAAAACACGGTTCAACATCCCTTAATTCTATTGCAGATGGATTCAGCCCACTGTCAACACAGTATCCCACCACTGTCACGGGCGTAAGTTCTCTTTATCACGCAATGCGCGCAGCGTGACAACAGTGTGTTCCCGCTCGCTTTGGCGAAGACGGATGTGTTGTCACAACCTACCTCCCTCCCTCTTATCAGCGACACGCCAAATTGCTTTATTTTCCCTCATTCTTTATTTCATTTCAAATAGGTTTCGGAGGCGATTGAATAGTATTTTTACACGATTCGAAACATTGACCACGAATTTGAGCAAACCACGATGAAACGGTCAGTTTAACAGATGGCTTTTGTCGCGCTTGATAATTTTATGCACTATTTCACTGCGCCGTTAGTGCGTGTTCAGGTAAAACGGATTTTCCAGACGTCTGTAACGCAGTTAGCCGTTTCACTATTGATTTCCAATTGTCAGCCCATGCGCGGAGGTGGATATTGTTCTTCAGGAAAACATGCGCGTACGTCACACCGAATGATACCATAAAGATAAGCTAAAGATAAGCATTGGATCAGATTTATGATTAAGGGACAGATATAATTAGTGTTGGCTCTGGCTTTGAGCAGGGGAATTAATAGCGAGGAAATGGGTTAGCCATTGTCTACCTTAATACCGCATAAGTAAAACTGTGAAGGCGCGTTATTAGCCACTGTGGTGCTTCGTGAATCGACCGTCCTATTTTGTGGAACAGAAAGTTTAGGTTTTCTTTCCGGGGAATTCGATTTCGGCCTCTTGCTGTGGTTGGAACTCAGCTCTTCCGAAGTACCATTGACTGTTCAAAAACTTGTTTAAAATTGACGATTCAGACTGAGCCTCTGAAGCATGCATCTAATACTTTTCAATAGAGGAATTTACAAAGTGTCATGCCGGGTCAGCTTCATGAATCGACTGGTGTATTTTTTGAAACAGAAAATTTCGTTTCAGTTTCTGGATTTTGATTTCAGCTGTTTTGTGAGGTTGAAATTCCTGAGTGAGCAAAAAGTTGCTTAGAATCGACGATTGAGACTGAGCTTCTGAAGTGTGCGAATCTTTAAATAAAGGAATTTAAAGGTTTTACTAAGTGTTCTGATGAATCAGCCTTTGTGTGTGCTTCATGAATTAACTAGCGCATTTTGTAAATCAGAAATTCCAGGTTTCTCTTGTGGATTTCCCTTTCTGTCACTTGAAGAGGTTGAAAATCAGCTCGTCCAAAGTATCATCGATTGAATACGTGTGCTAAAGTTGCTTACAATTGACGATTTAAACTGAACTTTAGAAATGTGCGACGAATTCTTAACAATAAAGAAATTTTGTTGCTTTACTACGTGTCATGTTGAGTTAGACTTTGTATGTGCTTCATGATATTGACAGGTACATTTTATGAAACAGAAAATTCTGTTTTCGTTTTTAGATTATGTTTCCAGCTGCTCACTGCGTTTGAAAAACTGAACTCGTCTGAGGTACCATTGCTTGAATTGTAATTGCGTGTGTAAAATGCTGCTTAGAATTGGCGATACAAACTCAGCTTCTGAAATGTGCAACGGATTCTTTTGAATAAAGGAATTACATGACTTAACCAAGTATTATGCTGAGTCAGAGAAGTAAAGACTCTGCAGCAAAATTGCATTTATTTTGATATCAGTGATAATAAATGTTGACGACATTTCGTGTATTAATTATTTCACTTCAAAGCACTATTTATAATGATTTATCAATTTACATGTTCTCCCATAAAAGTTAAGAGCGTATTTTTCTTAATTGAAATTTTGTTCGTCGCATATGTAAGTAAAGTATAAGAATCTCCAGTAATTAGTAAGAACAAAATAATTGACGATCGGCGAAAAGATGTGCTTCGATAAATTACAATAACGCTTCACATCGAACTGAAATCTTTAAAACTTAACAAGGGTGTTTGATGAAAATAAAATACGAAACTCACACGTTTTAATGTTAATTGGGAAAACAGCAAAATTAACGTCAATTTAAATTTATTTTACAGAATTTCATTATTTATTATATGCTACTTTAGATCAGTGACTGGAAGAAGAAATGTTCAGATTTGATTAGAAATCATTAGTTGAATGTGAAGAAACTATTTCATAAGAACGTGTGTGAGAGCTCTTAATATCCAAACCCTCACTGTCATACTTAAAGCAGGAATTAATTTTAAAGCTGTTCCCGAAGTAAATTTATTTTGTTTCACAAAACTTATTGATTTGTATTTTGTTCTCAAGTTTCTGTGATTGGTTGACATTTAATAATAAAATTATACGGAAATAGAATTAAACAGGAATGGAGTTACCTGCTATATGTAACATTTTGGGGTTTTAAGAAGAGTAATATTTTAATAAAACCTTCCTCTTCCCTATTAACAGTACTTATGTAATGCTCAATCATTTTTGCTGTAGCATACTAAGGTTAAGTATAAAATGTCAACACCTTTTCAACTTGAACCAAAGAAAAGTACAATTTGTTGAAACGAGGTTTAAGATTTTGCACCTCTAAAAGTTAGCGCTAAAAATTCAAAAACACGTAAAAGACTTTTCACGTTGATGGGAAAAATATTTGTAACTAAACTTGGTTTGATTGTGAACACTTAGTGGAATTGAACATTGAACTTTTTCCTAGTAAATTCATAATATTCGCAAGTTTCAAATAACAAAATACAAAAGGCTGTTAAAAAGATATCTTTAATTGAATATTAATCCTAGCTCTAATTGTTCATGAAAACTAGTACCTCTCTAAACATCAATGTTTTGCCATTTTTAGAACTTCCCATTTCTTAAATAACCCTATGTCCTTCAACCACCTTAGAATGAAGTAACTTTTTGAGTTTTGTGCATCAGTTTCTCGATCACCTGATAATGATATCGATCAACCCAATGTTAACCAATACACTGAAGATGTCAAATCTATGAAGAAATCCCTTTATGAAACCGTTTGTCTTGGAATCTGTCAACTTTGTGACACTGACTCTTTTCCCTTTCTAACGAACAAATACCCAGTGATCCTGATGATAGCCGGTACTCTACAGATATCAAATCTATTGAGAAAATCATTTTTGTTATGACCTGTCACAATGGATGTATAGTGTTCCTGAAACGTTGTTCTTCCTTTTGTACCGCACAAATACGCAATGATACTGATGACAGTCAATGTACTGTGTGTGTGTGTGTGTGTGTGTGTGTGTGTGTGTGTGTGTGTGAATATATCAAATCTCTGTGATAAAAACCATATGTGTTATAAACCATCATGTAATCGGTGTCCAGTTCCTGACACGATGCTCTCCTAATACTACAGCACAGATATCCAATGATACTGATGATAGTCAATACACTGGGGATGTCAAATCTACGAAGAAAGTCCTTTTGTTATGAATTGTCACGAAGGCTGTGTCGAATTCGTGAAACGACGTTCTCCGCATTCTGTCGTACATGTACCAAATGCATGAAACCACTTCCGAATGGCCGGTTAGGTAGCTAACTAGTATTAACAGTGCTCTTCGTCAATTGAAATTGCTTCACGCAATCACATACCGATTTCAGAGACCGCGAAACCCTTTCTGTACATTACTACCTCGCAGGAGAAATGTCCAGTTGTGCAGTATGCGAGTTATATGTTTACCCCCATCGTTAATCATGTATACCATTCATAACTGTATGCAGAATTCATCGGTGCCTTTTGTATTCCATAGCAACGCGTTTAGTCGGAAATCAAAGCTGCAATTGTTGAGATCATCTGATATATCTATGCAATGCAAGTTGGAGAACAAGCCAACTGCTTCGACCGATACAAATATGCAAGTAATTATTGAAATGCCATTCCGAATATTTAGCTCAAAATGATGCGTCAGGCTGCGAAATTATTCCGCCGGCCCACCTACCCTACCCTTTTGAACGGAACAGTTACCCTAGGGACGCAGAATAACAGTCGCGCCCGTAGAAAGCCATAAATTATTCAGCATTGCATCACAACAAGTTAGGCATTAGACCAGGGATACAAGTCCCTTAGGTATATACCTAAGCTGCCACCCCTGCTCTACAATCAATTGCCATACTCGCTCTATCTCTTCCTCTACAAAACGCAGACGGGTGTCAACCTGCTCTATCAATGCGGTCTCGTGCGAAGTGCGATTGCTGGGGGATAAAGAAGTACTTTGTGTTTTGCCTTGAAGGGGCTTTGAACCTTTCGAGAATTTTTGCATGATTTGCTTTAGCAGCAAAAAAACCCAGCTGCAGTTCCTATTGCATGCTCAGTCTTAAGGTTCAAACTTTGGTAAATATATATAGTGCAGTTATGTACATGATTATTAAGCGTATATGAATATAATCTTAATGTAAACTTTCTGACGCCTCAGTAGAAAGTTTAATTTAATTTCGAGAGGGGTTGCAAAAACCCTTCAGTTCACTTTGAAGTTTTATTTAGACGGTAAAAATCTTTGATTAAAGAAGTACTAAGGACTTGAAATTCTCCAATTCTAGCATGTGGATAAAGTTTCTGTATGATTTGCTTTAGACATGATAATAAACAGATGCAATTCGCATGGCATTTTTAGTTGGATAGTTAAAATATTTGGTAAATATGTATATTGTAGTTATAGACACACATGGATCATTAAGTACATGGAACTCTATACACGCTACCACCTACAAAATTTACTATTTTCTAAAGAAAGCACAAGCAATAAAAAATATAAAATTACAAAATTAGTCTGAATTGTTCGACCTCCATTCCTTAATTGTACGATGCTTCAAAATTAGTTTAACTCCAGTTTTTAACTATACGACGGTTCAAAATCAAAGAAAGAGAAGCTTGAAGGTATCTTTGGGTTTAATTTACTACTCTACGGTCATTTTTGATCTTAAAATGTGTGTTCAAGGACAATAAAAATATCTGTAACTAGATACGAATTTGGAAGGCAAGTAGTTGAATTTACATCGCACTGGGAAGCAAGAGAACAGCAATTGGCGACAATCCGCGATCAATCCCTAAGAAAACGGTGCAAGAACAGCATATCGCAATTTTGACCACGGTCATATGACGATATCAACATCTTATTTAACACACTACTTTATAAACTTCTTCACCCCACCAACTCTAAGACATTCAAGGTCGAGGCCGATTGAACATGCTCCAGCCCTCACACACAACAGTCTTTGAATGAATTCAATTTCAAACTCGCTACTATTCAGTCACTTCTAAGCGATTCTACCAACTGGTCTTCCGCGCCCCTCAAACCATAAGCGGAAAAAAGTATTCAGCGCCATTAAAACCATGACTAAAAGGAGGGAGTATAATCAACACATTTTTCTTTTCTATATTATACGAGGCACTTCATTTTCATTCGATTAAAACATTTCTGCGCACACATAAACTGTTTATTTCCTTCCCCGCATGTTTTGAAGACAAGAAAGGTTTAAACACGTACAGTTAAACGTAAACTCCACTCTGAAGCCTCTCGTGAGTGTCAGACTTTGGGAATTTTATTTTTTATTAATCGACTGCACATGGCGGCCGCGCAGTTTGTTGAGCTTTCATTTTAACCTGCCTTGAAACATTTTTTTCGTAGCAAAACTGCAAACAAGGGAGAGGGAAAAAAACGGAACTTTTCACATTAACAACCTTTAAGCAAACGTGAGTGTAATTTTCTCGTTTGAAACAAGTCCCGCTTCCTGTCGCATTTTAAGGAAATTCGTTTTGGGTTATTTTATCTCTTTTATCACCCCAGTCCCGGCACTTTTCCCGTTTTCCTGACCCCCGTCTTTGTTTTTACTCTCGCTTATTTTCCAGAGTAGTTGGGGGAGAGAAGCTAGTTGTGTTTTTGGGTTTTGCGGCAGTTTTTATCCTTGTTTTTTGGCGGAGTTTTCCCCCGCTTTTTTTCCTCTTCCAAGCCTCCGGTTCATGGGGCTTGTGTTAATGCCCGGCGCTGCTTTACTTTATGTACATGTCAGTGCAGAAGAAGATACGTGATGTTGTCTTAAAAAATAACGGTTGTGGAAAATGCTTTATTGCTCCACAGATGCCCCGTGCGTGTGGAGAGTAGAGCTAACTCTGAATGGGGAGACTGTGGAATTGGGCCTATGAATATTTAACAAGGGGAAAAGCAGAACGTCGACTATGCTTATTAGACCGAACCAGTCCTTTTGTTGAAAGTCCGGTGCGCATGTCATAAAAGCAGATTAAAACTTAGTGGGCGATAGCCTAGAAACCCCTTTTGATTTATTCCGGGATTATCGTGGGCATGCTTTTCTCCAAATCATGCCCAGTCTTGTTTGCTCTCTTTGTTTCAGAAAGGAGTGTTGGCTTTTGTTTTGGCGAAGACAGTTTCGGTTTTTTCCGGCGTCTCGTTATTTCTACGGGGTGTTTAACTGTTTGCCGACAGCTGAGGAAGGGGAAAATCCAGCTTAAATATCGCAGGAACTGCGATTTTTCTGTCAAGCTTCGGGCTTTCTTTCCGTGCGTTAACATCGCCGCTGTCAGATTCCTGACAACGCTTTGCTCGTTTAATGGGCGCGATTCGAGATTCATGACAAACTTTGTTTTCGGCCTATCGGGCTTCATTAATTGAAAGGGAATCTTGTTCATAACCTTTTATAAAATACCGATACGGAATCTCGAAAGTTACATGCGTTTAAGTACATACAAACCAAACACATCGCCATGTTTGACTGTCTTCATTCTTATGTCTTATTCATTTTCATTTCAAATCTAAAAATGATCTGTACCGACTAAAAATGAATTACATCTGGATATTTGCATAAAGACTAAATGGTTCAGATAATTTTGACCTAATTTTATACAGTGTGTGTAAGAAATGCATTGAAAATGGGTATTGATTTTTTTATTTATTACGATATTGTACCATTTGATTAAGATGTATTCTTTAAAGAGTTGTTTTGCACAAGCTACTGTGGAAATTAATTCGTATGGATGTTGAAAATAAATTTAAGGGGAATAGTAACATAAGGATTACCAAAAATATTGAAATATTTTTGTGTTTTATTTAATTGAAGTCTTAAAGGAGAATGTGTGAAGAATTTCACAACTGTCTGCATTATTTAGCCAGTAATTAAAATATTTCCATCGATGTCAGGAGTGAAAGTGACTAACTTTTGAACTACCAAGTCATTTTTATCAGCTTTATGTTTTACTTGATTACAATGTAGTTAGAATCATAAGCGCGTTTTCGCACTCAGAGCACATCTTTAGGTGTGTACGGGCATCATAATTCCGATGTATCTGAAGGATCTCTTTTCTCCTTTCATTTTTACCCTCTCCTACTCTTTCTGCTTTCTCTTATTGTGTTGTACGTCTTGTTTTGACGCAACTTGGCCAAATATAGCCATTGTGCCATAAAGTCCCCAAAGCAACTAAGCACAACTAACCTAATAATTTCTCTTTGATCGATCTTGCTTTGGGGACTTTATGGCACAATGGCTATATTTGGCCAAGTTGCGTCAAAAACAAGACGTACAACAGCAGTCAAAATTGATTTGATAAATTTTTCCACTTAACTATTCTCTTAAATCCGTTTTCCTGTACACGAACTTATCAAATGGATCATTAAAACGACGACAAAAAGCTTTCAAATCCTAATATCGATCAAAGAGAAATTATTATGGTAGTTGTGCTTAGTTGCTTTGGAGACTTTATGGCACAATGGCTATATTTTACAGTTTTCATAATATAGGTTATAAAACTGTTTGTAGGAAATAACGAACAATGCTACAAACGAACACAAGAGCAGTATTGTAGGAAACACATCAAGGAAAATAAAATAAAAATAGTTGAAAAAATTAAATTGGCTTGTTGTTTGGTCTTATGGCGCAAGAGTCATATTGTGAACTGCGAAAAAATCTGATTTGAGAAAGAAGATCAGAATTTACCAAAATACACTTTTACACAAGTTTTAGTTGTTATTAATTTTTCAGTGCGTGTATGATGTAATTGTATATTAGTCCATTTTTGTTATTATAGTAGTTATTGATTTTAATCATTGTTTTCACATTATATTTAAATGTTATGTAATATGATTTTATACTTTCTTGTAACGACGATATGCGGTAAGAATAATACAGTATATTCTCTTGTAATGACGGTTTCTTTTATACGGTAAGAATAGTACAGTAAAGAACTATGAACCCTAATAATAGTTGTATAGTATAAAGGTATATTACCCTAATAAAGCCTGACTAATTTAGTTTTCAATTTCCTTTTAGTTATGTAGAAGGGAAATGTGTAAACTTCATTTTTTAGTACAAATTAACTTGTAAATCAATTCTTAATCTACAAATATTTCAATAAAAAGCATACATTGACATGGAATTGAAGCAAATTATTTTACAAAAAATTTGCTTTTATGTCTTTTGTGAACTGTGTAAACATTTTGATACGAGGGAAAATAAAAACTTAACACTATGCGATTTTGCAAAATTTTCAGCTGTCGGTTTATTTTTAAAAAGGTATTTTAATGTAAAAACATATATTGCAGCAGATTCATGTGATTTTATTTCCACGTTTTTCAACTTTTCTTCTTTATAACATGACGGCAGTCACAAATTCTATTTTTTTTTTCTCGTTCATACATAGACAGACTGATACCGAAGCACGGTGCGAAGCCATTTTGTAAGCCACAATGCGCCGTAAACCATAAATTCAACGGTAAGCTGTGTTCCTGTGATATGTTTTCCAAAAGGGACCATACAACAATCTAAGGAGTAGAGTTGAAATAATACTTTTCTGCAAACTGTGAAGTCTAGTTGTGAACTTTGTGAAAGGGTATGGTAGTGAAAAATGCGCATGACATTTGAATGTCATTATCGTGAATAATTGTTTGAAATTTAAAATAAACTAACAATTACATTTAAATCAGTATTACATAAACAATTAATATAAAGCTTTATTCAATAAAAACAAGTTAGATGATACGTGCATTCGAATAGATTAAGTATAGTAGTAAAATTTACGAAACATTTTTGGAATGAAAATACCCCATGTGTTGTACTGTTTTCATGAATACTAGTTAGAAATTTAAAACAATCTAAGAACTAGCTTTTAGAACAATTATTAACTTAATTATTTATTCTGTAAAGTTTATGTGCATATATTAAACAGAGGAACTGATTTTTGCTAAGTATGGGTAACTTAATAAAAATTTTCAGAAATGATCAATATATATGTGTCATTTAAGCAATTTTTCCCTGAATTCTTATGTGACATTTTAAAAGAATTAGGAAAATTACATTTTAAATC
Source organism: Metellina segmentata (assembly GCA_947359465.1). Taxonomy (NCBI): domain Eukaryota; kingdom Metazoa; phylum Arthropoda; class Arachnida; order Araneae; family Tetragnathidae; genus Metellina; species Metellina segmentata. The sequence continues at coordinate 14,946,215 of OX375884.1, read as the reverse complement.
AATATTACATTTATCACTAAGCTAGAGTTTTATTTTAGTAAAAAACTATTTAAATAACACGTATATTATTCACATAGATTAAAAATGTAACTTAATGAATTGCAGAAATATTAGAACTGCAGAGTTCATGAGTTATTTAATTTCTATTTCCATTAATATTTGTTTAAAATTTAAAACAATCTAAGAATTTTTAAAATCAATATTACATTAACGACTAGCCTAAAGTCATATTCAGAAAAATCTATTAAAAAAACACTAATATTAACATAGATTAAGTATAGTCGAGTGGACCTAATGAAACTTCTTGGGAATACAGAATGCATGCGTTACATAAACAGTGTTTCCGCTAATACTTGTTTAAAATGTAAAGAATCTAAAAATTATCTTTTAAATCAGTATTGCATTAACAAATTGCCAAACTTATGTTTGTTCAGTAAAGATTGTACGAAAAGATTAAGTACGTTATACAACAGAAACTCAATTTTGATTAGTGAATTACGCAATCAAACGAGGGACTGCGAATAGATATTAAGAGTAATTTTTCTTTAACCGTTCACTATATCATAAATTTACCGTGTAATTGAAGAATCTTTCTCAGCTCTTAAAACAAAGAGATAAAAGAACGATTATTCTATCGGTATAAGTGCAACGTAGTAGTTTACATGTACCTCAGTATCTTTTGATTAATTTGGGATTATGCAATTAAGCTTAAAATAGCTATCCCGAAAATTAAAGGGAGATGCTGCTAAAATTTGAGTGATTAAATTTCCTTTGATTAATATGTTTCGATAATTAATTTTCGAACCTAGCATTTCGCTACTCTTGAGTTAAACCCATCCATAGCGTTAATCTGGTAAAGATGCCTTAGACTGGCTTACGGAAAATATACCGTCAATTCATTTTGTATGATCAACATTACATAGTCTACATGCGACATCAACATCATTTTGCTAAAAAGTAATTTACATTTATGTACTTCATTGTTCCTCATTTAATCAAAGCTTTCGACAGCAAACATAATATAATCTCAATGTCGAATTTCACTTCCCTCACAAAAAACTTTTACTCTGACAATTCAACTAATAATATTACATTCATATCAGTTATATCCAGTAAATTATTATTTTATAAAAAGTACAGTAATAAGGTCAAACTTTACGACACACAAAAATGCAAATCGACTGTAACTTTTCATGCAAAGGTGTATGCTAGTACCTGATTGAGTCTATTACTATTAAAACTGAGGAATTTAGCCATCAATCAAGTAATTTTCAATAAAGTGGTAAACACAACAGTACAACTTGAATCGCAAACACGAATTAATTCTTGGTGGACAAAAGTAACACTGTCTTATCCGAGTTGCTACACTGGTAACCTGGATGTTATACACACGCGTATTTTCAAACAGGCCAGATGGTGCAACTGACATGGTACTACACATGATGATCGCCGGAATCGGATCACAAATTGATGAATAGTCCACGGTTCGTATTGCTTATCCAATGCCAATCACTTCCACTCCTGTAATGACACACTTCCTTACACTTACCTCTATTTGGAAGCACCATAATAGGAAGGAGGATATCCTCTTATTGTGGAAGTACCACAGGGGAGGAGGACATTTTCTCACTGTGGAAGTACCACTATGGGAGGTAGGAATACATATTTAGATAAAAACTTACAGGGTCAGATCTATGGCCTCGAAGAAGTAACCACATTTTCCTCATCCAACTGCTGAGAGAATTTACTAGTCTGCGGATTTAATACAATAGACTGCATTATGCAAAGGAAATGCTTTTAACTTTATGGACAAGCATGTGATGACTTGGACTGACATCTTTACAAACACATGAAGACTGGAAATGAGTAGTCTGGTCTGACGATCACGTTTCTAACAGTTTCTGTCTCATGGAAGAATACGTGTGTGGAGAAAATCCTATGAACCCCGAATATCAACAGTTGTACAGGCTGGTGGTGACTCCGTAATGGTATTGGTTTGTTAAGGTGGTATCCTATGGGACCCCTAGAGAGTATGCCTGTATACAAACGTCTCTGACAGATGAACGCTACGTGTGCATTCTTTCAGACGGATTACATCTGTTCATGTGATGAGTTTCACCCTGATGAGTTAGGCGATTTCCAACAAGAGAATTGGCACTACCTCGTGATCTGGACACTTCAAACTAGGGTTACAGGAACGCTCACCTGAGTTTGGGGTTATGCCATTCCCATCTTAGCCTACAGATCTCAACTTTATCGAATAAATCTGGGATGCCATGCAACGCATTCTAGAACAAGGAAACTCTCTATCCCATAACATAATTGTGGACCGCTCTGCAGGAAGCGTAATTTTCAATGCCTACAGAATTGTTTCGCAAGCTTATGGAATCTATGCCTCTTCGTATTCCTAAAGTTGGGAGAGGTCTACCAAGTTTTAGATGGTGTAACAGTTTTTTATGGCACTTCAACGTGCCTAGAGTATGTATATACCGAGCCTTAATCCAGCCCTCCAAGAGTTTCATCGAGATGTTTCGTCCAAGATCTAGTCAATTTTGTTAAGGATGAGGTACCTCGTTGAGCCAAAACTACCTTATTACACCGAGGTGAATGGGAAACCAAGGGGGAAAACAAATTGTCCCTCCCTCAGTACAAAGTTTTACACCAGAGGTTCACCACTGCAGGGCAGTTTCGAAGCGAATCACTAGGAAGGTTAAGAACATGGGACTCCAGACATCCCAGTACTCATAAAGGTAAATTCGGATATGCTCGGCGTGTTCTTTAACATGTTCTAAGAGAGTTCTGTTAAAAGGAAGCAGCCATGGACATTGTGTCAAGGATTTAAAAATATGATTTATTAAGACATAAAGTAACATGATAAAAAAGAATAGCGAAATCGGGACACATTATAGTTGCATATAGGAGTCGGAAGATGTTAAACAGCAAGCCAAAGTTGTGAGGGGTGCATACTTAGGGGTTTGATCAGAGGATGCTCAGACAAGAATGCAATGGCATTTACTTTATGATAAGCCTGCGCCGGGTACTAAATTGGGAAAAGTACTAAATTGGGCAATGAATAACGAATATAAATTGAAGAAAGAAGTTGTACATTTCTTCGGAATTTCAAGCATAAAAGTTTTATTCATTTTTATAAATTTATTTTATGTAATTTCTACTTACAGCCAGATTTGCAGCTCTCATTGAATTCAACGTAAACACGACTCATATTTACTCCAATATCTTCACTTTAATATTAGATTGACATAGACGAGAGAAACGGAAAATGCGGTAAATCTCTCCATTCTTTTCCATAATCATATGTTAAAAACTCTGTTTTGCCCTGAAGGATCTCTCCAGATCTACAAAAAGGTCTTTCAAGGAGATCTAGCGTGTAATTTATATCCCATTTTACATTTTGCTCCCGAATGTTCTGTTTCTAATTCCATGTTCTCCGTACCTAGATCTCTGTTATGGGGCTATAAAGCTACGTCATCAATATCGAACAGGCTTTGCACCAGGTTTTCAGCTGGAAAGGACATAAAATTCGAGGATAAGAAAGGAGAGAAGAAAAAAATCGCACAACGAATCGCTCGCGCTTCGTGCGAGAAACGTATGTTCCGTCTTATATTAGGTTACCCTTTTGGGGGCGTAGTTCCTGGAGATTTATGTTGGGCTCGAATTTCTAGAAGTGGTATTTAACTTTGTTAGCCGAATTGGCTCAGCGTTTAATCTGAATGTGAGGGAAGTACATCTGAGATCGCTTAACTCCTTTAGTACTGGATGGAGGGGTTCGATTATTTTGGTCAAAGGAAAAGTCCAGTCTTACATGTGGAGGTAGCACTTGGCTAACATTTGTTAATTATCATTAAGCCTTTGAGTTAATGATAATTAAGAATAGGGATACATCCGTGGTACCATTGGACTCCAAACTTGTCCATTTACAACAGTGGTATTCGTTGTGCCGTTTGACTTAAGTGTTGTCAATTAACAACAGTGTAACTCGAGTGCTATTTGACTCCTGTGGTTTCAATCAACAGTAGTCGCATGTGAAGACAGCATTTGGATAACAATGCTTAAACATTAACTTCTGAGTTAATGATAATTAACAATAGTGTCACTCGTAGTAAAATTTGACTCCAGTGATGTCAATATAGACAATAATGCTTCTTGATAGTACCATTTGAGTCCACTGGTGTCATTTAACAATAGTGTTACTCTTGGTGTCATTTGACTAAAGTGTTGTTGAGTAACAATATTGTTACTCGTGGTGTCATTTGACTAAATTGTTGTTGATTAACAATATTTTTACTCGTGGTGCCATTTGTTGCATGTGGTTTCAATTAACAATAGTTACATTTGGAGACAGCACTTGAATAACGATTGTTAACTACCATGAACTATTTGAGTTAATGGAATTTTAAGAAAAACGCGGAAAGTTTGAACAAATTACTTTTGCTATCTGAAAGATTCAGTTTCACATGAAGCGACAATTTGAAATATAATTAACATTTGAGTCAATGATAATTAACAATATTGTTACTCGTGTTACCATCCGACTCCAGTGGTGTCAATAGTAGACAATAATCTTCAAGACATTCGAGATGATTTGAAGACATCGTAAAATGATTATTAGCTCATTACAAGGAGTTTTGAATAATTTTTAAAATAGTGAACTTGATGTGCTAGAAAGTCTAGTAAAAACATTTGTGCAACTTCTGTGGTGATGCCAATGTAATTAATTTATAACATTTAGAAACTCTCAGGAACCAGCAGTCCTAACATTTAAAAATAATTTTAGATTTATTTTTGTATGTTGTGCGCGCGCGCGTGTGTGTGTGTGTGTGTGTGTGTGTGTGTGTGCAAGATTCCTAGTAAAAACATAAATCTCTAAATTAATAATAAGTTATCTAACAAGTAATATATTAAAAGATGATAATAACGTTGTGTGTGTGTGCTGATAAAGATATTACATTGCTTATAAAGTAAAATTTAAATGCTTTGCATTCTAAAGTACAACTCTTTCAGGGAATCGATTGAAATTGTCATTGAGATATTCTAAGGACATAGCAAATTAAACACATTTCCTATGTGCACACTAGTAAGCAAAATACACTTATTTCCAGCCTACTTCAATGTTACATTTAAACATTAAGATGCTTCCAAAGATCCTTTCAACGGCAAATAAACATTTACCTTTCCACTGTCCAATACTACCATAATTCCCATTTAAATTCAATCCAGTATTAAATAGAAATGTCGAGTTCTCTATTCCACTACATTGTAATAGTGATTTAATATTTATTTCGATAATTTAAAACACACACTTTCTTTAATTGGAGTGTAATGTATAATCATCAGATTGCGAGGATGTGGTATTTAAAATACTTAAATCATACTTTGCTTAATTGAGAGGATTTAATAGCAGTTAGATCAACAAGCATATTATTTAGGATCAATTGAATATCAATGCATTCAAATCGCTGACTTTAAATTGCGATGATTCTCGAAAAGAGCTTTTCTAGTTTCGTCCATAGTATTCAACTAATCAGTTTCGTTATTACATGATATTAAAACTCTCATGACTAAATTGGATGGCAGAATGTTTCATGTTTATAGGCTATTTCATAGTCTTTAGAATGCAGAATGATTTATAGTTTTTAGAACATAGAATGTTTTATAGTTTTTAGAACATAGAATGTTTTATAGTTTTTAGAACATAGAATGTTTTATAGTTTTTAGAACATAGAATGTTTTATAGTTTTTAGAACATAGAATGTTTTATAGTTTTTAGAACATAGAATGTTTTATAGTTTTTAGAATATAGAATGTTCTATAGTTTTTAGAACATAGAATGTTTTAGAGTATATTTATATAGTTTGTAGTTTCACCTATACGTAAGCTGAAATAAAATTTAATGAAGAGTATTGGTATTTAACAATGTGGTGAGACTGTGCAACTACCGTCAACCAAGAAGTACTTTATGAGATTCGTTGCACTCCTGTGCATACTACTAACTATATTGCAAGTACATTTTACAGTCTTGGCTACGTTACCCCACAGTATTCTCCATATTGAATTTAGCATTGGGTGAATTGGATATATTCCATCACTAGTTGACTGATTGTCAATTGTGAGAAACCGTGAGAACGGATATTAAAATCACGGGCATACTTCCGAATGCGTGGACGTGCATTGGATGATTGCAACTGTTTGACTGTCCTGTGTTGCCGTTAGCAGTCATATGAGAGCAGGTTGGTAGTTTTGAAATGAGGATGAGCGGAATGAATAGTGGAGATATGATGATTGTTATCATATTCACCTCTATCAGTCGCTAATACATGAGTGTGATAAGGCAATGAAACTTCATTTGACTGAAAGGAACTTCATAGTTAGGTTTTTTTGCACCGCTGTATATACTCATACTATATTTTAAGTTGAGTTTGTTGTGGTGGTTAAGTTCCCCACAGTAAATTAGAATTTAGCATTGGCTGACTTTCGATAGATGCTATTCCTAGTTTACTTATTGGAAATTACATGAAACCATGAGTGTGGATATTGAAATCACGGGCATACTTTCGTATGTGTGGACGTGCAATATTTGAACCTATTAACTACTAAAAATAACTTCATAGTTAGGCGTTTTGCACCGTTGTATTTACTCATTCTACATTTTAGGTTGATTTATGTAGTGGTGTTTAAGTCCCCCACAGTACTGTAGAATTTAGGATTGGCTGACTTTCGATAGATGCTATTCCTAGTTTACTTATTGTCAATTACGTGAAACCATGAATGTGGATATTGAAATCACGGGCATACTTTCGTATGTGTGGCCGCGCAAAATATTTGAACCTATTAACTGCTCTGTGTTACCGTCATCAGTTATATCAGTGCAAGCCGGTAGATTTGAAATAAGGCTGAGAGTCAACAAATAGTTAAGATATGAAGGAAAGCTGACGGAATGTTCTGCCTGTTTCACGTGTATTGGTATGCGCACATAGCTTCGGTTCAGATATGATGGTTGCAGTGCCTGTAATCATATTCATGTCTAACAGTGACTAAATTAGCAGTATAAGACTTTGTAACTTCAATTTACATGAAAGAACATCATCGTTCAGATTCGTGGCACTGCTGTATATACTACTATTATATTGTATATTTGTAATGGTGACGAAGTTTCAGCAAAGCAGGTCAAAATTTAATGATGGAAAACACGAAGCTTTATAGTTTATACGGTTCCGCCATATACGTTATTAGCATATGAATATAATTTTGCAAACTGTCGATTCTTATTAAGCTATTACATACTAATAGATCACGAATATAGTGGTTAACATTTGACGACTAAGCCTTAAAGAAGATAATTTAAGCATCGTTTTACATTTTATGAATACAATTTGGTTTCTCCGATGACAAAGACGTTTGGAGGACGTTCAAAATGCTTACATGAAAGAACATCATCGTTCAGATTCGTGGCACTGCTGTATATACTACTATTATATTGTATATTTGTAGTGGTGACGAAGTTTCAGCAAAGCAGGTCAAAATTTAATGATGGAAAACACGAAGCTTTATAGTTTATACGGTTCCGCCATATACGTTATTAGCATATGAATATAATTTTGCAAACTGTCGATTCGTATTAAGCTATTACATACTAATAGATCACCAATATAGTGGCTAACATTTGACGACAAAGCCTTAAAGAAGATAATTTAAGCATCGTTTTACATTTTATGAATACAAATTGGTTTCTACGATGACAAAGACGTTTGGAGGACGTTCAAAATGCTTTTATTCTCAAATCAGACTGTACAAACACATCGGAAAATTAGCTAACAGAAAATAAGAAGGTTTGTAGTTTAAACTATTTATATACGTTATCAGCCTTTCAATACGACTTAGCAATAAGCAAGATAATTTAAGCATCGTATTACAGCAAATTATGTTCTGCAACGTTGAAGACGTTTGGAAGACGTTCCAAGTGTTTTTCTTTTCAAATCTGGTTATTACATTTCTTAAAACTGTCTCGTATAAATATCATCTATTTAATTTATGAGTGTTTTCATAAAACTAAAGCAATACACTAAATAAATATTTCAATAATATTATTTGCTTAGCAGCAAATTATGTACTGCGGTATGCTTGGAATAATTGAACATAAAAGCCTCCTACAAAATAAAATGGTACAAAAACATTTCCCACTTTTCCCTTTGATTTTCAAATTCAGCTTCTTTTAATCTTAAATTAGATCAAGTAAAGCGATTAAATCAAATTAAAAATAGGAGGAGAAAATAAACAATATAAAAATTATGTCTTACTGTAAGAATTCGGGCGATCAATATGTGAAAATCTCCTTCCTTAATTTAACTGAAAGTTAAACGCAATAGAATGTTAGCTGCTTACAGAATTATTAATGCGTACGCGTATGTACAAAGGGACTTCTGAGGAATGGGTGAACAGCAATGTTTGCTAATCTAATGATGTTGAGGATTCCGTATTTTTATCAAGAGAAACGGGAAATTAATTAAATGCAATACATAATTTCTGTGGTCTGAATTCGGTCTCAGTTTTAACTTTTAATCTTGAATGCTTCAAATTCGCGATTTAATCAGAAAAATACAAGAAATAATAACTCCTCCCAATGTATCAAAACAGCTGACACGCTTAGAATAATCTTTGCTTGTGATGAATATATTGTCCTTTTAACTAGCGTAAAAATAGGTTTTATTTTAAATCCTAGGTAGACTTAAGGATAAGGTTTTAGACTTCAAGGAAATAAGGTACAAAAGTTGCACACTAATTAAAAACACTTCGGTGTAATAAATTTTAAACTGATATCTGCATTTTTATGTCAATCCTAATCTTACATCCCATCACTTCCCATGTTAAAACTAGAATGTAATATTCTAAAGCACTACAATTTTTACCCATATTGGATAGATTTAGATACTTTAACTAGATGCGAACCGCCACAAAGAAAATAATACATCGTTTTAAAGTTTGAAAACTAAATTAACAACAAGAAAACCTCAATATCAGTTTTTGATGATTATCATCTGGAAAACCTTATCTTTACTATTGCTATCGACTATTCTTTTCAATCTATCTACGTAAAGGACAACTTGCTTACGATATTTCCGAGAACCACAACAAAGAAAATTAATACACCATTTTAAATCTCGAAGCAAAAGCCTCAAAACCAATTTTTCTTATGATTCTTTTTATTCAGGAAAACCTTTTATTTACCATTGTTATCGACTATTCCTTGCAATATATCTCCATGGAGGACTACTAGTTCGAGATTATTCAGTGTGTTTTATCAGCATGTAAAGATGTCTTCTTCTTGATGACTTTGTTAAATGATTCGTTAGTAACGATGATTTTTACTACGTTCTTCTATTGCAAATCGTAATTCAGGTTGAGTGTTTCATAGATAAACGAATAAAAGGCGAAACCCTTGAAGTTTTATAGGACCCAGTTCTAGCTGACTGCTTTAGTTACTCTCCCATTTACAGCTGTGTAGTATACCCGATGTACTAAAAGCTATCTGAAGCTAATGGTATTGACCGTATACTATATGACCGAAGTTTAGGTTGAGGCTCATAGTTTTAAAGCCCATTGCTCAATGAAAGATCTGTTACAAGGAATAAAACCTAAAAAATGCATGAGTGACCAAAAGAAATTACGTTTTACTTAATGGTCGTGGTCCTATATTGTTTCAACTTCCTGTTCGTGTATTGGAGGTAGAATTAAATTCATGTTAAAAATAGATTTTAAGGTAAACTTTGAAATGGCCTTTAACAATCTACAGGTTCAATATTAATGCAACATCTTTCTTGAACGGCTACTGAAATGAAATGCGCGTTGTTCTGTTAGTGGCATACATAACACATAAGTAAATTCAATCGAACTAACCTGGTGACTTATCATTGGGTCAAAACTCACCTGTAGTGTCTAGCGTTGGATTAAAAATAACTGTTTCTTGATGTCACGAGCTTTGTGTGAGGGATAATTTGTTTTTCCTACTTAGATTTCCATTTCTTTGGAGTAATAGGGTTATTTTGTCTCAAAGAGGTATCTCGACATTAGCAAAGATAGTCAGATCTTGATGGATAAAATATCTCGTGATTAGCAAAACTAGTCAGATCTTGATGGATGAGATATCTCGTGATTAGCAAAACTAGTCAGATCTTGATGGATGAGATATCTCGTGATTAGCAAAACTAGTCATTTCTTGATGGATGAGATACCTCGTCGAAATCACTAGGAAGGTCAAAGTATAAAACTACCATTTTATGGTTAATATCTGTTGTTATTTGAAGTATCGTTGTTTAAATGCTATGTACCACAAGTTAATTTGTAAAATACCTTTTAATTAACAAATTCTAAGGCACAAAAGTTAACCTTTTCAAAAGGCGACGAATGTTTCCGATTTCCCTAATTGTACAAGACAAATTATTGAACTTAAGTTGGTGTTATAGAGTGAGAATGCAAATTAAGTTAAGTGAAATTTAGTATTGTAAATTTACTATCAATAATATCTCGTATATATATATATATATATATATATATATATATATATATATATATATATATATATATATATATATATATATATATATATATATATATATATATATATATATATATATATATATATATATATATATATATATATATATATATATATATATATATATATATATAATTTTAGCTGAATTGATATGGTTGAAAATGATGAAAGGACTTCAACCTTTTGGGGGTTAAAAAAGCCTATAATTTTATATAAAACCCCTCTTTCAAAAACATTAATTACTGATCTAACTATTTATGTACTTAAGACTTAAAATTAAACATTATTTTTTAGAAACTATGGTATCCATGGATTTAATGTACTTAAATAAGTATATCAACCCCCTCATGAGTCCAAACGTGTTAGGATATAGCTCAATGGAAATCACAGGAGTTGATGAACAAACTTCAAACTTTTTCAAGTTAAAAAAAGTTTTTATTTTAATATACAAAAAAAAACGCGTTTCCTAAGAATGAACCTGAATACCATCGAAAAGATAGGACGGAAAAAGTATGCATTATGAAACGAAAATAATCTCCATGCATACACATTATATTTAAAAATCAGATACTACGTCTATGCATTATTTATTCAAATTTAATTTTCAGCAACAAGATACCTAACCGAATGATTTGCAATGAAATGCTTTTATTCATGTTTTATGAGACCGTTAGAGACAAGATATCGCATCCCATATAAACCGGGAAACCAAATAAGGAGCTTAATCGCATATTCTTTAAACATCCCGTTCGGTTTTGCAACAAAGGTGAATCTTTAAGAAGGGAACTGTTTTTGAATGCCAAAATATCTCGGCTGGATTCTGCCCGGTGCATAATGTGATCCTTAATATTTGCTACACACGTCAGGGGTTCACATTACGTGAGACCCAGTAAATTTATTTTGCATGCAGAATGAATACGCATTTTAAGTGGGGAAGCTCTGTAATTTTATGCACTTGCCAGCGTTTTTTACTTAATTGTTTTTACCCCTGTTTCCTTAATATTTCCTAAGTTCTGTGGTGCTTGCATTTAAATAGACGCATTTGAAGCTTGTAAAACTGTCCCAACCTCATTACGTATGAAAGAAGAACTATCAATCATATTTCATATCGCTACCGAGAATTAAGAGAGGCAAGGAGAGAATCTATTAAAATTAATGTTTAACTATAGGTTAAGACGGAAGCAGCATAATCTTTCATTTTTTATTTGAGACGTAAGATTTATGCTTGATTTGAGTTCTGAAGGATATGATTATTTTAATTGCCAATATAATAAGTATCACTAATAGTAGTATCTATGAATGAACAAATGTTCTCAGAACCAATTGAGGGCAACACGCTTTGCACTTTAAAATAAATTAAAAACCACCAGAGAAAGCCTTAGTTGGCGTTTCGAAATTGAAAATAATATTCCAGAGTATTTTTTAAGGGCAATATTTTATGTCGATATGGTAAAAATAGACACTCCAATAAACAAAATAATACAAAGTGCGTACTAATATTCCATTATTCATATTGAATGAACATTGCGCATTGATAGATATTTGAAAAAACAGGAAATAAGTTTGTAAAGTCATTCAGAAAGTCTAGGACTCAAAATCGGTACCGCAGTGGTTCATTAACCTTTTGACTACGGCTATAGATATAACTGGCGCTATTCTTATAAATTTCAAGGTTACAACTGATGTACTGGTCGTAGTATAAATTATTTATTGGAGAGATTTAGGTACAACTGCTATACCAGTCGTAATATAAAGGTTAAGTATTAAGAAACACAATGATCGCTAGGTTAGAACATAACCAGCACGCTATGCCAACGAAGAATTTTCTCAGAATCTAAAGTAGCCCAATTTAATTGCCCATCTTGTATGACAACTACAACTTCGAATAAGTAAGACATCCTTTCCTAGGTAAATTATGACAATTATGAAAAAAAAGAGTAAAGAGCGAAAAGTGTACTCTGTCTGGCAAACCTATTGCAACCAGAAGTTTTCACAGAATTTGAATAAGTTCCCTAACTTACGTCTATCCTGAAAAAAGAAAACGTTTGTACGACTTAGAACAAACGAGAACTCCCAGGCCTTCATAAAACACGGGTGTGATCAACATTTATTCAAGGCAGTATTATGGAAGATCAAACACGAAAAGCATATTCAAAGGTATACCAAACAAAAGGTTTATCCATCTAAAGTAGACCAACTTTCCAACAGATCATGCTTAACACTTGCGCAACCAAGAATAACCGACATTTCCTAGTCTGCTTGAAACACGCATGTACTTTAATAAGGCGAGAACAAAAAAAGCTATCCGAACCACAATTTTTACCAGGATTTGAAGTAGACCAACTTACGTACCGATCTTTCAAGCTGTCAATACAACTTAGAATACGAGGACATCCTAGCCTTCCAAAAACACGCATGATTGAAGGCAGTTTTATGGAAGAGTCAAGTACAAAATGTATTTTTGACTACGTCTGACAAACCTAATGTACTTTTGATTCGTCTGACAAACCTAATGTACTTTTGATTCTGTCTGACAAACCTATATAAACCAGGAGTTTAATCCATCTGAAGTAGACAAATTTTCAGCTGATATTTCATAAGGTATATGTAACTTAGAACGACCGAAACTTTCGAGTGTACATAAAACACGCTTGTACATGACCAGTTCCGAAGCAGTTAAATAGGAGTCAAAGACTGAAAAAGCTGTACCAAATGGAAGTTTCCTCAGGATTTGAAGTTGCCCAACTTACGTACCGACGATCTGGCATGCCGTTTGTACTACTTAGAACAACAGAGAAGACATCCCTTACTTCCTAAAACCCGAGTGTACTCAGCCCATATTAAAGGCAGTTTAATGAAAGCGTCAAAAGAACGGAAAGCGTATTCCGTCTGACAAAGCAAGAATAATTTTATCAACTGGTTAATTAGTCTAAAATATGTCGTTTAAAACCCGAGTCAACTCTGACTTTGCGCGGAGAGGAGTAATTGTACGAAGCTTCGGAGGACCGTCGTGTTCGCGTCAATTTAGGTTGCACATATTGTTTGGAGAAGAAAATGACGCTTTGTTGTAAAGTTTAAAGAATCGTCGTGACCCTCTCGACCCGTGGAGGTCAAACTATTTCCCGTTTTCAAGCCTCCCGTAATGACGCGACTAATGGAAGAAAGCTAGAGTCCTCATTCCTTTTCTCAAATTAGCCACGGTCGGCAGACACGGTCGGCACTTAAACGCACTTCGTCTTTTAAGTCGCCATTATCTTTTAATTGAGCGACTCTTTTAAAAGTAAAGCAAAAGGGAGAGGGGCTGGAAACTGTTTTAAAAGTGACTCGCGCTTCATATCGTCAGATCAGTCATGTCAAGTCATCGCCACGCTCTGCCTCCTGTATTGAACCCCCGCAAGGGTTCAAAAATCCGAGGCAACTTCTAAAGTAACCAAATTGTGTTCAAATTAAGATAATGTCTCCGTGGATAAGGGAAAGTGTAGCATTTTCTCTGTCATGTAACAAATTGTTTCTCGAAATGTTAAAGCACGCTAACGAAATTGATGGCTGTTTCGGGATCTCTATGTCAGCATTATATAGCTGTCTAATTGTAACACATTTTCCAATTAGATTGATGGAATGGTTAATCGGAGGCTACTTAAAAAGATAATAATGACTACGTTGATAAGGGATAGAGAGTGGAACATTTTCTCAGTCGTGTTACAAATTGTTTCTCAAAATGTAAAGGCACACAAACGAAATTGACTGCTGTTTTGAGGATCTCTGTTTTCATTGTATACCTCTGACAAGTTGCTATACGTAATTAAAAAGCTGTCAATCATTTTACAAATAGTTTGATGGGAAGGTTTTAATCTGAGGCAACTTCTAAACTTCAACTTCTAATAATGGCTCCGATGATAAGGGAAATATGGCATTTTCACAGTCGTCTTACCATTTGTTTCTCGAAATGTTAAGGCACACTAATGAAATTGACAGTTGCTTATGGATTTACATGTTTACACAATATAACTGCATCATTGTAACATGAAACGAAGAAGCTGTCAATCCTCTTATAATCAAGAAAGCAGTATTTTTCACGAAAATAATCCACTCTATTTTAAAATAAATGTAGACAAATACAAAAGTAAAATAATAAAATTTTGTGTACACAGCTAGAGAATATACTATTTTGAGAGAATAAGAGGAATCGAATAACTAATATCACGATAACTTAAAATACTTTATCATTAATATGATTAATTTTGATTATAAAGCGCAATACAGATTATCGGGTAGAAAAACACAAATATTTAAGTTAATATCAATGCTGAACAATAAAGGAAATTTTTATCAGCTGCTAAAGTTAAATTCAGTTGTTTGATCTTTTCCAGCTACCTATTTAAACAAATGCATAAAAGTCCATTCATTCGCTTATGCATCCAACGGAAATTCGGCAGCTGGCCGGAAAGTATTTGGGAATCGGATGGATCGATACCCAATAAATTTATAATAGATGTTCGGTGTTTTCTCAGCAATACAAATACCTTATTCCAGTTTCATATTCCCTCCTTAAAAATGGATGCAGCTTGCAGGGCAACAAAGGCAACAGATATGGAAGCTTCAAGAAAATAAACTGCTGAATAAAATAGAAGCCGTTTCGATAAGATCACTTCGACCTCGTATAGCCTGGCATCCTCTTATTTCTGCAGTAAATGTGACGCTCTGCTCACCGGTTTCATGGAGTTCATCATGGATCGCACGCATATTACTCCAGGACGGAAAAACTTCAACTATGGAGGAAAGAATCGGGGGAGCCTGCTTTTACTCATACGCCGATGTAGCGAACGATACTTTTATTTACTGCTCAGCTATTTATTCATCTGATGGAGCGTATTAATGGTAAAGCGCCTACCTCTTAATAAAATCACTTATGCTCAAACAAATTTGATTTTATTAACCTCTCCAGTCCCGAGAAAAATTTTCTTCTCACCGGATTGTTTTACCGGCTATGTAAGATATTTTAAGACTCAGGAATTATTTTTTAACTTATATTTTGTTTTGAATATGTACTTTCCCATAGCTTTAAGTGATTCCAAATGGGTATAGTATCCTCTTATATTTGTAGTAATTGTGTCGCTCTATTTTATGGAGTTCATCATGAATCGCACGCCTATTACTCCAGGACGGAAAATCTATGGAGGAAAGAATCTCGGGAGCTTGCTTTTATTCATGTGTCGATGTAGTTAATGATAATTTTATCTACTCTGCTCAGCTATTTATTCGTTCGGGTAGCGTATTAGTAGTACATCGCGTATAACCTCTGTTGAAATAAATGTAATTTTTTAACCGCTTCAGTACTGAGAAAAACTCTTCTTTCAAAGAATTGTATTATCAGATAATTAGGATACTTTGGGAGTCAGCAATGATAGAAAAATAGTATTTTGAAAATAATTATGCTCATAGATATAATGTATCCAAATAAATTCATTGTCTTCTTACTCTTGAATTAAGCAACTCTCTCTGCTCAGAGGTTTCACGAAGCTCATCATGGACCGCAAATATATGGTATACAACTACTGAGAAAAAACAATCACTGGAGCCTGCTTTTATGTATATGTTGATATGTGGTGAATGATACTCTTTATTACTGCTTAGCAATTTATTTATATGTTGTGCCATGTATTAGTATAAAATATCTGTCTTCTAAAAATAGTTTCTATTAAAATAAATTTGTTTTTATTAACCTCCTCAATCCCGAAAAAACTCTATCCTCAAACAATTATTTTATCGTCTATTTAAGGTTTTCGGACACAAAAATGATATAAATAACTTTTTCTCAAAGTATGGATCCCCATAATTTGAAATGTCCCCAAATGAGTATATCATCCACTCATTTTCACAGCAATTGTGTCGCGCTCCTCACCACCGATTTCATGGAGTTCGTCATGGATAGCATGCATATTACTACATGACGTAAAAACTTTATCAATGTAGGAAAGATACAAAGGAGCTTGTTCTACTCATACGTCGATGCAGTGAACGGTATTTTTATTTACTGCTAAGCCATGTCTTAGGCTCAAGGAGTGTATTAGTATTGCCCCTGCTGATGAATGATACCACACACAGTTCTGTTTAAATAAATTTTATTTTATTAAAATCCCTCTCTTCATAAAACTATTTTATTTTCTATTTAAAGTGATTCTTAAGGACACAAAGACTAAAATACGTATAAAAAATTTCTATGAATGAATTGTCGTAGGAATTACACTTCCATTTGGGAATATTGCAAGGACAGTTTAATGCCTTATGTAACGTTTTGAGAGTAAAACTTTAATTTTTACTCAAAAGGATACTTCATGAGAGTAGTGTACATAACAAGTGACTGATTCTTAGACGGGGAGAAAGTTCGAAATTTACACATTTATGAAATCAAGTACAACTTTAAATAACACCATAATTAAAATAAAAGCTATAAACCATGAGACATTAGTAAGTCAAACAGATAATTATTATTTCTTTAATTATGATATTTTAAGTGTGCCTCTGATGTGAATATAACATTTCTATCTTAACATAAAGGACACTATAACCATTGTGCGAAAGCAATCTTCGCAATATCATTTAAAAAACTAAATCTAGAAATTCAATGCTAATTTTGTTACGATTAAAAATTATTTTAGCTCCTCTCATACCATAAAGTCGTTTTTAAATATTCCAAGTATAACTTCATTCCATATAGGAAGGATTAAATATTATTTTCCCACTCACCATACTTATATTACAATTGTTGTAAACAAAGCAACGATTCTTTAGTGTTTATTGCACAATATTTCTAATCGTTCCCTGCTACCTTTTGAGTTTTTCACTTAGTTACAGAAAAATATTTTAAAGATTCAACCTATAACTATATTCAAACTGCTAGCAAGGAGGCCACGGTTCTTCAGTGTCAGTACCTTCCCGATATTGAACAACGTTCCCCACTATCTTTTGAGTTTCTCACTTAGTTACAGAAAAATGTTTTAAAGATTCAACCTATAACTATATTCAAACTGCTAGCAAGGAGGCCACGGTTCTTTAGTGTCAGTACCTTCCCAATATTGAACAACGTTCCCCACTATCTTTTGAGTTTTTCACTTAGTTACAGAAAAAATGTTTTAATGATTCAACCTATAAATATATTCAAACTGCTAATAAGGAGGCAATGGTTCCTTGGAGTCAGTACCTTCCCAATGTTGAAGAACGTTCACCGCAATCTTTTGAGATTTTTACTTACATAAGAAGAATGTTTTAACGATTCAACCCATGACTGGGTATTCAAATTGCGTTAAATTGTTTTACGTAAATTGTCCGTTACGTAACCTTAACAATAATTGAAGAACATTACCTTCGATGTTTTGAGTTTTTCACTTAGTTAAAGAATAAGGTTGTAACGATTCAACCTATGATTGTGAATTGAAATTGCTAGTAAGGAGGTAACGGTTCTTTAGTGCCTATTACTTAACCATAACAATAATTGAAGAACATTCCCTCCTATATTTTGAGTTTTTCACTTAGTTAAAGAATAAGGTTGTAACGATTCAACCTATGATTGGGTATTGAAATTGCTAGCAAGGAGGTAACGGTTCTTTAGTGCCTATTACTTAACCATAACAATAATTGAAGAACATTACCTTCTATCTTTTGAGTTTTTCACTTAGTTAAAGAAGAAGGTTGTAACGATTCAACCTATGATTGCGTATTCAAATTGCTAGCAAGGAGGCAACGGTTCTTTAGTGCCTGTTACGTAACCTTAACAATAATTGAAGAACATTCCCACCTATATTTTACGTTTTTCACTTAGTTAAAGAATGCCTCAACGATCCAACCCAAGAAACCCTTGCGTGAAAGCTTTAAATATGGTGTTTTAATCGGAATGTCTTCTCAAAGAAACGCAAATTCGTCCTATTGAACATTTCACCGAAATGTTACGTGTAAACAACCTTCGGGGAATCAATTTACATAACAAACTTTCGAAATTCAAAGCTAACTTTGATCTCGGTTTATCAGCGTTAAATATTGACATGGTGAGGAAGGCATATCGGAGTCGGAACCATGCATTTAGAAAAGCGCTAGAAATAATAATTTATGCAATTCCTCCGGCCGTAGATTAACACGCGTTCTCAAGGAAGTTCGGAATGCGAAGGAACCTTTCCAAGGGATTCAGGGAACAACTTCTGAACAAAAGATTAATTTTAGCTCCTTGCAGACTTGTAACATATTTATTTCGGCTATTGAAAAGTTGACATGCCTCACTGCTAAATTTATGCGCATAGCTAATCTGGAAAAATTTCGCCTTCAAATAATCACGTTACACTGCCACGAATGCCTCTATGTTACATTCACTAGGGTTCGCTAGTAACAAGAACGGGGAATCGCATCGATAATTAAACAAGGCATCGCGCATTTCCCTACCGATGGCGTTTTTTCTGGTTATACAAAGAAGATTTGGGCTCTTTGGAAGTTGGGATTTTTTTGGAAAAATCAAAGGGATAAATTATGTATTAAGGCTTTATTCCTTAAATTACTCTTCGTATAGATTAGCGATGTACGTAAATGCATCTAAATATAGAATATTCTTTTTATTTAACTAGCAGTAATGCATCCATTTTACACATGGACGACTTTGTATGGAGGGTATTTTCAAGTTGACTGGTATAGATGGATGATTATATTATCGTACTCGGAAACAATTTGGTGACGAGATTTGCTTATGGGGACAAAAAGCAGATGGATAATTTTATTACTGCACATGGAAGCAATTTGTTCAGATGTTACTTTTATACTGACAAAATACCTATTAATAATTTTTATTACAGTACACTGAAACAATATTGTGTTGAGGGTTGTTTAAGTCGGCAAAATGGAGATGGCTAATTTATTATTGTACGTTGAAACAATTTATGCTGAGGGTTGCCTATGCTGACAAAGTACAGAAAGTTAATGCTATATAATATTATGGTGGGTGGTATTTTCTATTTTATGGTGTTGACAATTACTGAGGAATAATTATTGTATTTTAGAATGTAATAAAAAAATTTACGAATGGAGCTTTCAAGTTGACGAAATACTGATGGATAACTTTATTATTACAAATTGAATTTTAATTGAATCGCTTTAATTCAATGCTGAGCATTATTGTTGGATGTACTTAACTTCTTATTCAAATATATTTGTATGGAAGGAAAAAAATTCAGAGGAATAGATAGTTTGAAAGGATGACACTAATGTAACAGCGGTTGAGAACGATCGATATGTAGGAACTACTTTAAATATGCTCAGCAGTGTTCATCTTTAATGTATGGGTTATAAATAAACTCTAGTTTAAGATTTCCATAACTTCGCTCATAGCTTCATAGCCGACAAGGATGGGGTGCCTTTATATATATATATATATATATATATATATATATATATATATATATATATATATATATATATATATATATTGTTCTGATTCAAAAACGTTCAAGGAAGATAAGGGTGTTTCTAACAATTCTTCCAATTATTGTGCCAAAATAGAACTATACAACAAGTCATAAATCGTCATGAAATCAAAAGCATCTCCAAATGTGCCATATTACAAAAATAAATTTTGGCATTGAAAACTTGCACACGGAAAGAAAATGTTAGGCTTAAAGTTTAACATGCTATACCCGTTATATGGACAAAATTGTTAGTTTTTAGTGACATAACACGAGAATATTGTTGATAGGCGATAGCTCTACGCTGAAAAATCATACTAATTATAAAAAATAACCTTATTTGGGATTTTAATCAATGCATTAAAAAGTATTATAATTAAAAAATACATTTTAGGCTTAAAGTATCCAAACACTTTAAAAATGTCATTTTCGACCAAAAAGGTTTTTAATGTTATTTGATAGAGAGAGAGTATTTCTTTGAACTACCAAAATATATTTGATTTTTTTCACTAAGTTAATTAGTTGCAGAGATGTTAACATTTTAATCGGGGCGGGAAAACCGGAAGTAGGTATGGAAAACACCTGAAGGGGCCGTTAAAAAAGACCAAAATTGAATTTAAAATTTACTTTTTTTGCAAACATAATTTTAGAAAGTTTTCTCAAATGTTTAAATGGTTTCTCTTTTGAAAATATTGTTAACATTTTGAAAATGAAGCGAACAAAATTATTAAATGCAAAATAATATTTTTTAATAAATGCAAAATAATAGATTTCAGAACATGAAATGGTTTATAAGTTTACTCACAAATAACACTTTAAAAATTTCTGAACACGAATTTCTAGCAAATTTTTATTAAGTATATTAATATAAATAATAATGAGACCCGATGCCTTACATTACAACTATTGAAGTCTTATATTCAGTTTGAAATGTAGTAGTTACTATACATTTTAGATCGAATTGACAAGTCATGATTTCAATGTGATCTTATCTTCATAGTCGCTATCCTATTTAGATCCTTTATCTACCATATTAATCTTACTGCAGTTAGTTATAATTATAATACAAAAAGGGCATGATGGAGGGGTGTGGATCTCAACCATTATTACTATCCCAAACTTAAACATTCTGTGAAGTCAGAGCAGCATGAGACTTATAAAACGTTGCTAAGAAAACATACTTTCTCAATAAAACCCACAATAGTAGTAAATATTCATGAAATGTCCACTTTAGACATTGACACCCTTGACGCTGGCAATGTCTTCTGATCTGCATATCCAGCTATGCTATAGGTTCCCAATGAAGTACGAAATCGGGGTTTTTCTTTGTGAAATTCATGTTAAGCTAAATGTTGATGGCTACAATGTTCTGAGGAATATTGAAACAAAACTGTACTTACGAGATTTCCCCGAATGGTGCAAAAGCTTCTCTAAGTTGTTGCGTTTCAATTTCTGGGCTTAGATCGCCCACAAATATGTGGTAGTGTTCTGAAAATAAACGAAAAAGCTGTTAGAAAGGCCAAGATTTAATGTATAACATTACATGTAGCATAATATATAAATGTATGGAGTATAATAATATACATATAGAATCATAGTATATACACTACCCTACCATAATGGACCGGACGGCAATATGTGATAGTATAAGGGAAAGATTGCATGCTTTAATAGAGGGATGGTCCCCTACATGCTGCAATTGCACTAGCAACCCTCCTGGTCCTAATTTCAACAAGGTATTTTTATACACAGCTAAAGGTATTTGTGTCCATTCCTGCTGCAAGTATGTTGCCAGCTCAGCTGCAGATTTCGGATGTGGTTCCCTGGTCCGTAAGCGTCGCTCTAACTCGTCCCACAAATGTTCTATGGGGCTTAGGTCGGGACTCTGAGTCGGCGAGGAAAGACGTTTAGCATCCATATCGTGATACCACTGTTTGACAGAGGCTGCAACGTGACATGGATCGTTGTCGTCCTGGAAGTAACATTCGTCCATTCCATAAAATTGCCAGAGCGTAGGAAGAACCTGACTGTCCAAAATGTTCATGAAGGCGTCGGCGTTGAATTTACCAGGGACAACATGCAAAGGTCCCATACCATACCACGAAAAACACCCCCAAACAAGTAGTCGGATTTGAGAATCCCATTCGGGTGTCCCATCCTTCCCTTCGATATTGGTCCTAAACCGTCGCCAAAAACTCGTTGTGTTCCTCCAGTGCGACGTAAATTTAATTACCTCTCTACATAACTATCTATCTATCAGAGTGTTAAGTGTAAACATAATCAACTGCGAAAATTCCTCCCAGTGAGAACTCATTTGTTATTTCGACGAGGTTGGGGATAACATTCATGATTCATTATATAAGCGACATACTGAGATTATGTTTGAGTAGCATGTAAGGTTTACGCTACTCGTAATGAAATAGGAGCTACCTACACCCATGAAAACACTAGCTTCATCTGCATTTAGTTTTAATAGAAAATATCTCATAGTGACCCTAACACAGACTAAGTATAAATATAAAGCATAAATGTGTAACTCTGACAGTCTAAATTTTAATCATTTCCTTAACTTCTTTTCGATATCAAGAGCACATTCATATCTGTAGACAACAAACAAAGAACCAGAACTCCAGATTATACACAGCCACCATTGCTGCCTTCATGAAACAGGTACTACATACACACAACTATTGTCTCGTACTTTTAGCTTCACCCTTATAGTGATCCTAAGAGCAGCCTCAGTTTAAATGTAAAGCATAGATTTATAATTTTGACTGGCTAATTTTTCTCCGTTTTCTCAACTCCTTTTCAATCTTAAGAGCACATTTCATACGTTCAAATCTTTAGAACGGGCACCATTTCGAGGTTAATGAAACATGTACCACATGCACACACCAAAACACTATTGTATCGTACTTTTAGCTTCATCTTTATAGTGACTCATAGAACAGCCTTACTTTAAATATGAAGCATACAACGGGCACTATAGTGGACTTCATAAAACAAATACTACATGCACACACCAAAGCACAGTTTTCTCCTACATTTAGCTTCATCCTCATAGTGATCCAAAGAATAGCCTCGGTTTAAATATAAAGCATACATTTCTAGCTTTGCCTAATTTCCGCCGTTTTCTCAACTTCTTTTCAATCCTAAGAGCACATTTTAAACGTTCAAATCTGATGAACGGGCACCATTGTGGCATTCATGAAACATATTCTACACGCACACACCAAAACACCATTATCTCCTACATTTAGCTTCATACTTATAGGCATTCTAAGAACAGCCTCAGTTTAAATATAAAGCATACATTTCTAGCTTTGCCTAATTTTCCGCCATCATCTCCAACATTTAGCTTCATACTTATAGTGATCCTAAGAACAGCCTCAGTTTAAATATAAAGCATACAATTCTAGCTTTGCATAATTTTCCGCCGTTTGCTCAACTTCTTTTCAATCTTAAGAGCACATTTAAGCGGTCAAATCTGATGAACGGGCACCATCGCGGCGTTCATAAAACATGTACTACACGCACACACCAAAACACCATTATCTCCTAGATTTAGCATCATACTTATAGTGATCCTAAGAACAGCCTCAGTTTAAATATAAAGCATACAATTCTAGCTTTGCATAATTTTCCGCCGTTTGCTCAACTTCTGTTCAATCTTAAGAGCACATTTAAGCGGTCAAATCTGATGAACGGGCACCATCGTGGCGTTCATAAAACATGTACTACACGCACACACCAAAACACCATTATCTCCTAGATTTAGCTTCATACTTATAGTGACCCTAAGAACAGCCTCTGTTTAAATATAAAGCATACATTTCTAGCTTTGCCTAATTTCCGCCGTTTTCTCAACTTCTTTTCAATCCTAAGAGCACATTTTAAACGTTCAAATCTGATGAACGGGCACCATTGTGGCATTCATGAAACATATTCTACACGCACACACCAAAACACCATTATCTCTTACATTTAGCTTCATACTTATAGGCATTCTAAGAACAGCCTCAGTTTAAATATAAAGCATACATTTCTAGCTTTGCCTAATTTTCCGCCATCATCTCCAACATTTAGCTTCATACTTATAGTGATCCTAAGAACAGCCTCAGTTTAAATATAAAGCATACAATTCTAGCTTTGCATAATTTTCCGCCGTTTGCTCAACTTCTTTTCAATCTTAAGAGCACATTTAAGCGGTCAAATCTGATGAACGGGCACCATCGCGGCGTTCATGAAACATGTACTACACGCACACACCAAAACACCATTATCTCCTAGATTTAGCATCATACTTATAGTGATCCTAAGAACAGCCTCAGTTTAAATATAAAGCATACAATTCTAGCTTTGCATAATTTTCCGTCGTTTGCTCAACTTCTTTTCAATCTTAAGAGCACATTTAAGCGGTCAAATCTGATGAACGGGCACCATCGCGGCGTTCATGAAACATGTACTACACGCACACACCAAAACACCATTATCTCCTAGATTTAGCATCATACTTATAGTGACCCTAAGAACAGCCTCTGTTTAAATATAAAGCATACATTTCTAGCTTTGCATAATTTTCCGCCGTTTGCTCAACTTCTTTTCAATCTTAAGAGCACATTTAAGCGGTCAAATCTGATGAACGGGCACCATCGCGGCGTTCACGAAACATGTACTACACGCACACACCAAAACACCATTATCTCCTAGATTTAGCTTCATACTTATAGTGACCCTAAGAACAGCCTCTGTTTAAATATAAAGCATACATTTCTAGCTTTAGCTATCCGTTTCCTCAACTTCTTTTCGATATGAAGCGCACATCTGAAACATGTTCAAATCTGCACACAACAAACCGAGAACCGACTCCGCACCAGAAGCCGGCCTTCATTTGCGGTCTTTACAAGTCAGGCAATTTAAATTTTGTGACCATCTGCGCCGTTTAATGTTTTCGCAGCATGCGATTGTTCGAATCGCGATGAATATCAGATTATTAACAAATAATATATTCATCAACGGGCATGTTACAACAGTCCATGCATAAGTAATAGTGTTCCATGGCGTTTGCATTCAGCTCGTCGGGGCATTAATTCTTTATGTTAGCGAACTAATGCTTACTGTCTAACATAATCAGCACAGGCGCGGGGAAGAGAGCCGTACTTTATGAATATTTAACACTCATTACTAGAAAACCGTGTGATGGCTGCTTATTCCTTATGCTTTATTATACAACAAAGGATGGTTCTCTGATGTTTATTGCATGTTGTTGGCTGCAACTCTGCAGTGTGTGCCAGGTAACCGAATCTTCTGCAATGCAAAAATCTGCATAATACTGGAAGCATTTACATTCAGTCAGCTTTTGTTCTTTTTGTTTTAATTTGAAAAGGATTGAGGCGGTTACTGTCTTGAATGCGTTTATGGGAAACGGAATGAATTAATTAATGTGTGTGAAAAGTAATTTATAAGTACTCAAACCTTGGACGAGCTCCCTTCGTCATAACAATGAACTCAATTTCATTGTTTTTTATGTGTCATCTAGACTAATTTGAAATAATTACAGTGAGGCGGCGTAATGCGATTTACCGCCCTATTCTTCAAAACAACGCAAAAATTAAAATAACATTTGTTTCGATACTAATTTGAAATGCTTACTAATACAATAAGATTGCTGCAAAGAACTAAAAATATGACATGTATCTGGTTTCTGTAACTTGTTCCAAGATAGTTAGCAATGTTATTTGCATTAAGCATTTAATATTGAAATTTTATCAAGAGAAATAAAAAATAGATTTATAATTAATAGATCTTATTATTTCTACCAGGCCTTAAAAATGTTTTACATTGCTTTATTATTATTTATTAGCAATTTAACCGGGATATTATAAGAATTACATTGAACATTTAATTTTCAAATGTATTCACTGCAACACAAAACGTGCATGATGAAGTATACATTACATTTAGATACCGAAAAGTACTCATAATCTTGTACCAAACGGTTTTTAGAAATCTGTTATATACATTTCATTAATATTTACAACAGAAGTAAAGCTATATATCGTTAATTTTTAAGCAGGCATGGCTCTCTAGTTGAAAAAAATTTGGAGGTTTAGTTTAGAGGATGAAACAGGTACGAAGAACATTCGCGAGAGTTGCAAATCTTTTCAATGCTGTAAAAAACGTTGATTCTTAAAAAAATTTATTATAAATATTTCTGAAAATTATTAACTTTATTCTTCTTTTATAGAAAAGTGTTCAGTAAAGCAGTCCATATAATACCCCATATTTAACTTTACAGAAATCTAAAGATCTCGTTAGCCAATAGGACATAAATACAGCTTTCTCGAACTGTATAAATCAGTGACTCTTAATCAATTTGCACAATCTCTATTTTTCAAAAAGACGATGAATCCAGATAATATAAAACCCTATATAACACAACAATCTGATTACAACTACATTAAATTTACAATATTAGGTAAATATTGGAAAATTTATGCAGCAATCAGTTACAATAGGTATTACCATTAGTTACTATTGGAATTAGAATCAGTTACTATTGGAATTAGAATCAGATACCATTGGTATTAGTATCAGTTACATTGGTATCAGCTATGGTTAAGTTTAGCGCGAAAGATTCAAGAAAAATCTATTAAGTTTGGTTATTGCCTGTTAGTCACATACACACGTCTCAGAGCTTTTTGTTTTTGATTTTAGGCATCAGTTCAGTTAGCGTTAATCTTAAATATTACTTAATTTCGACGAATAGCGAGTAAATAGGAAATAAACCTAAAACAATTATAGTAATAATAAGCTAATAATAATTAAATTGTAAAAGATAGTAAGAAATACTTTTTAAACTTTTATGTATTAAAGTGCAACGAAATATTCCTTTTCTTAAGATTAATCCTTAAAGTTTTATGTATTAAAGTGCAACGAAATATTCCTTTTCTTAAGATTAATCCTTAAAGTTTTATGTATTAAAGTGCAACGAAATATTCTTTTTCTTAAGATTAATCCTTAAAGAAGTTTTTATTGCACTACTATGAATTAAGATTACACTCCAAGTGGTCCTATGGATGAGATATCTCATCAATCAAAATATTACCCGTTTTACTAATGATGAGATATCTCATAAAACTGTGCTTTTATTTCAGAATAATGAAACTTCAAGTGGGAAAAAAAATTTTCCCTTTGTTTGAACTGCTGATAATTTGGAAAAGGCTTCTACATCCGAGGCTAGTCAGTACAAGACAGGTTTCGATGCAAGAGTTAATCACTCCACTAGTGTTAACCCCTCAACTAGGGTTAACCACTCCATTAGGGTTAACCACTCCACTAGGATTAACTACTCCACTAGGATTAACCACTCCAGTGTAACATAAAAGCATTGTGTTACACTGCAGTAATAAAACCCTCATCACTTTTGCGTGAGTGTACAATATCTTAAATAAAGCGTTGAATTCATCAGTAAAGGTAACAGCTATAAATATCAATCGAAAACAAACTACAAGATGAAAGTCGAATTAATAAGGCTGCTATTTGTAGGTATGAAACAAACAATAATTGTGCGTAAAACACATTCGAGGTATCTGTTTAAAAGTTTCCAGCAGATAACACTGTTTTATACCGCAATGAAGAAACGTAGAATCTCTAATAAAGAACACATGAAACAAAGCATTGGAGAATGCTTTGAAATTTTATTGCGCTAATATGATTTTGATAACAAGAAGAAAAAAAAACGTAATAAAGATTTATGCAAATGACAGCTTTGGTTCACGGCCATAAAGAATATTGTATCCTTAATTATATATTTCCTAACACTTCATCTCTCTCCGCTTTGATTCTGGTGTTAATAAACCAAAATCTCCAAGTTCTTTTCCCTTCAACTTTAATTACCGGTACTTTTGATCTTTCAGCGAAAAAAATGGTGTTAAAGGCAGTTAAGAAGGTATGTCTTTTTCTTTCTAAATTATTAAATAAGAGAGAGAGAGAGAGAGTCCTTGTGTGTGTGTTACTTAAAAATGGAAAATTACCCACAAAGACATTCGTACGTGTACAGAATTTGAGATATTGCCGTATAATTTTAGAGTTAAACTAAGATTTATAGGAATGTCAATCGGATAGTTACTAATGAATCAAAGTGTATCAGCGAATCAATTACTCTAAAATGTTTCGTTATCAAACTGTACCAGTGACTTTTAATAAAATATGGTCGCAATCATTGTTATAAAGTTTCCTAAAGAAACACCCTTTTAAGGCACTGAAAAAAATCGCTAAGTTAAAAAGAAACTTAAAGCAGCGAAGCATATTTTGAAATTTTATTGCACTAATATGATTCTGATACCAGGGAAAAAAATGCGTAATAAAGATTTATGCAAATGACAGCTCTGTTTACGCCACATAAGGAATATTTTACCCTTAATTATATCTTCCTCAACACTTCATCTGCTTTGATTCAAGAAATAATAAACTAAAATCTCGAAGTACTTTTCCGCCTCAACTTTAATTATCGGTACTTTTGATCTTTCGAGAAAAAAATGGTGTAAAAGGCAGTTAAGAAACAATTACCAAACAATGGACTCATTATGTTTTACTTTAGTCTCAACAAATGTAGAAGAAACCGAGATAATGCCTTTTAATTCAATTTTAGCATTAGCTCCCATTAGAAAAGCAAAAATCACTTGTAACGTCTTTCACCTATGCAGAAGCTATTTTGTGGGAGTCTTCTTTGATTAAACAAGCCGGCGGGAGGGAGGGTAAAAAATAGAGATAAAATGTATGTAGCTGATAACGACAAAGGAAAAGATATTGCTAATAAAGCTCATTATCCTACTTTGACACGGGGTATTTTTCATAAGATTTGTCTTGTTGCGGGGCTATTTTTTTTCTTTCGGGACATTAGGAAACACAATTATCAATGAGCTCATTTCGTTTTTTAGCCACATCCCAAATAGAAATTAAATGAGTTATGGTTATAGCCATATTGGGGGCAGCTTTTTTTTTTTAAGAAATCCATAATTCTTCAAGTCTCAGAGCTAAAGAGGGATATCTTAAGAAGGTGAAAATGGATTTAAATAAACTGGATCCACACCACTCTCTCTGTTTTATTAGAATCGGATTTTTCCCTTAGGGTATTGATCCCGGTCCGTCGTCAATAGCCCGTTGTGTTGCCTCTAGTACGACGTTAATTAAAAATACTTTACCATACCTCTATATTAGAACACTAATCTATCGTTATATCGTGGGCGATGTATCGCTCATTTTGTATACCTATTTTACCTGTCCTTGAGGATCTTTTGAATTGAACAATGGAGGGAATAAGATATATTATTATATTATTAGATATATTAGTAATTAATTAGTAATTAGATATATTATATTATTAAGATATATTAGATAACAATGGAGGGAAAGATATTTGTTTCAAGCATTGAAAAACCTTTTAAAATGAAGATAACGTTAGGTAATAAAAACAACTGAGTGGTTGTCTTTAGTGGCACAAGTACCATATTTGGCCGAGCTGTTTCAAACTCAAGACAGGCAATGCCAAGCATACAAAGTTTTACTGACGCCGAATGAAAGAGAAATACACCCAAAGTAAGTTTACAAGAATCAGTACAATAGACTATTAGTCGCGGTGCTGGCACTCTTCGGAGTCACCCCAAAATAAGTCATTAGTTTACAAGAATCAAACCCCTGCACCTTTTACTAAACTTAAGTGTGTATGAGAAGAAATTTCTGATCCAAGGATATTTTAACATATCTATCCCCTCCGTCTCAAAATAAATATCACATTTGCACAACTTTGTTTTGAATATTAACCCTCATGGTGGTTGTCTTGACGAGTTATCTCGTCACTAGCAAAACTAAAAAGATCTTGATGGACTAGATATCTCGTCATTTGACGAAACTGACCAGTTTATCGAATTCGTCAGATCTCGATGAACTAGATTCTCGTCGAAACCGTTTGTAAGGTAAAAAGGTCCAAGGACAATATTTGTTAATGGTACCTCAGAATGATCCTCGATAGTCGGTTTGATAGCATACAGATACTGGTAAAAATGAAAAAAAAAAAAAAAAAAAATATATATATATATATATATATATATATATTAAGTGCATCCGCTCAAAAAAAAAATGGAAAAGTCACTAAACATATTTTAACAATTCAAACATGCATGGAAAGTATAATGATGTCATATAGAAGTAATGCCTAGAAAATCGTACGTAATGAGAAAGAAAAAAATGAAACGTAAAAGTCGACTGAACGTAACATGAATTGTAATACTGAAGCTATATTTAAAGCCAAGCACTGCATTGATATCTAATATTTAACCAACAACTCTTTTTTCTGTTGTTGATTCTAAGAAATCTGATGAACTGATGTATGTTTGCATGAAGAATACTTAATTTAATCAACCAAAAATGTAAATTTAGCACACGTGATGAGTAAAACCTCAATCACAATCAAATTATATTAATAAGTATTTTTATTTTAATTTAATTTGGGGGTTTATGATTACACATAAAACTTCTCATGAAGCTAAACTATTTACTAATCTAACGCTCGTTACCATTGACTTAGGTTATCAAATTCGTGTTATTTTTCTCTGTTTCTGTTTAAAAAAATCCGATCAAATTAAACTAGCATGTAAATTTTCTAACTTATACTACCAAAGAGGTAGATTGAGCATAAAGAGAAAACACATATCTTGATGATATATATATATAATGATAAATAACAATCAAAAGATCCTTTCATAAATCTACATTTAACTCCATATATGTTCGCATCAAATGCTAATCAAAGGCATATTTTGTATATATGAAGAGAAAAACCTAATTCAAAGTCAAATTACAAACAAATTTCAACAGTCAAATTTTGCTTCTCCGATTATTTATTGATGGTTATATTTGAAAGCACTCATAAAAGTATGAATATTAACCCACCAAGTGGATTCTACGAGATAACTCGTCCATCCAGATCTGACCAATTTTACTAATGAAGAGATATTGCATCACCAAGATATCATCAATTTTATTTTTAAGAACTGGTCAGTTCTTCTACTCACGAAATATCTCGTCCATCAAGATCTGGCCAGTTTTGTTAATCGAAGAGACCAGACCCCATCGCGACAATCACCAGGATGGTCAATAACCTAAAGCTGATTACCATTATTTGTGATGTGATTGTCATCATATCTATGTACTTTTCTCTTGTAAAGTCTAATAAATAGGGTAAACCGATGTTTGTTTACACGCAAAATTCCTAATTCATGCCAGCAAATAGGTAGATTAAACATGAAGAGGAAAAAATCATTCAATGTTTCAACTACTGATGCTACATCGACAGAAAAACATCGATATTTTGAAACTTCGATGTTCAAAATTAAACCATCGATGTTCAGTGTATTAAAACTTTTACCCCATTTCTTAAAACTAGTTTAGCAACTAGTGATGTGACATCGGCTCCAATGCATCATGTTTTTTTATAAAACATCGACATCGATGTCGCATCCCTGGTTTTCAGACCCTTCACCCTTGGTCACTTTGGCATAAAAGTATGTTCAATTTGCTGATTATAAAAATTGTGCTACTTGGTTATTTTTTTAATTTTTAAAACGGTACTTTTTTCATTTAAAAATAAAACATCGACAAGTATAAACATCGATGTTTTTAAAAAACATCGATGTTTTGAAAACATCGCCATCGATGTCGCATAACTAATTTCAACTAGATGCCTTCATTATTAAACGAGGTATTGATCCCGGGCAGTCGTCAATAGCCCGTTGTGTTGCTCTAGTACGACGTTAACTAAAATTACCATTACCATTACGTTATTAAACGAGACAAACATTTTGCCAATAAATGCGTTTGTCGTTTTCATACGACTCTTCATATTTCCTAGCCGTTAACAGATCAGAGAAATATGGAGATTTTTCTCCTTCAAGATCGTGGGTCTGTGATTGAATAGGACACTAGGGGACGGCAAATGCACGCGATATGCAATTCCGCATGTTAGCCATGCAAGCAAAGGGATTTCTTTCTTTCCGTCCAAAACAATATCTTACGCTTTCGGAAACAATATTCAATCACGAAAAATCTCATACTAAACAAAGCAAGCAGAAAAATTTCATTCCATTTATCAGAGTAATCAAAAACTGAATTTACATATTATGCTAACTGAAGTCGTTTTGGCCGAAAGCCACGCATACAATATCTACATTGCAAAGATCGGGGGATCATGACAGTTATGAATGTATGACTGCTGAGAGTATCAGAATTTTGGGATCTGTGCGTAGGCCCCCTTCCGGCTCTAGTACGACTCGCAGTTGAAAAATTGATAAGAAACACAACGGGTACTTGATACGCTATTTAGACTGATTTAAATTACTCCGTTTTTTTCAACTGCAATTGTTAAATAAGATATCGGTGTTCATAATAACTGAGTTCTTTTGTTAGTAAAAATCGTTTTGCGATTGTTTTTGTTTCAGGCGCTGTTGTTATGATTGTTGTTTGTTTTTCCGAAATTACGCATTTGTTTCAACAATGATGGATAAATTGTTGTAAAAGAAGGAAATGAAAAAGAAGCGAAACTTTTATGTTTAAATTCTTCAAATGAGTTGTTTTTCTTTTCTAATATTTGACGAGTCTTCTCCGATTGCGAAACAATTGAAACTGATACGATAAGCGTTTCTTCTATTGTTTTTCGGAATTAATTTTGATCGCCGTGTTTTGTTTCAATTAGAAGGAAAGGTTTTTCCTCGAATAATTCTTTTCCTGGCACCTAGGCCGAACTATTAAAGATTCTGTAGTTCGTTTACTGTACGACTTCTGAAAAATACGGTTACTAAAGGACGTGGAAAAATTCTCTCTTGAAAAGACGAAACATTCTTAAAAACAAAGTAGCAACTACTGAACAAACACATTTTTCATTTCCTATTGCTTTTAACAATGAGCTATTTGCTTGCATGTATGCTATCTGAAAATATATTTGCATTTGAATCTGTTGAAAAGGTTATGTGTATCAGTATTGACTTACGTTTGTTTTGTGCATGTACCTAAACGCGAATACAAGTAATATAATTGTTCTAGTGAAATGTTACAATTAATTAGTAAGAATAGATTTATTATCATTCAAACGACATAAGTGTATTGTGTTGCAAGATGCCTTTGCATTTTAATGTTAAGCGCTTCAAATTTCCGAGAAATCTTTCGAAGAGTATTACGTTTGTTATTTGATAAAGCATTTTTCTTAAGCCTATGTGAAGAATGCCTAATCCTGAGAGTCATTTATTTATCCACAAAAGAGCATTACAGTTGAAAAGAATTAGCTCAAATGTTCGACCAGGAATTACAAACATTGAAAATAGTAGGCAAACACTCAACACTTGAACGCCTGTGTGTCTTTTTCTCTTTATAATTTAGATTCTAATTCTATTGCATCCATGAAAACGGGATTGTTTTGAATGGATATTATCATAAATGCCTTCGCGTTGGATGTTATATCGCTTCAATTTATGATACAATGCTGCGAATAAAAGTTTCAAACCGTTTTCTGCAGCATTCGAATATTTAAAAAAAAACTCGCTCTGAAATTTCTACCAGATTTCGAAAAATAAATTCAAATTCATGCAAATTAAGCTTTAAAAATATCACGTTTCGTATTCATTAGGAGGGATTCGTGTTTTTAAAACGTTGTTGGTACTTATTCCTTAAGGCCTAGCTTAGCCTTATAACAAGTCCATGAGTTCTTCATTATACGAATGAAAGTGAATTGATTAGAATCTTCTCATATTGAAAAATTATT
Source organism: Metellina segmentata (assembly GCA_947359465.1). NCBI lineage: Eukaryota > Metazoa > Arthropoda > Arachnida > Araneae > Tetragnathidae > Metellina > Metellina segmentata. The sequence continues at coordinate 14,912,392 of OX375884.1, read as the reverse complement.
GGGAATAAAATTTCTACACGTCCTTATATTAAGGTATTACATTAAGGATTTTAAAGTTAACTGAATTCAAATTATTGGCGTGTACAAAATTATATGGATTGACAGCTAGCTTATCTGAATCTTTCAAAATAAAATTAAAACTTTCGTGGATTAAAGATTCCTTTCAAAGTTAATTAAAATCAAACATATCGTTGACAAAATTGCACTGATAAATTCAGTAGAATTTTCTCAAAATTAAAAAAAAAAGGATCGCTTATTAAATTTATCTATGTCACTGTATTAAAGAGCTCTTTCTAAAGTAGTTAAATTAAAAAATATTGCGCGTGTACAGAATTATGCGGATGATATTAATTTATTAAATTCTTTGTATAATAAAAGAAAAACTAGCGTGAATTTAAGGTAGGTAAGTCACTGTATTAAAGGGATTTATACCACATAAAGTTAATTTAATTAAAAACATTTTATCTCAAATTATATGGATGATAGTGAATTGATTAGAATATTTTCCAATATAAAATGCAGACTAATTAAATTGATCTAAATCAATATTGAAAATCGCTCATTCAAATTTAACTGAATTTAAAACCTCGGAAACGGATAAATTTATATATATGATGGTGAACTGATTAACATTTTCTAAATTGAATAAAAACTATCACTTCACATCCGTGTATCAAAGATAGCTCTTTCAAAGTTAACTGAATGTAAAACATATCGCGCGTGGATGAAATTACTCGAATGGAAGAGAATTCAGTTGAATCTTCTCAAAATAAAGAAAATTTTATCTAAGTCACTGCATCAAAACATATCGCATGTGTACAGATCTATACAGATATCAACTTATGAGACTTTTCTCAAAATAAAAGAAAAACTAATGGATTTAAGGTAAGTATGCCACTATATTAAAGGGTACTATTATAAATTTAATTAGATTAAAACATATCGCATGTTCACTGGAAGATTGTGATTTGAGTGGAACCTTCCAAAATAAAATTCAAATTGTTGTATATTAAATTGATTCAAGTCGCTGTATGAAAGATAGATCTTTCAAAGTTAATTGAATTTACAACATCGCGAAAGGATGAATTTATACATGTGATGGTGAATCGATTATAATCTTCATAAATGAAACAAAAACTATCACAAATTAAAGGTACCCAGGTCGGTGGATTAAAGGTAGCTCTTTCAAAGTTAACTGAATTTAAAACACATCGCGCGTGGATAAAATTATACCTATGGTAGTGAACTGATTAGAATCTTCTCAAAATCAAAAAACAAAAAAACCTGGCGGATTATTAGGGAGAATTTTTTTTGTTAATTGGTTCATCTAAGGTCTTCATTGTTCGGAGCAATTATTGCTTTGGCAAAGTTTGGGAGTACTTTGAGATTGTTGGCACGTTTCGTCTTTTGTGTGTTACCGAAAGCCTGTGACGTCACGCGAGTAACCATGGTTACACGTGAGTTGGTTGAAGTTGTGGGTGTGGTTCAAGGCTTTAACTCTTTATGCACTTGCAGTCGGGACAGCAGCAGTATTATATAGATAACCGCGCGTTTTCAATCCGTAAATTGAGCCCAATTTTGACCACGCAGATTTAACCGTCACTATCTCCCCCGATCAATACAGAGCAATCAACAAATCGAAAAGATTTTACCGTTTGAAGTTGGTCCGAAAGGATGGAAATATCTCGTTTATTGAAGGAAATTATAGTTTTTACATTCACCGCTTGGTGATACCGGGATGTCGTGAAATATAGACCTTTTGTCTGAACGGCTGTTGGTTTCATGGATGGGAAACAAGTTGAAGCCTATTAATATCTGTTCGTTGTGTAGCATGAAAAAGAAACGTACAGCTCAATCACATGTAGATTAAAAGTATCAGGGATGTTAAAATTATAACTGTAATTTCCAAGAGTAATAAAACTGAAAAGTTTTATTACTCAAGTAAATTACAGTTTTTACATTCACTGCTTGACAACGGGTAGTATTAGTAGTAAGAGTAGACTTAATGCTTGAACGGTATGTTGTCTTTGTATAAGGGAAATGGGCTGAAGCCTATAAATATATACTCCTTTTTGCAACGTGAAGAATCGTACAATTCAATAAAATGTAGATGCAATATTGCAGCAGTGGTCAAATTCTCTTTCATTTTCTTACTGAAGGAAATTGAAGTTTAATAACCATCACTAGGTGCAGGAAGGTCCCGATTTAAATAGTTGTTAGCAGTGTTATTTCCATAAACAAGAAATAAGTTCAAGCTTATTAATATCTGCTTGTTAACCAGCGTGAAAGCCAACCGCACACCTCACTCAAATGCAGGTGAAATATTTGAGCGGTGTTCAAATTGTAATTTATTTTATCCCTGATTTAAATTATAGTTTTAGAGTAAATGCAGGTGAAATATTGCAGCGGTGTTAAAATTATAACTTGTTTTATTCCCCGGAATTAGATTATAATGTTAGTTGTTACCTCTTGATTATGAACGGTTGTGAAATATAGATTCTTTGTTTGAACGACTGTTGGTATCTTAGAGCGGAAGCAATATGAGGCTTATTAACCTTTCTGATTGCTGTTTCGACGAGTTATCTGGTTATCATCAAAAATGAACAGTTTAATGTACAAAATATATATCTTTCAAGATTAAAAAAACCTGTCCGTATTTTAATCTCACCAGCAAAAAAAAAAAAAATCGGTAGCATCTTGATGGACATATATTGTCATTATTAAAAATTGGTCAGATCTTGATCAGACGATATATCTTATCAAAACCACTTGGAGCTTTAAAGAAGACCATATAATAGCAAATCAGACAATCAACTGATATTTATTGCATAGTACTTTTTATTTGTTTATTTGACCTTGAATATATGATAATCAATTCCAAAGCAGGAAATGGATCACTCTCAATTATTTGTTTACTTATAAATTGTGCATGATTAGCAATTATTATTCCAATAACAATAATATTCAGTTAAAAAACAAAAATGATGACTCGCAGGAAAAAAGTTATGATACCGGCAACCGTTGCACGAATTATCCGAAAATAAATATGATATCACTGAGCTCTATTGTATTCCGACGTAGCCTCAGAAAAAATTTGGATAGCTCGAAAATAATTCAGAAGTTCCCGAAAAAAGTGCTCAGATACTCCTGACAATACAAAGAATAATTTTGATTGATATCATTAAAAAGGGTGGTATTTAATATAAAATATAAAATAGATGAATTATTTCTTTAATATTTAGAAACATTTTTCTTGAAAGCAAAGATCCTATCAATTCCAATAAGCGAAACGTCGATTCGTCTGTCTTGAGTTCAGTCGATGGGTAAAACAACAGTATAAATCAGTATCACATTGAGAATTCATAAATGTAGGAACTGTGAGATTAAAAATTATAATTTATGTGCAACCAGAGAAGACATAAGAAATGTTCAGTTAAGTTATTGAAGTTCGAAGACTGCCCAAGTAGGGGGGGGGGACATATTAACTACCATGTCAACTGTAGAATATTGCAACGGCGTTACTAGTTATAACTTCTAATGTTTCTGCTAATTTCTTAATTTCTAAGAGTGAAAGACAACCTCACAGATCAATCTCAATTGTAGGTGAAATATTGCAGTGGTGTTAAATTACAACTTATTTTATTGCTGAATTAAAGTATTGTTTTATAGGTATCACATAATACTGAATGGTCATGAAATATAGATATTTTGTTTGAACAGCTGTTTGTTTCAAAGACGGGAAATAATCTGACACCTGATAGCTGTGTTCATTTGCTCTGCTCATTTTGCTCAAGACCTGCTCATTTTGCATCGCGGAACCGAACAGTATTATTCAACCAAAGCTGAAGTATTTCATTGCTAAAATTATAACTTTAATTTTATTTGCGCTTTTAACGTCATGCTTCGAATTGCATTAGTTCGAAATATTAAATGAACGTCGAATTTTATTTATTTTAACCAAATTTGTATTGGATTTCTAAAATAATTTCTTTTAATATGTATATTGTATGCCATGTAAGCAGATTCTCTTGAGTTTCCTAACACTAAAATTGTGTTGTTTTGAGGATCAATGCCCCATGCACGATCTATCCGTAATTAGATTATTTACCCAATAATTAGATTTATTGACTGATTAGTGGAAGGCATTTTGTAAATTTTCTGCTAATGTGGTTAGTGAAGATAATGGTGACGTTCCAGTAAGTCACTAATTATCTACAAGTAGAAGCATTATTTGTCTGGAGAATCGCACATAAAACCTAGACCTGAGAATATTTAATTGGGCACTCACTAAAATGATGAGATATATAAGTTGTTGAAAACTGTAATTGGGTATTATAATTATCTATATACAAAACTATGTGTGTTAACATAATTACATGTATGAGTTTAAGCCTTTCGTTAAGCATACATTGATAACATGCCAAATGTTGTTCCCTCCCCCCCTTTTAGCACTTCAAAATAGTAATTTCTTAAGGTTCCTGAACTTTTTTTCCAATAGCGTTTTAAATTCGAAAAACGTATTTCGAATGTATCCATATACTGCAGCGGACTCATTAACATGTACAGAATTTCCCGTTAATAGATTAGGTAATTAATGGGCCCAAATGTCCCTTACTTTACAATGATTAGGAACAAATGTTAGTGCAATCCAATTTAAGTCCTTCCAATGAATACCCGTTCTTTGTTATTTATGAAGAAAAAAGTGTAATGTCCCAAGTTAATCTGTAATGCCGGTGTGCATGTGTTACCCTCTATTTGATTCATTTTTTGTAATAAAGGATTTTATCACACAGTACAGCTTTCAGTCTGCCAGTTTCAACAAATCCACCTAAGGGGGCATTGTTGTGTTATCGACAAGCTTAGTATAATGTTTCAATATAGTAATTTGCCTTCGCCGGCCATAAAACGCAGTAAATAACAAGGGTAATAAAAATATATCTTTTGGATTAAAGCTTTATTTACGCCTCGGCTGGTTAAATGTACTTATGGGATTACAAACGAGTTTAGCAACGTGTTCGAGGTAGGTAATTTATTTTAATCTTGTGCTATGTTCTTCGAGGTATCCCTACCTAAATTCTATTTGTCAAACTGATAACCCGTCTCATTAATATCCCCAGAGACAAATACAAAGCGTTAAAAAATGACATTTTTGTTGCAGAGAAGATAGTATTGAAAAAACTTCGAACGATCCTTTAAATAAAGCTACGAAAAGCAGGTGATTTCAAACTGTAAATTATTAACAAAAATGGATGGACAGGTTAATGTGATACTTTTATAAAGGCCACTGCTAGACAGGAAATAAAAGTATTTATTTGGCGTTACCTAGGTGTAAAGTAATCTGTAAGACAGAGTAGTAAATAATTTCTAGTATGCATTGAATATTGTTTGCCTTAATTTGATACATATATATATTGAGATGCGTTTTATTTTTAGGAATTAGTTTTGCTAAAATATAATAATACATTTTCTCTGCTTTATTTAAGGAGATATCATTGAAAAATCTTCTACGGGTATATCAAATAAAGCTACAGAAAAGCAAGTGTTTTCAAATTGTAAAATACCCCACGAGAAATGGATTGAGATGTTAATGTAAATATTTTCTAAAGGATGCTACTAGACAGAAAATAAAAGTATTTATTTGGCTTTACGTAAAGTAATCTGTGTAACATTTTAAATGACTTCCAAAATGACATTGGATCGTATTTGTCTTGATTTGGTATAGGTATTTAGAAGCGTTTCTATCATAAGTATTAATTTTGTTCAAAACATTAAAAGCAAAGTTTATTCTATTTTATTTCGAAGTTAATGTATTTAAAGTGGAATGAAACATTCCATCGGAGATATCATTGACAAAAAACCTTAAAAGATGTTCTAAATAAAGCTACATTAAAGAAGGAGATTTCAAACAGTAGTGTACTTACAAAAAATGGGTGAGCATCTTAATGTAACAATTTTTTGAAGATCGCTGCTAGTGAGAAAACAAAACTCTTTCTTTTATGTCAAAATGTACTAAATTAAGTAATTTTGCCAAAACTTTATGGAATCTTTTTCGTCTTGATTTTAGAATTTAGATGCTTTTATGCAACGTATATAAGTTTTATGAAAAATTAAATTATTGCTTGTCATGTTTCATTTCGAAATGGATGTGTATAAATTGGAATATTTCACAAAAAAATGTTGAGAACGTTAATCACTTCTGGTATTCAAATCACTATAGTACAATCCTTTAAATCTTGTGTTTTGCGTCAGAAATACTTGATATTACAAGCTCAAGACCCATAAAACTGTCACGATTTATTAGTGCCCATTCCTCATCTTTGACCAGACGAAGTGAAACCCAAGACACTAGAAACAAAACTTTTACTGTTCAAATGCATTATTTAATATTCTATTTTCAATAAACTACATAACACTTTGGTCTAATTACAATTATTCTCAGGAATTGTAAGCCTCTGCTTTAATAAAGCAGGGGCTTACAATTCCTGAATTTATAAGCCTCTGTAAGCGTGATAGCTTAATGCACAGTCCGTGAAACAAAACAATTGTTGCTTGTTTGGCTGTTAAACTTTAACTGAACTTAAGAACTTCGCTTTTAACAGAATATGGTTAAAAATGTTATCACGCGTGCCCCACAAAAAGTTTTACTAAATAACTACTTCTTAGAGAGTGATGACTGAAGGGTTATCGAAAACAATATAAGCTCAAATCTCATAATTTTGTAACTCAAGTACTTGGTTTTACAAACGCAAGACAAGAAAATTGCAACGTTGTTTATAACTTGTTTTATAACTTATAACTTCATTTTAAACACACGTATAACTTTGATCCTAATGTAATGTGGTTTAAGTAAATGTTATAATTCAATAACAAATAATGTGAGGACATAAATGAAGAATTATCCAAATTACTACAAGCACACTCCTCCAAATTGTGTCTCATTTTGTAACAAAACTACTGTATATTACAAGCCCAAGACAATATATCTGCAACGATCTATTAATGTCCTATCCTCTTCTGTTACTAGTAAAAACCAGATGATTGCGCTTTTCTAAATACATTTGATGCGTTGTGGTGTAATTAACAATTACTCTTAATAATTGTAAATAAAGCGTTGCATAAATAGTTGTAAGCATGATAGCTTAACCCACGGTCTATAAAACAAAACCTTTTGCAGCTCAAAGCCATGGTTTATTTCTATATTTAAAATACACTTTGCTCTTAACGCAGTGGGGTTTAAATTAATTTTTTAATGCAACAACAAAATATGTGACCGAATAATTACTTCTTAAGGAGTAATAAATGAAGCTTTATTTCAATCACTACAAGCCCAATTCCCCAAATCTCGTGATTTTGTAACAGAAGTACTTGAGAGATATTAGAATAAAATTGAAAAATCTATTAATACCACTCCCCGCAGCTTTTAAAACAAGAACTCTGAACGTTGAGATTCGTGTTTTATTACTCTTCTGAAGGTAGTTTATGATCTTTGGTCCAATCAACAACTTTTTCCTAATAAAGTGGGAAAAGAAGCGTTGCTCAAACCTCTGTAAGCACGAGCTTTTAATATGCGATTCCTAAAACAAAAACTTCAAAAATAAATGGTTTATTGCTTTTAATGCAATATGTTCTTATTACAATATGATTAAAATGAATTTCGTGTTGCAACAATAAAATGTTTGAAGAAATAATCACTTCGTAACAATCCTCAAAGTATCTCAACGTTAGTAAAACTGACCCGGTATTGATGGTCTAAATATCATATCCTTAGAAATGACCAGATCTTGATAACGTCATCATCCAAATATCACAACGACGAAATATCTCGTCATTATCAAAATTGGTCAGATCTGATGGACGAAATATCTAGTCGAAACAACTTGGAAGGTTATGGAGTCATAAACTAAACGTTATTCAAATCACTTCAAGCACAATCCCTCAAATCTTGCGATTTTGTAACAGATGTACTTGATGCTACGATAAAACTGCAACGATCTATTAATGCCCGTTCCTCTGCTACGACCAGACGAAGTAAAAACCCACAGACCCCAAAACAAAAACTTTTACCGTTCAAACGCATGCTTTATTACTCTCTTCTGAATGCACTTTATGCGCTTTGGTCTCCTTAACGCGACGGAGACGAACATCCTCCCCCTAAAATCCGCCCCAATAATAATCTCCAAGAGCCGAAAGAAATAAAAAGGATATCTAATCCTGACCCCCGGAGTCCAGTAACATTTCAAGGGAGGGGGGGGGGCTACAACCGTGGGGGGCGAATACGTTTTAAAAATGGGCATAGAATTTTATATTTATTTTTGAAAGCGAATTCACACACGCGGATGAAATGCGGATGAAACGGGGTCAGCTGCATTGGCCAGTGGCCGTCCTCATGGCTCAAAGGATCAGATTGCCCAGCAGAAGTTTCTTATTCCGAACCCTCCCCTCGCGGTTTTCTTTACAATCCACTACTCTTCACCCTCCTCAAGTTTCGCTACCCTCCCCTTTGTCCTTTTCTATATTTTTAAGCCCCTACTTCAGTAATATAGATATTCTGTTTCGCATCTCAAGTTTTATATTTATACACACGCATATATAGATGTATGTATACACTCGTATTTTTTTATCAGGGTTCTGGGATTTTTTTTCACTTTGTAGCTCTCCGGTCATAAGTTTTAGTTGACTATATGCCCGTGCTTACCATGTCGTATATTGCCCCATTACACTTTAAGATTTTTCCTTCTTGGATTCCCGTCCTTTTTTTGTTGCGTTCGTATACATCTATCTTCCCACTCCTGCGCCCAGTAGTTTCAGATACCGATTACTTTCTAAAGTTTGATAATGTTTAAAGATCTTGCCCGCCTCTGTTTCGCCCTCTTTTGTTTTTGCACTTCGCTCGCTCAAAAGTTTTGACAAATTCGTTTCTCATGAAAAGTGCACGAAAAGAATGATATCTCGGCTTCTTGTTACCCGGGTTCGGTATGCACTCCATTCAGACAGAAATTGGCTGCCCGGGAAATAAAAAGAGGGGAACCCTTTAAAGGCATATTGCTGAGGCGATGATTTTGAAAGAAATGCTTGGTGGGGAAGGACAAACAATTTTTGAGAGAGTTTTTTCTGTGTGAAATTCTATTACACTTACGGCCTTTTAGGGATCACAGGCCATTTAGATTTGAAATGATTTTATTTTTACTTCCATCTCAGACCAGTTTTTTAGGTTAAATGTTTCTTAGAGAGCTACTTAGTGTCATCGTTAAAGATAAAGTATTTTTCTACGCTTGAAAAAACACAGCGTCTTATAAGGAAGAACATGCATAATTGAGCATGAGACAATTAAGAACTTAATGTTTTGTAATGTATTTAAAAAATTTAGAATCCATTAAGACTAGGTTCTTTAGCGGATGTACCCTTCGAAGAATTATTTTTGATTTTATGTTTACATAGGGATTTTAATAGGGATTTTAATAGGGATTTTGAAGAATATATATATTATTCTAAATCCCTATTTCCGCACAAAGTTATCAGATACCACAAGAGTTTCAAATCTTGATGTTAAATCCATTAATTCACAAAATGATATAGCTTCAGCTATGACATTATACTCATAGATTCTTAAAAGCTATACAAAAAATATAAAACAATAAAAACGCATTTAATATTTGGTCCCCTTATATATATATATTAGTGTAAAAAATAGGATGAATATTTCTTGATCAAATTGTACAATACCTTAATGAATAAAAGAAAACTATACCATTTCCAATGCATTTCTTGTACACGTTTTCTAAATTGAGATAGCAAAATATTCAGAATCGCTCAATTACAATGCTGATATCTTTGATGCAATTCATTTCTTTCAATGCAAAACAATTATTAGATTTGAAACGAAACTGAATAAATGACTAAAACTCCAAGAATGTGCGCAACATAAAGTGTCGAAAGCTCACTTTAAATATCACATGAAAATGAGAACGCAATGTAATATCGTACGAATTAAGTTTTTATTCTTGTATTACTTTAATATGACTTCAAGGAGCAAAATATCAAGTGATACAAATTAGTTATCAACATCCCGTGAATCGTAATTAAGTTTGAGTTAGATACGTAGTATCTAGAATCAAGCAAAACATTGAAATATTAACTCGGTAAACTATGTTTCATCTATTTGGTGGCAAAATATATTCCATACCATAGCGATACAAATGCATGCGAAACAAAATTGGAATCATTATCAGATGTTTTAAGTAGTTAGCAAATCTGATAATTGCTAAAAAGAAATATATTTGGTAATTACGTTTGATTAATAGATACGCAAGAATTCAACGAAACGTAAAAAAATTAATTAATTTCGTGAAACTAAATTTTATACACGATTCTAGTAATTGATTTATGTCATTAATTCCAAGTGTATCTGAAATTACTTTAAATAAAATGGGAATTTGAAAGATATTTTCAGATTATTAGTCAAGGTAATCATTTCCTATAAAAGAAAGGTAGAATAACGAAGTTTTAAAATCCGTCCCTTGAAGCCACGAGTTACTTGTATGCTTATTCCAGGCACCCTTAATACTTCTTTACATGCAAAATCTACGAATATACTTGTATTTGGTACTTATGGAAATATTTCAAGTTACGAAATAACTCATAGCGTGGACCCTTGAAAAACGGCGTCCTTGAATAACTACCAATAACGCAATAATTCGTAGTGGGTATCCTTGAAAATTACCCACTACAAGTTAAGTCGTAGTTGTCTGTCAACGTGTTGATAATTAAATTTGAGTTTTTATGAACCTATCAAAGCATTTTATATACCTATTAACTACATAAAATAATTTTACGCATGAACTGGGTTAGGTATTCATAAGTTAAACCATACAATCATATGTACATAAGGCGTTTCTGAAGTAATGAGTACAGCCTGATAACTCTTAAAAGGAAATTTCGTCCAAAGGAAGTTTCTTTCAAAGAGGATTTCTAGCTTTTTTTCGAAGAAATACCAGGAATCAATATTAAGTAGACGAACACCCTAGATGAATAGTGATAAGAACATACACACTGCTTTTGTATTCTTTTCTAACTTCTGACAAAGGATGAGAGCTTTTTCTCTCGAACTTTTTTCTTCTCCATTTAGCTTCCATGTTTCGCAACATTCTTTTTCTATCAACTCGAAACTTGTTTTCGCAAGAACTGAACCCCCTTGCCCAGATGTCATTTGCTGATTGAAGATACGAATGCCCTGACTCTACTGTAGATCAGGATGTGCAATACTGATCTTGTTCATACAGGTTTTTTTATTAAAACTGCATTCAAAAATAAATTTCACTTCTGATGTTCGCGCTGCATACTCTTTTTTGTGGAAGCTGAAATTCGGTTTCGTTCGGTGTTTTTTCCTGAAGTGGCAGCTCAAATGGAATGACGAATTCGGAGATCTCCGTGGAACATCAAGCCTTAAAAAGGAATAAATCATGATCCGTTCTTTTTTAAACGAGCAATTTTTATGCCCAACTCACAAAAGAGGATACTGAAAAAAAAAATTTGTTAATCCGCAACTGAACAAACAATTTATAAATAATTCCACGGCTTAAAAAAAGCATATTTAAAGTCTACGCGAGATATGGTTTAATAGTTACAACTAATCTGATTCATTAGAAAAGTTTCACATGAGAGAAATGGTAACTACAATTCCGTATTATAAGATTTCCCATGGTCGTGTAAGTACTACCACTTCTTAAAAAATAAATTTGAAATTGGTAAAGGATAGGCTTTTATGGCTATAGCTACTGCTTCGTCAAGAAACCTTCACATCACGGAAACATTAACTCAAATTCGGTTCTATCAAACTTTTTTTGGTACTCTAGGAGTGGTGTTAATATAAAACCACTCCTAGAATAACTTTAAAATAACTTAAATGCGTTGAAAAAGTTTCGTATTTTTAATAGTTATAACGTATCTGTTTCATTAGAGATATTGCAAATTAGAGATATATTAACTCAGATTCTGTATGTAAGTTTTATAGCAGCGTAAGTGAAGCTCTAAATAAATTTAAATAAGTTCAAACGTACATTTAAAGTTCTTGAAGGATATCCTTTAATAGTTACAGCTAATTTGCTTCATTGAATATGTTGTAGTGATGTTGTCTCAAATTCGATTTCATGAGATTTTCTATTGTGTTTTAGAGTAAATAATGACACTACTTTAAATTAATGCCGTTGAGTAAATGTTCTAATGGAAAACACGATTTTGCTACACTGGAAGGATTGATTTCAAAGAATTGTTAATTCGATTTCGGTTTCCTGAGATTTTTAACGATGGTCTGGAAATAATGTAAATAATAGCATTACTTCAAAAATTTTAATGCCGTTGAATGATATGAATTTAATTTTTAGCTTTAACTAACATGATTCATTGGAAAACTTCCATAGTGCAGAAGGTTAAGTGTATATTGGGCTCCATGGGATTCGGTGCTATTCTGACTTGATGACTTAGATCCTTTTTTGAATTCTTTTTTTTTCTTTCGACGAGATATCTCGTCCATCAATAGCTAACCAAGTTTGTTAATGACGTGATATACCGTCATCAATATTTTGATGCTTTTTTAATGATGGTGAGATCAAGATCTTGTCTGTTTTTTCTAATGACCGGATTTCGGTTTCCTGTTTCACGTCTATCAAGATCTTATCAGTTTTGCTAAAAGCGAAATACCTTGTCGAGACTACCCTTACAAAACGCAATACATAATAAATTGAAGATGTACGCTTTTTTTTATATAAAACTTCTTCAGATTAACAACAAAAATACATATAATGATGTTAAGTTAACAATATTAATTTTTAAAAAGGGCTAAGCTTAACATCTTAATCGTTAAGAAATAGTTCAATGTTTTGCTTATGTGGTATACGATTCCTAAATGGTCCGGTCTCAACATCCTAAAACGTCCACTTTGTTCGAAGCTTAATTCAGTTATCAAAATAGAATTGCATTAATTTTTTGCTAGTTATCAAGTTATTAATGACCATCCGGAACGCTTAGGCTCCGATCAAACAGCGCTGGCGTGGTGTTTTTAAACCCATTTTAGTCGTTTTCCCCCTAATTAACTCAGTTTAATTGATCATCGATGCATTGCAGAATAGACTGGTGAAGTTCGGTTCTTCAGAGAAATTTGCTTTGTACTCAGAGCACTGGTAATGCTAAGTACTCTGTGTTGAAGTAAATCTTCGATCGCTTGCTAATGAAATAATTGCCGTCCCGAATTCTCTTTCGAAGACTACTTCTTTTATTTGTTTTTTGTTTTTACGTATACATACTCGTCCATTACTACGTTAAATACATTGCATGCCCGTCTATCCACTAGGTAAAAGTAATTGACTTAATTGCTTCAATTGTCTGAGGACTTTCTTCCTCAAGCGCAGCTCATAGATCTTGAAAAGGGACTGCTCAACATCACAAGTTCAGCGTTGTGCGTCATAAGTAACAGGATGGGGATAGAAAAAGGAACGTATTTTGGGTAATTTGCTCTGGGCTCGGTATTTTATAAAATTAAGACCTGCTGCGTCATGTTTTTTAGAAGAAATCTACTTTGCGTTGTAAATATTGCCTTTCCCTTTGAAGCATCCCTAAAGCAATAAGAATTTTTTCCATAATTGTTGGTTTTTTTTTTTAGTTTACTTTCGAGTTTCAATAAAAGCTTTTAAGAGCAATTATTGTTGAGAATGGGAAACGAAACACATTGACTTAATGATGGAAATGAGACGAAGTTGTGAATGTATATAATTTTAATTTTATATTTTCGTACTCAAACAAACTGGGATTCTCACTCTCAGATGATATGGATGACTTAAAGCACCACGAATTTGTGGACAATATATCGTCACTCAAAGTGCAGAAGATCGTATATCTAAAATATATATTTTTTAGTAGAGCAAGAAACTAATCGTTTTTCTTATGATTTGATTCTATTATTATTATTATATACATTTGGTTGTAACTTTTATTGGATAAGCTGATGACATAAGAGATTTGCCACCATGTGGAAATCACAAAATGCTACATATAACAGTAATACAGTCGACCGACTGTAAAAGAAAAATGGAACTTTTGACATACGACCTTTTGCACTTTGAGTAACTATATGGCGAAATTGGATCTATATGTCTGGAATTTTACTGACAAGACATAGCGTCAATGACTCCATAGGACTTCCATTTTAAAACAGCGTACTGGTAGTATGTTTTCAAATTTTACTGAAAATTTCTGTGGTATTGAATCTGTAAGAACTCGAATTTTATCCGCAATTGATTGTGGTTTTGAATTTATAAAGTCTCGAATTTTATAAAATCCTTGCTTTATGAAGTGTGTAATGTTTCCTATGTACTGATAATTAATCTCATTTTTTAAACAGTAGCTACGAAGTCCTTGAATCCAGATTTTTCTAACAGTAGGTGGCTTGGAGTGTAGTTGGAGTAATGCTAAGTGTCTACATCCTCGAATGTCTTGGACGAAACACGTGGCACCGAGTTTAAGTACTGGAATTTTGTTCTGAGGAATTGCGTGTAACCCCTTAATAAAGTTTTACTAGTAAGGTATAGTTAATGTACACATCGATTTGATTATAAGATTTTTGCATGCTTTGAAATTACAAATTCGTCACAAATTTTATTGTGATTCTGAAAACAACAAAATAAGAGCACATTTTATGGCAAAAAAATAATTCATATTCAATGCAAGGACTTGCTTTCTTATATATCACACTCCATATTACATAACTGGTTAACTAGGTAGACAGTTAATTCACTTCGCACTTCATGAACACAACGGGCTATTAGCGGCGATGAATCCCCAACATGACTGAATAGGAAAAGTCCAAAATGTTGCGTAACTCACCCAAAAATGAACATGGCGGCTAAGAGAAGTAAGGAATTGGGGCAATTTTTTTGCCAAGTAGTGCTTCAGGATAAATTTATATTTACATCAAATTTTAAATTTACAATATGATAATTCGAAAGCAGTTATACTATGTTTTAACAAAGTCCATACTGTCCAGTTCTTAATAAAATTGCCATATTAACCCTTCAAGTTGTTTCAATGAAATATCTCGTCTATCAAAATCTAACCAATTTTGCCAATGACGAGATATCTCACCATAAGGTATTGACGACTTTTTTATGAGTTTTTTTCTAATGAAGAGATATTTCGATCATCACGATTTTCTCAGTTTTTCTTCAAATGAAGAGATATTTCGATCATCACGATTTTCTCAGTTTTTCTTCAAATGAAGAGATATTTCGATCATCACGATTTTCTCAGTTTTTCTTCTAATGGCAGGATACCATCAACTGACCATGGTTAAAATTTTCGTGGTGTTGTCCTTGATCTGTCCCTTTCGTTTTGGTGCCGGACCATCGCCAATACCCTGTTGTGTTGCTCCAGTGCGACGTTAATTAAAATACCTACCTTCCTAATGACAGGATATCTCGTCTTGACAACAAGCGGTTAATTCAATTATTGGATTTTCTTAATGGAAACATAATAATTTAATGGATGTTAATTACATTTAATGGATTACCGTTAATGAAACACAGCTCATTCAGGACATTTCACAGTAGATTAAGATACTATCGATATTTATAAAAATAAAGACAGGCAATCTTTCTAGACTTTATTTACAGGTTTCTTAACTCGCACTTAGTACTAGTTGAATGAGATGCGCTGTAGCAAAATAATAATTTTGTTACACTTAAAATTCTTAGCAATAACAATGTTTCTTACACACGGAATCGGAAGAGAAATAATACACGCGGAAGTACAAGCATGTTTAGTTATCAGGTTCACGGAACAAGAGATATACAAAAGAAACATTGTAAAATTATATGTTCTGTTTATATATAAATACTGCTTTTCGGACATTATTATTTTTTTAAATGGTTAAGATTAA
This sequence comes from Metellina segmentata, assembly GCA_947359465.1. Classification (NCBI taxonomy): domain Eukaryota; kingdom Metazoa; phylum Arthropoda; class Arachnida; order Araneae; family Tetragnathidae; genus Metellina; species Metellina segmentata. The sequence goes on along the minus strand of OX375884.1, from coordinate 14,896,467 downwards.
ATTGAAGTCAAAACAAGAGTTCTTTTAATATATAGTGTAATAAACGAATTCAAACTGAACACAAGCTCGTTTTGACGAAACATAATTTTACAGCGTGTTTTGCTAACAGAAAAGAAAGTTTTGATTGTATCTTCATAAGGTATCTTTATTCAGAATTAGATCTACAATATTTTAAGGACGAGCTTTTTATTTGTATATGCGTCTTTCTTATATTTTTTAGTTAAATTACATATGCATAAAAATAGTGTGACAAAGTAAGAATTTTTTGCACATCACCTCCCATACATGCTCAAACACATTGTACTTTTACATTATTTTTATTAAAATGCCACCTAACTGATCTAGTATTTATCTGCCATAAAAAAGGAGGGCATCACAACCTCGAAGTATCCTAGAAAGGTAGATCTCCCTTTCTCTTAACCCTCACCTTTTCCTAAGCTTCCACCACTTTTTGCTCCCTTTTGTCTTTATGGAGGTTTAGTTGCTATATTATGCCTATTGTACGGTGCAGATTGTTCTATTTTAGACATTTTGCCACAAAATTAAAAGGTCCACCTACCAGTCATTCAGGAGGTCCTGGGTTCGTATCCCTGTTTGTGGAAGCATGAATGTAAGTGACTGTCCCATTAGGAATAACATCGGTTTAGCCACTTTCACAAATAAACATCAATTCTTCCCTTGTAATGCCAATGGTCGGGATTTGGAAATCAAACGGTTTTGAGACAATTAATTTTATTTCCAGACATGAATAGAGAGTATCTTACTACAATTCTGCCATAGAAATTATCACAGTAAAATAGAGGAAATTTTAAACATAAATTAACGATAAAACAAGATTCAGACGAACTATTCAAATCATTGAATAATTGCACTCATCAGAATAACATTTTTTGCAGCTTTTAGAAGATATACTTTTTATAACCACTGGTCGAAAAAATAGTTTTGTTCAGTTTTCTATTCTGTGGCACATGATAACATCTGGGAAGATAGGTCTTCAAGAACGTGAAATGGATATAAAACCAAATATATATAAAAACAACAGCGTCCCTGGAAGTGATAAAAAGAGCTTAGAGACGAAAAAATTGTGAGACAACGTGTGCAGCAAGAGTTAAATGTCATAGCGAAAATAAGGAGTTCAAGTCAGAGAAATTTAGCTATGATTCCAACCTTATTGCTATTAAAATATTATTTTGAATACAGAAAATATGTAAAAACATTCACCATAAATTTAGTCAAGATTGGATAAATTTCGCTCATAAAAAGGTATCTAGTCATCAAGGTTTTGACGAATTTTTATGATGACGAGATTTGGTCAGTTTTCTCCTATTGCCTGCTTGATAGTGCCGCGAAGGTTTGAAAGAGTATAGGATTAGCAACCGGAAGATTGCGATTTTGAATCCAACCAAAGACCGTCGTGTACAGAGAGGTATGAAGCACGTTACATTTGTCTTGGCCTCAAATGGTGGGTATGGGTTACCCACTCAACATTGGGGTGGTATCGATATTTGGAGAGTGAGGTGCTAGCTCAGGTGTGATCTTGTCATCTGACCGGGGCTCAAAATTACATGGTGTTGACTCCAGATCTCTCCAACCGGGTTTGATTGCGGACCGTTACCAGTGTTCCGTTGTATTACAACAGTGTGAGTTTGATTTTTAAAAATGCTTATTTTATATTTTTACTTAAAATATTATATTTTACTTTAAAAAAAACCTTATGCTTCAAAAAGGGATACATTATTCTTGATGCTATTTCTTTTTTTAAATGGTACAGCTACACTATACGTATACGCCAGGTGGTAACAGCATTGGCGTGTTTTTTGGCGAACTTTTAGTTGCGAGTTATGGCAGATTAAGGCAACCCATCATGGAAGTTTTTATGGTAACCTCGGTAAACGGATTTTAAGGAAAGTCCGGATGTGGCTTTTCTATAAATTTTTTTCCAATCTTTCCTTGGGCGACATTAAAAGCGTGCCAAAAAACACGCTAAGGCCGTTGCCACCGGGCGTAAAAGTAGAGTGTAGGTGTAACTATAAAATTGTAAATTCTAAACTATTCTAGTAGAAAGCAAACTACTTTAAAAGTTTAGTTCTAAGATGTAGTTCTTTAATAAAAAATAGACCGCATGTCCAAATTTAATTAATGTTAGCCAATAACAATGGTATTCAAGTATTTAATTAAAGAATAACAAACATTCCACAGTAACACAACAGGAAACTATGAGATGCCCTTAGTTGCCGGATACAATCCTTCCTACTTATATCATCGAACTCAAAAAGCTTTCAAAGGAGCATTGACAGCAAAAAATTAAAAAAAAAATCAATCAAGATCGTATTCCTTTAATAGAAGGTTTAAAGCACAATTTTTAGTCATTAATTGTTTTTGTAAAGTTATCCTTTTAATGTACCCTTAATTCAGTTTAATTAATTTGGATGCCCACTCATGACGTATTTGAAAGAGTGCCAAACTAGGGAACAATTTCCATCGCAGAGTGGCCAGCATTACTTGAGCATTTTCTTAAGCTTTCCACCGCAACCCTGCTTTTATGACTGGAATTTTTTATTTTCTTCCTTGCGGCATTACGGTCCTTATTATCTTTGTTTGATTTCTCGATGAAGAAATTTCATTACGAGGCTTAAGACCAAGACACATTTAGACAATGAATGTATCTTAAGCAATGTATTATACATACTTGGTTCTTATTCATCAGATGATGCTTCAATCTTTTGTTAAATAAATTATGGTGATTAAAGCGAATTAAGGGCATTAAACAATAAAGTGCTTTTCTCCATTTGCTGGAAGACTTTATCCTCCTCTTTTGTAAGCTTTTTTTTTCTTTCGAGAACCCTTTGAAAACAATATGCTGTATTAAAATATGGTTTAGCATAAATAGAATCGGAATTATAAAATTATCATTGTCAATCAAAGAGGAGTATCTTATACTTCTAGAATCATTTACAAATATGTACAAACTTTCTGGATGTAAAAGTATGTCGAACAATTTGAATATATTATAGCTTTAAGGACATTACACGTGAAAGTCCGTGTCTACAATTGGTATCAAGGAAATTCTCCAGCCTTTGTCAAGACTGATCAGTGATCAAAATAAAAATTTGCAATCGAATGTCATGATATTACCAATTTTTTTATCATGACGAAATAAAGATCTGGTAAGTTCTTCTAATAACGAGATACCTCGTCAAGGCAACCACCAGGGAGAGTAAAAAAAAGTGCTATCAATAAGATATGACGAATAAATGGTCGGCTAACAAGTGAAATACACGAAGTCAAAAAGCTGTTCTGGAAAAAAGAAGAGGAAAAAGTTCTACCCACTGTTAACTTTCATGCAAGGAAATAATAACATAATGAATATAACTAGTCTAAAGATCTCGCATTATTGTCTAAATTAGCTAACACACTCATATCTAGAAACTTTTGACTTGGTATGCCTCACTTGTAAGTCGACGACATGATAAAAAGTATTGCAGTTCCTATGCTAAGTAGGGGTTGAAAACGGTCATTCATTTTAACGAGGGATAGCTCTAATCTCAATACCCCATTATAATCGCGGACATATATTTCTTTTTGCACGATTTCAGACCAGAGCTAGGGATTCCTTACTTAAGCCATTTATGCTTACCTCTGTCTTGATTCATCAAGAAGAATCACCCAAAAACGTTGGGAAATTCGTGGGCAAAGGAGACAAAAACGGGGAAAACCGTCTCGTAAGTGAAGGATCTCTAGTCTCCTGCATTAAGACAAAAAAGGGGATCAAAAGAGAAACGGTAAAAGGGATTTCTTCCTGAAGCCTCGGGGGACCAGGAGTATCCCGAAGTTTGCTGCAAGGTCCTCGGAGCTGTTCACCCAGAGTAGAAATTGGAACGGACGCTACTCTTTGAGGTAATGTGGTTTTAGGGCTCGCTGTCTCCAGTGCATTACATACTAAGTACTTATGAGGCCGAACGCTATCTATTGAGTGCTATATAGACCCGACCTGTCTACTTCATTCTAAAACTGATGAATGAAGGCTGTCGTGTTTGGGAATGACTTTTAACACCTCCGGAAAGGTTACATTTAATCTTTCAGCGATTGCGCGTATGTGGGATACACACTAGAGTTGATTTTAGTTATATATTTTTAGACCAGATTACGAATTACCAGGTTACGAATACTTGCTCTTGGCTATTCCTCCCGCTCACTTAGAATTACTTTCAGTCATAATTTGAATTTTGAGGTGTTAATAGGTCTCTGCAGATCCGTCATTTGTATTTCCCAGATACGCGTGACCGTTAATATAAGTTTTTATTATATCTGTTTTTTTTTAGTTACAAGAAATCTTTATCATGTTAATTTTATTACAATTTGCCAAAAGGACAAGCGCACTAGAATCACAAGATTCAATTGTGAAATTTGCCAGAAATTTATATGTCTGGAGCACTCTAAGCACATTTGCTCAGAATGTAACACTGCGATTCAATGACTATGACGACTGGTCTATTCCTTTTAATATCTAAAGTTCAATTCAATGTTTATTTCTTTATTTTATTGATATTATTTAAAGTATAATTTAAATACGTACACCCCTTTAAAATTTAAATTTTAACACCCTTTACATTTTAAAATAGTGTATCTAAGAGATACCCGCGACTTTTCACGTTGGTGTGGAGGGCACGACCGCTGGAATGTTAATGGAAGATTAACTGTAGTTGCATATCTTACATAGAACTTAAGTAATTTCAATGCATGGGATAACCTGATAACCAACCGAAGAGACCCGAGCCTGTCCTTTTAAGTGACTTATCAGCTTAATGGGTACTTTAATTTAAAAACAAAGATAATATATAAGTACTTTAAATTACTAAGTGGAGATTTAAAAAAAATTTTCCTCAACCCTACTCAGAGGTGATTGACCACTGGAACCGATTTTCAATACGAATGTTTTCAGTGTCTAAAAAAATTAAAGGAAAAAACAAGATAAGATAGATTATTAACCCTGCTAGTGGTTGTTGTTTGGACGAGGTATGCTAACTGCTGCTATTTCATGGCCATGCTTCAGTAAGAAGTGGATTAGTCATAGATTTACTTCTTAGCTTCTTAGTGACCCAATAAAACTTTTCTTCAAGTACTCTTTCATGACAGTGCACATGAAATTCGATCATGAGGGGACATCTGCTGCAATGGTGTAGAGGGGGAATACCACCGAACCACAAGCAAAGAGATCTGTCTCACCTTGTCCGAAACGGAAGAGGTACTGTTGAAAAGGGTCATAGCCCGTCAAAAGCATAAATAGCCTCCTGTCTCAGATAGCAGTGTGGTAGGATACTACAGGAAGGACACTGAAAAGGGCTCGTCATGTATCCTCCAGTCCTAGTATTTTTCTAAATTTCACACATATATGCTGTATTAAAAAGATCTAACCAACTGTTGGTTGTCTCGACGAAGTATCTCGTCATTTGAAGAAAACTGACCGGATTCATCTGGACGATATAGCTCATCATAAAAAGAAAACTGGCCCAGAACTCGATATTTTTCTAAATATATCTGCAATATCTTGATGACGGGTTATCTTATCACACTAGCAAAATTGGTCGGATCTTGATGGAGAGGTGGAATGGAATCGGAAATTGATAGCCTCTTATAACATTACGCGCGTGGTCAGCACCAGAGGCACAACTAAAAAATTACATTTTGAAAGAACACGGGTTTACCCTTCTGAGAGGATCATATATACTCTCCATTCTCCAACCAACAGTTTTCCCTGCATGATTTGTAAACCCCTTTGGAATTTCTTGACCAATAAAATCTTTCTAAGGATTCTCTCAACTTATTGAAGTAGTTATTTAGTCATAAATGTTGTGTCCAAAACGCCGCAGGACTACACCACTTGGAAATCTCGCTACTCTCTAGGGTTAAAATTTGATGTTCGACACTTTTTTGCCATCTAGCGGTCAAGTATTGAAGTAAGAGATATGCCAGTTTGATGCTTTGAAAAATATTGTTTTCCAACATTGAGACGCTTACTTACTCCAACAATAATATATTTTAAGATGTCCCACCATCTAAGCCCATGATCGTTCTAGTTTAAAAATATTTTTTTAACATTCTATAAATTTGATTTCCTTGTACATTCACCGTTATATAAGCCAAAAGGCTATTCTTCCATTAACCCTTCATTAGTCTCGGGTCATATATAACTCTTCAAGGGGTTTCGATAATATATCTCGTCTATCAAGATCTAAACAAATTTTAATAATGACAAGCTATCATGTCAACAAAGTATTGGCCATTTTTTTTGGATGTGTCTCTTTGGGATTGATCCCGAACAGTTACCAATAGTCCGTTGTGGTGTCCCATTGCAACGTACCATTAAAAACATTAAAATACACACATACGTGGCGATTTTTTTGTGATGACAAAATCAAGATTTGATCAGTTTTCATCTAATAACGAGAGACGACGGAATTTTGATGGGCGACATATCTCGTCATTAAAATATTGATTCTACCCAGTAACTGCACTCAATTACATTTTTGCATGTGACATTTGTATCAATATTAGTGTTACGTATCATCATTTCATATGTGAAGAGTAATATTTAATAAATGTTAATACAAAAAATTCAAATGAAGCAAATTGAGATGTATACTAAAGTTTTAAGGGAAATAATCTACTTTAATGATTTTTGTTGAGAAGTTGTATATCAAACAGAGAATATGTGTGCTAATGCGATACTGTGTGTGAGCTCTTCTATATAAATATTTATGTTTTATCAAATTTTTATTTCCGCGATTCTTTTGCTGCAATATGGTTGCTTTAATATATTTTTGCTTATAATTATTAAAGTAAACAATCAACGCTGTAACCTTTTGTGGCTACTTTATCCATAGTCCAAAGCTAGTATAATTGTAAAAAATTTAAATTATGTACTTCAAAAACAAGCCTTCAATTATAGTACCTTTAATTCTTCAGCTACAAAAAACGCAGAAAATATTCTTATTTGAATAAAAAATATGGAAAAATTTGTAGGGTCGCTGAGGATTTGAGGATAGGTACGGAATATTTTAGAATATGCTTTCCATAATCCGCTTAATTTTATTTACATTCGCTAAAGCAAAAACAAACTTCCTAACTGAATCAAAAAGTTCTCTCAAAACTTTTTTTAATTTTAAGCACACATAATCTTCGATTCGAAACTGTCGGAACTATGTATCGTGATTTGAAAAAACTGTCAATTCTTTGATATGCTTAGGAAACTTTAAAAGTTAATTTCGATAGCTTTTGGCTGAAATAGTAATTCTAAAATGAAAGGATAACAGTTTGTATTTTACAGAATTGTCATTTTGCTCTCTGGAAATGTTTCAGGAAAGATGTATACCATGTTTGAGTTTTAAGGTATTCAACTCCAAAATATTTTATAGAAGTTTTAAAGTTATGAGGTTTTATGTTAACCCTTTTAGGTGTTTGGCTCGAAGAGGTATCTCATTATTACCAACACTCATCAGGACTTGATGGACGAGATATCTCGTCAAAACCACTAGTAGGATTATGATTATCTTTACCAATTAGTGGCTGTTATAATAACCTGAAATAATGTTTTTCTTTCTGTAAGAGGTAAGAGAGAGAGAGAGAGAGCAAGAAGAAATGATACAAGATATTACAAGTGTTTCTATTCAAAATTAAATTATTTTATTTGTAGAATCATTTCGTTTAATTTCTAACTATGTATTGCACTTGTACTTGTCAAACGCATAACTATTTTTATAATGTATGATGTAAATGCATTTTTTTCCATAACGCTTGCATCTGGATTTCAAATTATCCTATATATATTTTGCATTGAAAACGTATGTTGGAAATATATTTAATTTGGAAAATATTGCCATCTAGATCAAAAATTGTAATGTGCACATTTTATATTGAAAACGTGTTGGTAAGCAATTGGTTTCTGTATAATTTTAAGTCTCATAAAAAAATATGAAACTATACATTTTAGATATCAAAGGATGTCTTGTTAGTCTCATTTATTGCATTAACTATAAAACAAGAGAAGACAGTCCTGAAAGTACTTCTAAATCAGCAAAATTAAAAGATAGTATCCAAAGAAAATTAGATAACAATTTTTAAGATAATAAGTTTCGTAATCTTATGTTCAGCACTCATGGAAACGAGATATCTCATCATTAGAAGAATTGATCAGGTCTTGATGGAGAAGTTATCTCGTCTAAATCATTTGGAGGGTTAATATGAATGTGTTACTTTCAAAAAAGCTTTTAAGACCTCTGTAAATAATATCAATAAATGCATTTATAAGTAGAAAATAGTTTTTAAAAATTTTACAATTTTTGCTTGATAATAAAAATTACTTAGTTTTCTTTAATAAAACTCTATGTGGGTTAAGTTCCCTTGAAGCATACGACCTTTCAATTACTTATTCTTAGATGAAAATCCTTTTTACTCAAAAACCATTTCCATAAATGCGAGTTCCTTGAAACGCTAATTATTTCACGTAAAATTGTCTATGGTAATTTAAATTTAAATAATCTAGACAAAATGACCACATTAGTTAGTGTTATGCTTCTAGAGAAATTACGTTATCTTCAAATATTAAAATAATAAAATTTAATTTATTGACTTCAAGTTTTAAAGTACTTTCAGTCATTTACTTTGTCGCTGCACGCTTTCTAGAATTAGACGCTTTCCCAAACTTTAATAGCAGCAGTTCAATAAGCCAATGTTTAACTATACTCCACGAGAAAAATATATAAATTATTTATGTAGTTCATATTATATAGTATACGAAACGTTAAAAAATAGTTTTTCAAGGGGTGATAAAATTGTTAATCATCCAAAAGCGGATTTGTAAAAAATAATGTAAAATGCAAATTAGGAATAAATTTAAGAAAGATCTCTTTAGTCTTAAATTTTTCATATTCTATTATGTTCCATTATTTAATTACACATCTCGTTCCCTTTATGATACGAATATGTATGATTATTATGTTAGGAATTATTTTTGGCATTATGTTCCAGAATAAGTGGTGAATAAAGAACGTGTGCTTCAAGCCGAAAAGTTCTGTCTTAAACAAATTTATTTGAAACATTTCTGTCATTTGGGCTCGTATTTCAAATAAGTAACATTATTATTTTACAAGCTCAATTAGTATTTTACACTCTGAGGGGCATACATGCAGATATCAGTTCAACCACCTACAGTTTTCCCTGTATGACGACTAACCAGTTTTAGACTTCTACAAGTAGTAATATTTTAATACCAGAACGGTCGGTACTCCCATTACCCTATAACGGACACAGGCTTCGTTTGCTATCAGTATATAAATAGCTTAAAATAGTAATAATAGCTAAATGTTATCTTACTATTTTTCATTTTACTAACTTTAAGCACATTTTATAACATTTTTATAAGCTTATGATTATGTATGACGCAAAATATTACAGTAAATCGATTATCAAGCTCCAGAAAACCCATCAAGCAACTAAATTCAGAAAAAAGAAGAAAATTATTTTTTTCATGGTAACACAATATTTATCCAGATTTTACTCTTAACTTATCAAATATATAATCATATATACACCTTATTTACTTTTGATACATTAATAAGCAATTTTTTGGTAGTTTTCGCTGTTCATTTACTTACTGAACACGTTTTAAGTGTGCATTGATTGAATATATATTACTCTATAATTTCACATTTCCGTAACGTACTATACAACAGAAAGTTCCCCTCTATGGCTACAATTTATAATTTTTACGCGTTTACCCATATACTCTTGAACTACAGACAGACTAATTAGCGTTTCGCTTGGCTAAATTAAAGAATCGTATTTTCAGGTAAATTATTTCCAGCTACAAAGCAATCATTCACCCATTACATATATTTTACATTCTGTGCAATACCGAGTGATTTAAATCCAAATTATTAAAAGTACTGTCAGTACTTGACTTTCTTCAGGGTCTTCTGATTTATTTTACTCCATTCGGATTCTTTATATGATTATAATTCGGAACAGGATAGTGCTCAGTACCATCAGATTCGTATTCGAATTGCTCTCGCAACGTGTTTCCAATTTCTTCAGAAACTTTTTTGCGAGGCATTGCGAAAAGGCATCGATAAATAACATTGTAATTTTGGCTAACGATGAATGCGAGAACATAGACGTACACACGCGATTGAGATAGACCCGTTTAGGATGGTTATATAATCAATGTCAAAAATAAACGAATCAAAAAGCATTATTAAATGGAAAGTGATAAGAAATCTGCCTGGATTGCTATTTGATGGTAATTTTTTGCTTAATAAGAGCTACTTAGACCGGTAAATGTGTCGAAGTGACATAATCGGTTGTTCAATGTGAATTTAGCTTTGGAATAGTATAAGCTCAGTTGCATAAAAAAATTTCTCATGTGTGCTTATAAAGTAAAATGATCAAAAGTCAAAATAATTTGTCAAAATATGTCAACAAATACGAAAGGAAGACTGCGACAAATGCCCTGCAGTGTGAGAATGACACAAATGGCTGTTCTAGTATTAAATAAAAAACTTGTGTTCTCGATGGGGGTTTCAATATGTGTTTACAGTTAGTAGCAAATCATGAATTTAAAAAATGAATATCTCAAGTTTTCGATCAAGACACCCGAAGAATTCGACCAAGGCATATCCAAGCACTCATCTTGTACAATGCATCAATTTGTTTTTCTATTATCTTGATAGAATTGTGTTCACTTTTGATAAACACGGTGAAAATATTTTTAAGTTTAGGAACTTGAAATTTTATGCTAAGTTTCAAAAGGGGTAATTTTAACGTTCTGGATGTAAGCAAAGTGATTTATGCCAGAAAACGAAGAGTCGAGGTGAAAGGTATTAACATAAAGTAACTAATATTTCGAAGCTGTTGAAAATTCTGACACTAATTTATTAGAATGAGGGTTAGTTGTAACGCTTTTGTTGTTAACAAAGTGGTCAAAGGTAAAAGGAGGGAAAGAGTTCTAGAAAAAATGGGCGTCAATATTAAGCAACTTACAATTTTCATCTTTTAAAACATTATTCACAAATTGGTTAAACGAGTTAGTTATAACGTTTTTGATGTAAACAAAATGGTATATGGTGCAAAGAGGCAGAGTCGTATATGAAAGGTATTAACATAAAGTAATTAGTAATTGAAATATATTAAAGAGCTCTCTTTATAGAAATTGACTAGAATAAGGGTTAATCACAACTTTTATTTATGAACAAAATGGTTGATGGTACAAGTAGGCAAATGGCGAATTGTACTAACGATAAGTAACTAATAATTTCAACCCATCAAAAGCTTTACACAAGTCAATAAGAATAACTGTTAATTGTAACGTCCTTTATATAAACGAAGTAGCTTATACAAGGAGTCAGAGTCGCTTTTAAAATGCATTAACACGTAAAGGAACTAACAATATCACCCTATTAAAAAGCTTTGCACAAATTGGTTAGAATGAGAGTTAATTGTAACGTTTTAGATCTGAACAAAGCTGGCGATCGTTCCGAGTCGTTGATAATCCCGCAGTTCGCGTGATGAAAGATGGCGCAAGATAATCACTTTGGGTTGTTATTTTTCAAAGTGATGCGTATTCATTTCACCGGACGACAGGCTGTCACCGCTGGATCATAAAACTGAAAGGAAATATTTCACGGCACCGGCGAGAGGGAAGTTAAGCGGAAGTCTCAATGCAGATTCCGAAAACTGCACAATGCATTTTCGAAGAAGCGAATTCCTTATTAACCCGCGTGGATCACAAAGCCCCTTATTTCCCTTTGGTTTCATCTATAAATATTCATGTCCCTTTAAATCAGGGAAGTCGACAATTCCCCTGAATGTAACTACAACGGATGCCTTTGTACTTTGATACGGTGGGTTGGCGACATTAAGCACGGTATGCTTCGCTTCTGGCCCTCGATATCCTGGTGAAGTCGCGGGAGAAGTTCCAAATAGCCAGCATATTGAAATAATTACTCTCCGCTTTCCAGGGATTTCTGGCAGAAGTGCTAGCATTCATTATGAAATAGAACTGTGAGAGCTGGGGGTTTGCATGATGCAAGGAAATGCGAAATATCAGGTGAATATTCAGGGTTTAGTAACGATATCCCGTCTTTCAAATTTCGGACGAAGAGGAATGTTGCTTTGGCTGGCTTAAATTCATTATAATTCCTGTTTTCTAATGTAATCCGTCCCTTCTAATTTCAATCACTTGGGATAATTCCCGATCGAGTCGGGATAATTACTTTCTCCAAGTTCATCACTTTCCAAATTTCAAGTATTTCTCGCGTCTGAGGCATTTTTGCTTCCGTGGAAGAACCGGAACGACATGATTTATTGTCCGGGTGAAAAGATTTGTGTAAACTAATAAGGTTGCTTCAATGGAAACTGCGGGACGACAAAAGGTCCTGATGCGAAATCAAAGGGGGATTTAAATTCTAAACCATCCACGTTAATATTCGGCTCACTTGTAGTGAAATAGTATGTGGTAACATTCATTGCAGGGGGATATCCGAATGTTTTCAGTCCAGAAAACTCATACACGGTCTACGAGATTTGGAATCAAATATTCTACATCTGTACATAATTCTACTCACTATTCCTCCACTTAATAGAAATAGATCTCCAACGTTGTGATATCTTCTGACATGAAAGTCGACTTAGTTTATTTTATTTATTCCGAGATTTATAACAAACCACCCATTTTAATTCTGGACTAACTTCTAGGGTAATAACATTTGATAATATCTATTACTGGTGACATCCAACTATTTTTAGCCCATAAAACCCATATACCGTCAATGATATTTGGAACCAAATATTGTAATCTGTATGAGACTCACAATTCTATTCGTAATATCTATAGAAGTTCTGTATATATCGAATGTTGTGATATATATTGAATTTAAATTCGACTTATTAATTTAATTTACCTATTCTCTGTGCTTATGACAAACCGCACATATTAATTCTAAGCTTACGTTTAGTGTAAAGTATTTGGTAAACTTTATTGCATGGTGACCAGCATAATATTTTCGGTCCTGAAAATACACAGAGGGTCTACGAGAGTTGGAATAAAATATATTTCTAATTTGCACGAGACTCCAAAATTCAAATTTTAATATGGATAAAATTATGGTATATCATCAACGTAGTGATATCTTCTGACATAAAAGTCAATTTCGTAGTTAAATTTTATAAATATCGCCCTTGTGACAAGTCACCCATTTTAATTCTTGACTCACTTCTTGTATAACAGTATTTGGTTAAATGCACTGCAGGGGACGGAATATTTTTAGTCCAGAAAAATCATAGACCGTCTATGAGAATTGCAACCAAATATTTTCTACATCTGTACGAGAGACCCCACAATTCGATTTGAAATATGGATAGAAGTACGGTATATCTCCAACGTTGTGATATCTTCTGACATGAAAGCCGACTTAGTATTTTAATTTTATCTATTCCGCACTTATGACAAACGATGCGCTAGCAGGAAAAAAAAAGCAATATACATCCAGCCTTTGGCATACTTGAATATGAGCATGCACATAGACGATCATCATGTCTTCGTAGTTATACTAATATCTTTCCGACGACATTTGAATTTGAGTGCAACTTTTGTCCTTTGGACACTCGATGCGTTTTGGGGACACTCATTCTTGGAGCTAAAGAATAGATTTCCGCTGCTAGAGAAGGGGAAAAAATCACGCTTTGCACAACTGCAACGACTTTTTGCCCAGAGAACATTTCCCCATTCAATATATTACTGTAACTCATAGCCATATTTCTTCTCGCTTTTTGGGGCCCTTCTTGTCAACCCCTTACAAGACTCGACTTTTTTCCTCTCCAGTTTTTAGTTTTCTTTGCAAGGATTCTTTTTGAAATCTGTCGCTTTTACTTCTTGCTCCTCAGTGTATTTCCCTGCTTCTTCCCGTCTATCTATCGCTCCCTTTCCCCACAGATGCAGGGCCAACATTCATCATAGTAGTGCTGGCGAAATTTGTTTGTAAATGCTGCTCCAGTTCAGCGTCAAACGCCATCAGGGAACCGGGATGAAGGGGTGACGGAACGGTGTGAGGAAAAGTTCCCAAAATGTTTTCGCATCAAAATAAAAGAAACTCAGGGGGAGGGAAGAAATCCGGAGAAAGTGGACATGGGCGTGAAAGATAACTTTTAACCCACAGCAGATAAATTCAATATCGTTTACTTTCCGAAATAACATAAAAGTTACTGCACTCGATGGGAAATAATGGGTTTCTTGTAAGCTATAAACGACTCGAAATATTGAAACGATGACCTTTTTATCTGCCTCCGGAAGTAAGCCGTGTTTTAATGGCGCCTTCTGAACAAGATGGTATTGATAAGTCTCTTTATAGCAAAGCATGCTTTCAGAACAGCTTTATTTAAAGATTAGCAAATGTTATTGCAGCAATGTTATAGTTTTCAGTTCGTCTGATGGCTTTTCTAATAATTTGCCATCACCTATTCTGGTCATAAGTAGAGTAATCACTTCATTTTAATCATAGTGCGATCTATAATAAATTATTTTGTTACTATCGGAGTGAATTTTCAACACGAAATAATTTAAATTCAAACTAAAGAAATTAAACCCTTCCTGCGTTGTCTTAGTAGGGCACATAAATCGCACTTTCAGTACTCCTTTATTTAAAAATCAGCCAATGTTTTTGCATATCTTTATATAATATTTTAAGTATTTGTCATCACCTATTATGGTCATAAGTAGAGTAATCGGTTCATTTTAATCATAGGGAGATGTGTAATAAACTATTAAGTTATTATCGGAGTGAATTTCAACACAAAATAATTCAAATTAAAAACTGAAAACTTAAAGACTCACTGGGTTGTCTAGGTAGGACACATAAATCACACACTTTCTGTACAACAAAACACGCTTTCAGTACAGATTTATTTAAAGATTAGAAAATGTGTTATTGAATAGCTGGAAACGTATAAATGTTAGCTTGTATGATTGGTTTTCAATAACTTAAAGTTAGTTCTTATGGTTAGAGCGATCTCTAATACATCATTTAGTTATTATTTAGTGAATTTAAACACAAAATAGTTCAAATTCAAAACTAAAAATTAAGGATTGCTTGGTTGTCTATGTTTCGTATGAATTTCAACACCAAATAATTCAAATTCAAACAAAAATATTAAATCATCCATTTGTTGTCTAGGTTAGATACATAAATAGCACACTTTCAATACAACAAGGCAAGCTTTCTGTACAGATTTATTTAAAAATTACATGTTCTATTGAATTGCTGGAAACATATAGTTTTGAGTTCATCTGATTGTTTTTCTTTAAATTGAAATAATATCTTATGCGGGACCAATTCACTTTCAAGCATGGAGCGATACATAATATCTTATTTAGTTATTACCTACGTGATTTTTGATACAAACAAGTAAAGCTAAAATTTAGACTCCCCATGTTTTTTAGGTTAGACAATGCAGGGAAACAATGCATCAAAAAAAGTAGGGTAGGTTTCTGTTTAGGGTAAAAATACTAGCACAACTAATACTAATGTCTATTCAATCTGTTTAACCCAAATATTATTTGTCAAAAAATATATCCGTAATGGATTTTTCTAATCTTATTTCTCACAAGTAAAGATTTTGGTAACACTCCTACTACTATAGTCAATTCGATCGTTTCAACCAAAAGAGAATTTGTCAAAAATAAAATTTAAAATGGTCTTTTAAGAGGTTTTTTTTCTCACAAGCGAAAATATTGGTAACACTGCTACTTATACAGTTGATTCAAAATTTCCAGCCAAAAAGAAAATCTGGAATGGTTATTTAAAATGTTTATTCAACACCAGTGTAAATTTTAATAACATTACCAAAATTAATTTCGATCCAATATCCGTAGCCAAAAAATTATTCGTCATAAAGAAAATAGTGATTGGTTAATTTAAAAGTCTTTCCCTTCCAAATGTAAGTTTTAGTAGCAGTGCTAATTCGTCTACGACAAAAGTCAGAATATCGCAAGAACATTCGCAAAGCAACAACAATAGAGGCCTTCGGATAGTAGATAGCCCTGCCTGCCCCCTCTGCTGCAGTGGTGCGGTGACGAGGAATGCTGAACACCATCCTGTCTGTCCAGCTCTTACTAAGAACTGTACTTTCTCTCGATAGTGGGAAACCAGAGAACTCTTGGACAGTTTGACTCTTTGATCTCTGTTTCATCCTGCTCCTGTTCCTACTGTGTTCCTGTTCTGGTATCTTTGTTCTTTTGTGTGTTTGATCTCTGTATGGCGTTAGGATAATGTCCATAACCGCCTGCTGCATTGCAAATAAAAAACTTAAAGAGGCCTTTAGATTTCAAAGTAAGAAACTAAATCACACAAAGGAGTTTCCAAATATTTGACATCGGGATAAAGAGAAACACGTTTACAGAATGCCAAACCTGTTTATGTTCTAAAACCTCAAAGTTTCTGTAATACACTCCTATTTCGAGCTCGGAACACTTACCAAACTGACCAAAAAAGCATAACTGACCAAAAAAGATCCGACATTAATGGTTGCTAAATTATGCAATATATAAACCAATCGATACAAAATCCGTAATGGTTTCTTCCATACTTCGATTTCCCCAATTATTTTCATGGTACATAATGCATTATTTAAGCAAATTTACACTGTTGCGTTCGAGTTCAACGTCCATCAGTCGACAAAAGCCACGGACTAGAAGAACATGCACAAAGTAACTTAAAGCGGCCTTTAGATTTCAATATTAGACACTGCGACTCACAGACAAAGTAGTTTCCAAATATTTGGCCTTTGTTTCCCAAGTCTACAACAGCGTCTGGCAGTGTCTAATGTCACTCTACTGCATACAAAATGCGGTGGAAGGGGACAAAAAAATATCACAAAACTGCATTATGGATCCTGTTTCCGAAACAGAAGCCTTTTAATGATCAGTGTCATGCTAAGCTGGCGCTTAAACATGCTGCACGCATTCACGCAAACTGATATGCTTTACTCGCTTTGTGAATGCTTAATACAAAGTAAAAACACAAGCCTTCGGTATCTAGCGAAAATAGCACAGAATATTAACTTTCGAGAATATCTTTGACTAGTGTGTTCTGGAAAATTGTTGGGGTTG
This sequence comes from Metellina segmentata, assembly GCA_947359465.1. Lineage (NCBI taxonomy): Eukaryota > Metazoa > Arthropoda > Arachnida > Araneae > Tetragnathidae > Metellina > Metellina segmentata. The sequence continues at coordinate 14,879,309 of OX375884.1, read as the reverse complement.
TTTTTTTCTTTAGGCCATAAATATGTATTAAAAGTTATTTTTTCCATTTTAAGTGTTTTATCTGCTCTTTATCAAATTTATTCATTCCGCAGCTCTGGAGTTACGTGATAAAGTTCACGACATGCATCAACTTTCGGTTTTCAAGGATTTTTCGCTAATTTATGCTCTCAGTGAGATGTTCTAAAATGATTTATTACCTGAAAGCATCATATTTGTCATGAAAGAAATTATCTGCAATCGATTTTTAAATGTTTTTCTTTCGATAGACACGTTACTGAAGCAGCATCGATTTGTTTATGGTTGTATTATAGTATTTTCCATAAGAAGGTTAATTAGATCGAAATAGTTTGGATATTATGCTGTTAAAAATTGTTATTCTATTCTAGAAAATTAAACTCTTAAAAAAGCTTTCATTTCATATATTTAGTAATTATGCGAATGAGATATTCAAAAATAACTTATTAAATAGAAATATCCAATTAAAACGTATTTCCAATAAATTTTCAAATGTATTTTATTCGATAGATATGCTACTGAAAACCCATCAATTTGCTTAGTTTGTTTTATTGATATAAGACAATTTTTGCTATAGGAGGAACAGCCAATTTTTGCCATAGAATCAATTATACGGAATCAGCATTTACTGTATGATGTTAAAATCATTATTCAAAAATAAAGATCCTTAAAAACGATTTTATCTCATTGGTATATCTAATATTGATAAATACTTCTGTTTTATTGGTTAGTGCAATACTCTGAAATGATTAGAATTCTGACCTGAAACGTGAAATTGGTCATGTAAAAAAATTATCTAAAATCGATTTTCAAATGTTTTTCGTTCAAAAAATACATTATTGCAGCATCATCGATTTATTTGTTTTGTTTTATTGATGTATGGTAATTTTTGCTGTCAAATGGTCAATTAGACTGAAACTGCATTTAACATATTTAGTTAAAACCATTATTATAGATAATAATAGTTTATTTTTACTTTATAGTCTGAATGAGATATTCTGTAATGATTTGTTACCTAAAGCATGAATTGATCAAGAAAGAACTAATCAATTTTTTTTCAGTTCTTCAAATATTTTTCATTCCATCGATATATATTGTTAAGACATTATCGATTTATGGTAATTTTCGCCATACGAGGGCTACGCTATTGAATGAATGCATTGACTATAAGTAGTTAAAATCTGCATTCTATATAATAGATGGCATTCTAAAGATATATTTTATTTGCTAAATCTCGTAATTATTAAGTAATTTTAGTATATCATGAATTAGTATGAAATGTGTTTGTTCATTTATTCTATAATAACGAAAATGTTATGTCAATATTAAGTGAAATTTAGACAGCATAGATTTATTATAACTTGACAATTGAAGTAGATTCATTCACGAATGTAACTAAAATGTTTACACAATAGAACATTCTCATATAACTTTAATTGAACAGTCTTAAAAAGGCGAATATAATTCATATCACTTTAGCATTTGATTATTCTTTCGAAGTTACTTTCGAATTACGTTTTCTTAAAATTACACATTGCATACCACAGTGAAAAACGCTACCTCTCATAACTGAGTTATAATAACTAATCCATGCACACATAATCGAGATAAGAAATCTATAAAAACTTTAAAACAAAAACACCGCAAGTTTAGTGTTTTAGGCTTTAAATTGTACCATAATATTCAGGGGAAACGCTCTCAGACTCTCTAAAGGAATTTCGTTTCTAAAATTCGTCAACAGATGGCTCTTATGTGTAAAAGACGGTAACTCATTCGTTTTAAAATTCTTGGACTACAAACATCCTTTCGCGAATATAGATTTAAGTTCCTAAATTCAACGTTTAATAGTTACGTACGTACGCAGTCACGTTTACAGGGTCTTATTAAAGAGGAGATTGAAAGTTACAATATATATTTTATGCGAAATCAAGATCCCGGTCGTATTATATAATTTTGACAAGTTTTTCAAATTCTGTTTAATATTTTATCACTTGACAACGATATAAAAAGGAGAATAATTAAGTACACATAATAATGTTGTAAGGTATAAGACTCACACATGCATAGAGAAAGAAGAAGTTATAGAAATTATATTGCAATGGTTTCCTTCGCCAGGCATTTGTAATGATATAATAGCATCATATGAATGAATCTTGTTTGGAATCTTGCCTCTCAAACTTCACTTTTCCCTTATGAAGCGATATATCAAAGAGAATTATGTAATAGATACAAATGCTAGTGTGTGAAACGACATTTATATATGTCATATAATAAAAACTAATTCATAATCTTTCTATTCTCATATTTCGTAGAGAATAATGCATTTATAGAATTGTTAGTTGAATTAATAATAGTTATTTCTAAATAATTATAAAACTATTATATGAATTTATTTTTAGTTTTGGAAGTATTTTAAAAGTAAGAAATGAACACTTTCGAAAGGGCGTGGGCCCCCAGAACTCTCACATCTGGTTATTCCATTGATCCTATGACAGGTTTCTTTCTTTTTTATTTTGCGTTAGCTAAACAATTGAAAAAGGAAGGTAAACATATTTGATACATTTTGAATTCAAAAAATACGTTTTACGGCTGTTTGTTTAATTATGAAGCGTAAATTTTTATTGAATCAGTCTAGATAATATTTGACATTGCAACATAACGCCAAATTTTTGAAATACTTGATTAGTTTTAAGTAGATTTTATGTATCACTTAATGAACTCGAGCCTTCAAGTAAAACACATGAAATGAATTCCAAGCTTAACCTTTAGACTACAGCCGGTACAGCAGTTGTACCATGATAGCGCCGAGAAAGAATTTAGACAACGGCCAGTACATCAGTTGTACCTTGAAAGATTCATACACCTTCACACTACCTTATAAGATTCAGACCAAAAAAGAATCACGCTTGTTATATCTAAAGCCGTAGTCAAAAGGTTGAATCTTAGGTAATATTTGCAAGTAAATCTGTTTTAAAAGTACACTCGGATCTCGAATACCTTAAGTAAATTTCAATGAGTTGCTTTTTCATCCAGAAAACTACTTCATCTCAAAGAGAGTTTACGTGTATAAAACATGTTCGATCTCGAATCAAAATTATATAAGTGTATCATTCTATCACGAGTTTTAAATAGTTTAACTGATAAAACTGCCTGACATTAATATAGAAGCATACATTGTAAGCAAATTTGGAGAGTGGGGAGACAGCTCAGGTTGTTGATCTCATCACCAGAATGAGGTATAAAATCACGAAGTGTTGACCTCGGATATTTTATCTTCGGGATTGATTCCTAACCTTCGCCTATCGCCGGTTGTATTGCTCTAGCGGGACGTAAATTCAGCTACCTTCCAGTTCTATGCGTGTGAAGTGAATGTGCCTTTCACGCACTCAATCTCGGAATACAGCAATAAAAGTCTATTCACTTCATGTATCCCTTCAAGCGTATCGCTATTCAGAGTAAAGAAGGGACAACTCCTAAAAAGTGCTTCACGAACGTATCGAAAATACTAAACAATATAGAGGTGACTCCGTCATATGGTCATGGAGATCTTTTCTTAGTTTCAATGAGAGCAGGGGTAACCCGGTTGGAAGAGTAACGGATTAGCAGTCGGAGGGAGGCAACATCACAAACATATCAAAAATAATAAACACTATAGAGGTGACTCAGTCATATGATCCTGGAGATATTTTCTTAATTTACGTGAGGGCAGGGGTAACCCGGTTGGAAGAGTAACGTATTAACAGTCGGAGGGAGGCAACAAAACAAACATATCAAAAATATTAAAGACTATAGAGGCGACTCCGTCATATGGTCCTGGAGATATTTTCTAAGTTTCAATGAGAGCAGGGGTAACCCGGTTGGAAGAGTAACGAATTAGCAGTCGGAGGGAGACAACAACACAAACTTATCAAAAATACTAAACAATATAGAGGTGACTCAGTCATATGGTCATGGAGATCTTTTCTTAGTTTCAATGAGAGCAGGGGTAACCCGGTTGGAAGAGTAACGAATTAGCAGTCGGAGGGAGACAACAACACAAACTTATCAAAAATACTAAACAATATAGAGGTGACTCCGTCATATGGTCATGGAGATCTTTTCTTAGTTTCAATGAGAGCAGGGGTAACCCGGTTGGAAGAGTAACGGATTAGCAGTCGGAGGGAGGCAACATCACAAACATATCAAAAATAATAAACACTATAGAGGTGACTCAGTCATATGATCCTGGAGATATTTTCTTAATTTACGTGAGGGCAGGGGTAACCCGGTTGGAAGAGTAACGTATTAACAGTCGGAGGGAGGCAACAAAACAAACATATCAAAAATATTAAAGACTATAGAGGCGACTCCGTCATATGGTCCTGGAGATATTTTCTAAGTTTCAATGAGAGCAGGGGTAACCCGGTTGGAAGAGTAACGAATTAGCAGTCGGAGGGAGACAACAACACAAACTTATCAAAAATACTAAACAATATAGAGGTGACTCAGTCATATGGTCATGGAGATCTTTTCTTAGTTTCAATGAGAGCAGGGGTAACCCGGTTGGAAGAGTAACGAATTAGCAGTCGGAGGGAGACAACAACACAAACTTATCAAAAATACTAAACAATATAGAGGTGACTCCGTCATATGGTCATGGAGATCTTTTCTTAGTTTCAATGAGAGCAGGGGTAACCCGGTTGGAAGAGTAACGGATTAGCAGTCGGAGGGAGGCAACATCACAAACATATCAAAAATAATAAACACTATAGAGGTGACTCAGTCATATGATCCTGGAGATATTTTCTTAATTTACGTGAGGGCAGGGGTAACCCGGTTGGAAGAGTAACGTATTAACAGTCGGAGGGAGGCAACAAAACAAACATATCAAAAATATTAAAGACTATAGAGGCGACTCCGTCATATGGTCCTGGAGATATTTTCTAAGTTTCAATGAGAGCAGGGGTAACCCGGTTGGAAGAGTAACGAATTAGCAGTCGGAGGGAGACAACAACACAAACTTATCAAAAATACTAAACAATATAGAGGTGACTCAGTCATATGGTCATGGAGATCTTTTCTTAGTTTCAATGAGAGCAGGGGTAACCCGGTTGGAAGAGTAACGAATTAGCAGTCGGAGGGAGACAACAACACAAACTTATCAAAAATACTAAACAATATAGAGGTGACTCCGTCATATGGTCATGGAGATCTTTTCTTAGTTTCAATGAGAGCAGGGGTAACCCGGTTGGAAGAGTAACGTATTAGCAGTCGTAGGGAGTCAACAACACAAACATATCAAAAATACTAAAGAATATAGAGGTGACTCCGTCATATGGTCATGGAGATATTTTCTAAGTTTCAATGAGAGCAGGGGTAACCCGGTTGGAAGAGTAACAAATTAGCAGTCGGAGGGAGACAACAACACAAACTTATCAAAAATACTAAACAATTTAGAGGTGACTCAGTCATATGATCCTGGAGATATTTTCTTAATTTACGTGAGGGCAGGGGTAACCCGGTTGGAAGAGTAACGTATTAGCAGTCGTAGGGAGTCCACAACACAAACATATCAAAAATACTAAAGAATATAGAGGTGACTCCGTCATATGGTCATGGAGATCTTTTCTTAGTTTCAATGAGAGCAGGGGTAACCCGGTTGGAAGAGTAACGGATTAGCAGTCGGAGGGAGGCAACATCACAAACATATCAAAAATAATAAAAAATATAGATGTGACTCCGTCATATGGTCTTGGAGATCTTTTCTTAGTTTCAATGAGGGCAGCAGTAACCCGGTTGGATGAGTAACGTATTGGCAGTCGAAGGGAGGCAACAACACAAACATATCAAAAATATTAAAGAATATAGAGGTGACTCCGTCATATGGTCATGGAGATCTTTTCTTAGTTTCAATGAGAGCAGGGGTAACCCGGTTGGAAGAGTAACGTATTAACAGTCGGAGGGAGGCAACAAAACAAACATATCAAAAATATTAAAGAATATAAAGGTGACTCCGTCATATGTTCCTGGAAATCTTTCTTAGTTTCAATGAGGGAAGCAGTAACCCGGTTGGATGAGTAACGGATTAGCACAGAGGGAGGCAAGTTCGAATCCAACCAAAGACCGTCGTGTACAAGGGGGCTGGTGCACGTTAAATCTGTCGTGGCCTCAAATGTCCCCACATTGGAGTGGTGTGGTAGTTCGGTGAGTGGGGATACAGATAAGTTGGTACCTCGTCATCTGAACGAGGCTCAAAATTACGTGGTGCGGTCATCGGTTCTTTCTCTTGGAGATTGATCCCGGACCGTCGTTAATAGCCTGTGCGACATTTATTAAAATACCTATCTACCTTGTTTCAATGCAAAGTAAATATTGAATCTCAAGAGAAAACTAATATTAAGCATATCAATGTACTAACAAAATTAATGTGGAACAAAATATTATATTTTTATTCCAATTATCTTCAATTTTAATCCTCCTGGTGGACGAGATATCTCGTCATTAAAATAAAATTGACATAAAATTTTATTTCATGATGATCAAAAACGGAAACGATCTCCTCGTCATCATAAATATTTGGCAATATCTTGCTGGTGAAATATCTAGCCAATAGCAAAATTGGTCAGATCATAATGAACGAGATATTTCGTCGAAATCACTTGGATGGTTAATATTAATTTTGAAGCGGGTCTTGTCTGTCGCAGGTTCCATAAAAGTCTAGTTTCACGCTTTAGTCTGCTAGTCTAAGAATTAAACTTATAAAAGTTGTATATTTACCTATAACCTGATTCCAGAAGAAACTGTCAAGATAATTACTTTGTAGCATGTTATATCTGATCCCAAAGGAAGCAAAGGTTGCGTATCAAGATTATCAGATAAAATTTCTAAAGGGTGAATCCGGAAAAAATGCTGTACCTCTTTAAAACTACAACTTGTCTTCTTGTCCATAAGTCAGGGATAATGTATTGCGGTAACAAAATTAGCGATGATAGGATAATCCTTAATTAGGAAGGATAATCTTGAGTGAGAAAAGATAAAACTGATAACGCTGACGCGGGTTATTCTGTAGTTTATTCACGTAAATCACTCTTACAAATCTTCCCGCCAATAACATCTAATCGATTATGCCTTGTAACTTTAAAGAAAATTCTTTGCAAGTTATAAACCAGAGATTATTTGGCGACGCTTTCATTAATTCTATACAGGGAGTCATAAAGCATTTTGGGAGTGAGTTACATAGTTTGAAGAGGTGGCGTAACTGAGTAACTCGAAAGGATATTGGCTACCGTCCGGGATCAATCGCAAAGGGAAAGACTTGAGGACAACAACAAAAACACGAAATATAAGTAGGCTAAGCGTTGATATTGAAAGGAGCTTCAAACTAGTAGTCATGTGACTGCTATGTGAAAATTGGACTTGGCTGACTGATTTGGTGTTTTATCGCCTCGTTTGGCGATTTAACATCTTATGACAAGGTAGGTGTCTGAATCCACATTTCTATAGATTGGCGACAAAAGTGTCGAAATCACCAAAATCTACTACTACCAAAATAATGAATTAATAGATGGGCAGCTCTTCCCGTCCCATTTATCAATTAGATGATGAATTCTAGGTTCCACTCATCAGACGAAAGCAGTCTTAGGATTACGTTATTACTAGTTTTAGTCACATGGTCCAGGGCACATAAAAAGTTATCATTGTTCGCTTTACTTTTATATTTACCCTACCGACAACGACTCTTATTTTTAAACAACGGGCAGTTGTTTAAAAATACGCATCGGCCCTCTCGTACACGGCGGTCTTTGGTTGGATCGAGTTTCGAACTCGCAACCCTCTGGTTGTTTTCAATCGAGCTACCGCTGATCGAGCCCATGGTTGGGGAAGTTACATAAAATTTTAGTTTAACTGAAAAAATCATTCACTCTGTACAGTAGATACGAATCTCATGAAATGTTACTTGCTGAAAGAATTGAAATAAGCTAAAACTTCCTCACATTTTTAAAAAATAATATATTTTTGCTGTTATAACATTATTAGTCTTAGCATATGAAATATTTAACTTATGTTGCGAATTACATACATTTTATTAAATATAAACTGTTGATCCGACTGTATTATAAAATGTTAGAAACATTGAACTATCCATACAAGTTTATTTTCAAAAGGAAATTAATCAAAACCAAATTTATTTTATATTATTTATGTTCTTAAAACAGTCTATCCAGACATAATCGTTACATACATTAAACATGAAAAATAATTCTAGTTGCTTCACAAAAACATATATTTTCATTAACGGTTGACAGCATTAGAAAAGCTTCGTATAATATTCGGTTATTATATGGCTTTTTATTATTCAGCTCATTCAATTTAAACTATCGTCTTCTCAAAGATAATTTAATGTGTGGTTTTAAACGCATTTTCACTTAAGAACCGTAAGCGATATACGTTAGTGTCAAGTAATTTCACATTGTTGAACTGTTTTGCTATAGAGTAATTTAAAGAAACGGGACGGTTTAAGATATAAACCTCTAGAACTTCTCTTTCCACACACGCTCACAAACGATATTTATCCATAAACATTTAAATTAATATTTAGATTAATGGGAATGGAAACAGAGCATTCCGTTATACGTTATTCTATGTAATGTTCGGTAGCCCTAGATGCGTATTTTGCTTACCAAAATATATTCGTTTGTGGTATTCTAAATACAAACCATTGCATATTTTGCTCGTCTGTTAAATTATATCCACGTGGCAACATTATTTGAATGCCCTTATTGCTTCTCATTAATGTAAAGTTATTTTAAAAATTCAATAACAGTTTCATTAACACAGTAGCCAAAAAATCGCCGTTGTTCATGTATCGTCGAACGACATCAAAGGGATGCAAACAAATAAAATCAACCGCTACAGGGCTCAAGACAAAATATGCTTGTTTCGAGCAATAAGACTACATAATATTAGAAATGCAAAATGATATAGCCGCTTTATAATCTTCAGCAGTCTCATGAAAGACTGGGAATGTGATGGAGATAGAGAAAATATAAACGGAGAAAGACTTAGGCGTCGTTAAATAGGGAACTCTTCTGAACAAGCGAATCGCTTCAATTGAAATACATTGAGGATACATAAAGGCAAGAATCCGTAGGTACTTTATTGAAAAGATGAATTAAACGCCAGAGTAAAATTATACACGAAATTAAATTTTGCTTTTTGATCAATTTTATTTTAATTCAGAGTAATGTGGATCTGATCAGTTTTACCGATTCATAGCACCGTTCGTTTTTGATAAATTTTATTTATTCGGAGTAATTACGTTTCGATTTTGATCAGTTTTATCGGTTAATAGTAATGCTATTAAAATTTTTGACAAATTTTGTTAACTTAATAGCTATGCTATTTTGCTTTTTGACCGATTTCCTTAATTTAGAGTAATGTTTTTTTTTTAATCAATTTTATTAATTCGGGCTAGTCTATTTTGGCTCTTTGGTCAGTTTTTAATATTGTGTCAGTTTATGATCAATTGTATTTGCTGTTTGATCAACTTTTTTAATTTAGATGAAAGCTGTTCTGACTTATATCAATTGTTTTTAAATGATGTCGCTTCTTTAATTAAAACTCCTCAGCAGTCTGATTAAAGATTGGCAATGAGAATGAGATAGAAGTAGAGAAATACAAGCAGAAGTAGACGTTGTTGTCTATAAACAGTCTTCTGAACATAAAGATAAAACTCAGTGGGTACTTTACTGAAAACATGAAATTGTTTTCGCTTCTTGATCAATTTTATTTTAATTTTAAGTAATTCTATTTTGATCAGTTTCGTCAATTCAGAGTAATGTTGTTTCGGCTTATGAACAATTTCATTAATTAATAGTAATGCTGTTCCGGTTTTTGATCAGTTATATGAGGACGAGTTTGGAAATGTTATTAATGTGCATTTGTCTATAAAAATACCGTCCTTAAAAACTTGTATGTTCTTGTGACTTAGAGGCGACACATTGCGGTTTACGCACGCTTTGGTTAATGTTTGAAAAACAATAAATTTTTCATAAATGCTGCATTTTTCGCATTTCACCTTACGTTGAATTTTACAGCATTGATAACTGCTACAGGCCACCTAGTTCGTAAAATTTTGGTAGCATCATCAATACCGGAACTCCATCCGAACACTGCCCCATCAGAATGAAATATCTTTTATACCGAAATAAATTAAAATTGAAAGGATTCGCCACGCGTTCCTACAAAATCAACAATCCTCCACGAACGCGTGATCTTTGACTGAATATCCATCAAACATTCCACATTTTACAACCCGAATTATATCTCTCCGATGTAGGAAATTGCGAGAAAATGTCTAATTTGATGCAGATTAATTGTTTTGTTCAAAGCTTCCCACTCATTGAACCCAATAGCGAGAGTTGAGAGAAGTCTAATCCCAGTAATAGATTGTCGATCAGCTTTTCCTATAAAGAAGCATTCTGTTCCCCTTTCTAGGGAAGCGGGTTCTCGGAAACTCCTGAATGACAATTGATCTCTGCCAGTTCAAAGCGTTTATTTTACGCCAACTCTGGATTCAAGAAGCTATTTGCTGCTAATAGTTCACGCACATACAAGCCATGAATTGTTACGATTTCAATGAAGTACCTGTGAGGCCTAGAGTGTACATGAGATACGCATAACACTACATTGCAATTTATATAATGTATAAAAGGTACTACATAGTATTGTAGTCATGGATTGTTGTGATCTCAATGAGGTACTTACGAGATTGGTGTGCATTTATGTTTATGGTACACATAACGCTGCATTACAATTTGAATAGTGAATGCATGATTTGCATAAAATTGTATATTCATAGATTGATGCGATTTTCTAACAATTCATAACAATGTAAATGAAGCATTTAAAAAAAATTATAATGAGAAAGTTTTAAAAAGATTTGATGATGCCATTGCTGATTTATTTTTAAAACTTTTGCCAGAACTTACAACTTGAATCATCTTACGTGAGATAAAATATTAATCGCAAATAATTCATCCTTCAATACGTTACAGTCATTTCCCCCGTTATATTGTAGGGAAAATTTGTGTCCATTCCTCATACAAAGACGAAATCCACAATAAACAGATGAACATGCACTACATGGACTAAAGTATTCCAACATTGCAGAAATTCGAGAAGGATCCGCCTTAGTGTGGGGTTGTTTTTTTCTGGTAAGGACTCGGCCTATTGCTTTATATATCTAGTACCATGAACACTGAAGTTTACCTCGACGTTCTGAATAATTCGGCCTAGCTTATAGTATGGCAATACTACGCCAACGATGGTCGTTTCTTCCAATAGAATTGAGTTCCATGTCATACTGCAATACGTATTCTGAACTGGTGACCTGACAATTAGGTGAATTTGCTTGACTGTCTGTTCAGAGCCTCGATCTCAATCTGATCGAGCACTTGTTGGACAAATTGGAGCGACGAGTACAACAACTACACGCACGTCAAAAGCCTTGCAAAAGACAAGGCGAGCTATTACTGCCCAGACTTACAGAGAATTTGTGGAAAGTATGCCTCGACGTGTTGCAGCAATAATACATCCGTTACTAAATATAATAATAAAGCAATTTTTCTGTAAAACATGCAGTGTCCAAATACCTTTGTCCATAAAGTGTATGGCAATTTGCATGTTGATAAAGTATTATGCTGATATACCAATAATAATTATATAAGTTAAAAGTTTTTTTTAATATCAATTTAAAATTATTTCATGGCTTATGCGAAAGCAAATATTCATTGCCGTCAATTCAATCTTCAACACGTTAATGTAATTTTCCTCGTTATGTCGTAGCGTAAATTTTATATCCATACCTCGTGCGAAGCCAGAATTCCTTGATAAAGTATTAACGCATGTAGATATTGCATACTACTAGTTTATGAGATAAAAGTTTCGTCGAATCACAACTTGAATAATTTTACTTTGTACGAAAACACGCTGCATGCGAAAACAAATATTCATCACCAACAATTCATCCTTCGGCACGCTAAGGCCATTTACCCCTTTATGTCGTAGCGTAAATTGCATATCCATATCTCATACAAAGCCGTAATTCCTTGATGAAGAATGAAATTATGTTGATAGTGCATGCTAGTACTAATTTCTAAGATAAAAGTTCCGTCTTCTCTCAACTTGAATCATTTCACGCTGTATGCGAAAGCAAATATTCATCGCCGCCAATTCATCCCCCAACACGTTAAAGCCATTTCCCCCGTTATGTCGTAGCGTGAATTTTATATCCATACCTCATACAAAGCCGGAATTCCTTAATAAAAGGATGAACGCATGTTAGCTCAGTTAATGAGTAATGCGGGTCCGCGGAAAATCAAGCTGACAAGCCGAAGACACTTTTGTATTTATTAAGAGAATTGAGTGGTCCTCTTATCACTTCCGATCCGGATGAAGCATTTAGAAGGCTGCGTGCTTTATTATAAAAGTGATTGAAATCATAAAGTGATTGAAAGTTTCGCTTCGTCACCTCAAGCTGGAGCGATAACAGCGATGTCTCCGGTCAGGTGACTTTCAGTTTCACGCATCACAGACTGTTTTGCGTTGTTGTCGGTAAGGTGGGTTTAATTAGACTCCCGACCACTTGTAGAGTATCGGGATTTCATTTTCAATGCTTTTTGCAGGCGAGATAAGGGAGGATTAAAATCGGAGGAAAACTTTTGCAGAGTGGTAGGGGTTTTTATGCGTTCATTTTACGTTATTTTCCTTCTCGTTTGTTAGTTTGAGTTAGTGTCAGCTGTTAGATAAGAAGAGTTACGAGACGGAATTGTATAAAAGTACTTAATTGTATTAAAATTGCACGAAGCTTCGTGCCCGATAGTTGAAGTTGTGAATATGGTTTTAATCAGGAATTTGCGTGTTGTTTTAAATGTTTTATAATACTTTTTTGGTTACTACAAGTGTAGTGAAACTTCCTTGTACAAAAGTATTTAAGTAAGTTAAAGTAGCATGAAAACGAGATATTTTAAATACGTTGTGTATAAAAACATTTTATATCAGAAATTCATGCGTCTCTTTAAATTCTTAAAATATTTTTCGGTACTTCGGCGATTGTAAAACTGCATTGTATAAATGTATTTAATACTACGAAAATAGTATGAAATTTTGACATTTTAAATAAACTTGCAAACGTCTGAATTTCAATTGTTCTAAATTTTTGGGTTTTTAATTTCTTCAAAATTTACTGTACAAAGGTAAATAAATAACTGTGTAAAAATAGCATGAAATCGAAACATTAAAGAGATTTTGTAAAAATAATTTTTCATCAAAAATTTGCGTGACGTTCACTCAATATTACTAGAAAAAGCTTTCAGACTTCTAATGCATATCTGCAGATATAAATAAAGTATTTTTATCTAGCCTCTGTAATGTAAATCGATGCAAGACCTCAACGGGTCAGATTAAAACAGATTATAAAGCTTATATTCTGCTGTTTTGTAAATCAACTTATTTCGACCTTACACATAGTGAGTTAAAAATCAGAATATAATTCCAATCTATAGGGATTCCTTCAGGCATTAATGCACTCAATTACTTCAGTTTTCATTCCCATTCAAAAAAATGTTGTTAAAATCACCTCTCACTACAACAATCATTTCTGTAGCAGTAACAATCGCATATATCGCATATGTGCTGTTAGGTAAATTTCCAACATGTTTCTAACCTTCCTACAGTGAGTTTAAAACTAGAAAACAAGTACAATTTATAATGCACTCCGTGAATTAAGTTTTTACTCACCCTACTAAAAAATATATTTCCCCTCCCTTTCATATTCCAGAGTCATTCTCACTTACTACTCTTAAATGATCTTCGCATTGCTAAACATTTCGATTCATTTGTTGGCTGTTAAGAAATGAAATACAATTGAGTCGACATCTTTTTATAAATTTACGTCAAGAAATGTGGTTAAAATCACTTCTCTACAACAATTATTTCTGCAACGATAACAATCGCAGATGTGCTGTTAGGTAAATGTCCAACTCTTCCCACAGCGAGTTAAGAGTTCGGAAAACAAGTCCAATTTATAGGGAACCCCTTCAGGCATTAATGCACTCAATCAATTAAGTTTTTACTCTCCCTCCTACAAAAATACATTACCCCTCCTTTCAGATTCCAGAAAGTCATTCTCACTTACTACACTTAATTGCGCTTCGCACTGCTAAACATTTTGATAGATTGTTTGCTGTTAAGAGATGAAATATAATTGCCGGACAGACTCCTTGGGAAGAGACCAAACAAAAATGCCCGTCACCCCCTCTCCGGAGACAAAAATCACGACTCTTCCCTCCCCTCTTAAATACATTTTCACGGTCTCCCCCACTCTTTGCTCCACAGCTCAAAATTTTCCGCCCTACTTGTTAAAATCATTAATGTTGGACAGATTTCTATAGAATCATTAGGACTCACGCGCTGTGATTCGATCACGCCAAGCGCCCGCTTTTCAGAGTTCTGGGAGTGATATATATAGAGTGGCTAGACAATAGGGAAGAAAAGGAAAGCGATTTTTTCGAGATACAATAAGTAATAGTGATTTCGGGGTCCGTTTCGTGAAGTGACGGCCCCGCTTTATTAAGAGCGCGAGACAAAGGGAGCTGTTCCGGGGATGGGGCCGAGGAGCTAAGACAATGTGTTTGTCCATCGAGATGTTTTTAAACCTTTGACACTGCGAGAGTCGCGTCTTGTTCAGGCTGAGGCAGTCGCATTACTCATTTTTAAGAAATTTTAGAATGGGTTTTTTGGGAAGCGGATGAGAAAACTTATGAATGCTGTGTTTGGTTCGCGTTTTATAGCTCCAGTGACGATTTGGCCACTCAAAATTAAAATAAGCCGAAGATTTAAGACAGCGAAGATAACAATGAAGGCACAAAACTATTAACTGCAAAAGCTTTCTTTGGTGATTAAATCCAATATGCTTTGATATCAAAATGCGGTAGTGAAAAGATAATTAATGATTTAAAAATTCGATTGTTGAGCCAACAAATCAGTCGGTCATGGTGCTGGTTTCTGGATCAATTGTAGGGTAAGGCACGTATGTTTATCCGTCCGGAAACGTGAAATACAGGTGGACTGAGCATTGCTATTGAGGAGTCAAAAAGTGTGACCAACATCTTAACTATTAGTGACGTGACTGCTACGTGCAAAATTTAACTATCAGACCAATAAGACATTTTATTGCCTTGCTTTTGGACATAATGTCTTATGACAGTGTAGATGTCAATTTCTATAGTGTGGCAATAAAAATGGTGAATTTGCCAAAGTTTACTACTATGTCGTGTGGACCAATCATATGACGAATAAATGCATGGCCATTCTCTCTGGTCCTATGGACCAATCGAATGGTGCATGTTTGTTTCCTCCCAACAGAGGAAAGTAGTCCAACGCATATGAGAAAAAGTTATACCCAGTTTCTATTACATAAAGCCAAGAACTTACTTAGAAGAAAGAAGAACTTACAAGCATTCAATAAATGGATAAGGGGTAGGTTCTTCAAACAACAAATTGCATTAAATTTAAATATAATTTCTATGAAACGTGATAAAAATAATATTTAAGATTTTTGATCTATTTACTTTATTATTACTACTATAATTTTAATGCAGAAGAATTTTTTTAACAGATCTCTTAAACTTTTAAATATTATAAAAAGCACATTATTACAATATATACCATACTCATAAGTAATCAGGTACATATAAATATTGCTTATTCAGGCCAAAACAATAAAGTTATTGGGGTATCATGAAAACAATAAAGTTATTGGGGTATCATGAAAACAATAAAGTTATTGGGGTATCATGCTGTTTTATAGACTGCTTAACTAATAGTGATTATAGCACTTGCATGCCTTCCAGTAGGTCTTGTGTTTGAATCCCGGTTTGTAAGCACATGGATGTTAGTGATTTTGAAGGTAAGAAGTAACGGCTCATCGGCTTACCCTCACAAATATCCGGCAGTTCATCTCAGGTAGAGCCATAGAGATTAGCGGTCGAAAATTAATCCTCCAAGTGGTATAGACTTGATATATCGTCCATCAAGATTTAACCAATTTTGCTAATGACGAGAAACATCGTCATCAAGGAACTGTGCTTTTTTGATGATGACTGACTAGATCGAAATCTGGTCAGTTTTCTAATGACCAGATACCTCGTCCATCAAGATATGGTCAGTTGTGCTAATGACAAAGCACTTCCTTGGAGACACTATAGGTAAAAAATGTTTTACAGAATCAAATCAAGAATTAATTTCAATAACTCCAACATTACTTTTTTTTATTTTTATTCATCACTGTCTTTTCAAATGTTTTCATCCTAGGTCAGATAAAAATTTAGAAAAATGTTCTAAAGTTTAAATTCATCTGCAATCAACCCATTATCATATTTAAACGCCTTGTCGAAGTTACTTATTCGGTTTTTCACTTAGCTAACAAAATTACACGCTCAACACACGAGTTTAGCGAGTCCTAAGTTTCGAAATCCAATTGAACGCAGAAATCAGAAGTTCACTCAGGAACCAGCTATTGTCAACGCCAAATATAGGTTACGAAACCAACTTTCGCATCCTTTCCATCCAACTTTATTGCGCAGCAATTAATCCGCGGTTTTTACCAATTCGCCCGTTCCCTCCAACTCCTTTGAGCAGCAGCAAGAAACTCGGATTCCCTCCAACAAAACAGCCGCTTTTTTTTTGCATGCAGCGGCGAATGATTTACACATAAGGTGGCGTTGCAATTTTCTATTCAATTCCATTTTAAATAAAAGACGTCTCCTTTGTATTCTCCAGCGCTCTTAAGCAAAGCATGCAATCAGGATGATACAAATCCCCAGGATTAAGCACCAACAGTTGAATATGTAAATAAGTTCTTTTGGTAGGTACGCGCACGCTCAAGGCAATGGGGGAATCAGGCATACAGAGATTACGTGATGCTTTCTTCCTCCGTCTCTCAATTCACGTATACTTTTTTCATTGTTCTTTAAAGGACTTAAAACCCCTTTTCTTCATAGGTTGCGTATAATTATCGAAGTTTTCTGTAGGAGGTCTATGGGTTAGGATGGGGAAATATCAAACAAAAGTCCCTCCTCCAAAAAAGAAGTTTTCTTTTGCCTGAATAATTCCTCACCGAATGTTAATCTGGAGAATCAGAAAGAAATTAAATACAGTGCTTGAGATGGAGGAGAGCGTGGACGTGTAATATGCTCGTCAACTGAATTTAGAATTTGGGATTTCGGTTCCCTTCTTTCATCTCAAATGGGAAATGGTAATTAGAAATGATTTACGTGTTTCCGCCTGCAAAAGTTCCTTCCGCCAAAAGTACTTGCATGTGAAGCGCTATACCAAGCCGAAACAAATTAAGTAAATTATTGCCGGGAAATATTTCAAAGAAGTCGTGTGTGTTTTTTCGAATGCTGTTTTGATCGCCCATTTTTCATTTTCAATTTTGCTTCCCTGTTTTTTTCGCTCCCTTCTCTTCCATTTAAATACCAATATAAATTCAAATAACCCGTACTGGCGAGCTTATAGCCTCTGCGATAACTTCATTTCTGAGTAGTTATGCGTTTTTTGTATTTAATACGAGATGTTCTTTTCGAGGGTTGATTATATGAGACTGCTGAAATTTTGAGTGCTATAATCCATTAATAATACGAAGCGTCATAATTACTTGAAACTTTGTGCGTGGGATAGCTGTAACTGGGAGTAATGTGATGTAGGCTTGTGATTAGAAATGTATTTACACTAAGACAAAAACTTCGCAGAAGTTTCTTCGAAGTTACACGTGTAAAGAATTTAGGTAATAGTTTTCGATTAACGTCCTAGTGCATCTTAGATACAGACCAAACAGCAAGTTTAAATGAAAAACTTAAAAGTTGATTTGAAAAGCTCTTACTAAAACGTTAAGAAAAACATTTTCGGGCTTCAAAACACTCAAGAGTAATCATTTAAATTGTAAAATGTACATTTTTTACAAAAGTGATCAAATGAAATAAAAATTCATCGAGTGTGTTTGTGCGATTCAGTGAAATTGGCTCCACAAATGAGTCCTTTTCTCGTTTTAAACCAAACAATGTTTTCTTTCAGAGACTTTGATTGGCTGAGTAGAACTTTACTGTGCAGTGAAAATGTTTCGTATTACTTTTTAGAAGATGAAAGTACTAAAACAAGTATAATAAACCACGTTTTGATGAGAAATGTGTTTACCATTTTCTTTCCATTAGAGAAACAATTTACTGATTGTTTAAGTTGTATGGTTTGGTTTGCGAAAATAAAAATCTCATGTACTAAAAAGAGTATTTAAGGCAAATTAGAAACTTTTAAATATGTGAATAGAAAAAAATTTAAAACATTTAATGCGGATACCATTTATATAGTTAAAACTTCATCTGCGGAACAGCTGATAACACAAGTATTTTAATGAGAAAAAATGTCTTGCATTAAAAAACGTTTATTATCGTAAAAATTATTGTTATAAATCTTACAATTAATTGTTCTATTGAAGTTAAGACTATGGAAGTATCTTAGAATTAATTCAACGGAGAATCGTTAAGACAAAGCTCAGAACATTATAAAAATCTAGTGAACAAAATGTTAACAAATAAATCTATTTGCATTCCTTTACAAATTCTGAGTATTTCTCAGGATTAACTTCAATTTAAATAAAGTTTCTCACCACCAATAAATACCAATGAGCACCATTCATAATCAGGGACAAAAATATCAAGAATTTTACCCCTCATTCAAATGTAAACGTTAAATAGGAAAACAAATTCCAAGCTTCGTCTCCCAACAAACACTTGATAGGATTCATTTTTTACACACAACTTATGCCATGGCAAAAAAAAAAAAATTCAACCATGAAGAAATATTCCTTAACTTCTAACTCTGTGCTTCAAGAGTTCAAAACATTGTTTCATATAAAACTTATTACTTTAGCAATAACTTTGTGAAGTCAACAGATGCGTGTGAGAGAGAGTGACTTGCTACTATGATCAAAACTTGCAACTGAAACGGCAAGATTTTGATGACGAGGTATCTCGTTTTTTCAAAATTAATCAGATTATAATGGAACGAGTCTTCTCATCGAAACTACTTGGAGAGTCAACTGTGTACTCTAAGATGACAGTTGACAACTAGGATGGATGCCAACTAAGAGTGATGGTGGGTGTAGTATCTCTTATCCTGTGTTTTCGTTGGAGTGCAACTGAACATAGTAAACACATATGTACTTCTGTAGAAGAAACAGTCTGTACGTTATTGGCAATAGCTGTTTTAATAATTTTAATTTCTTTAATTTTCAATACAGAGTACATAAATTACTTTTCAATGCTTTGATTCATTCATAATGTATTTGAAGGAAGGTATTGGCACATTTTTTGTTATAACTTTCATTGTATTGAAGTAATTTGCATACATAACTCAAAAATCAACAAATTTGGACATAGGGTGTTCTACTAAGTTGCATATATATATATTTTTTCGCCTATGACCGTGTCATTATTGGGATAGAGCCACAAACTTATAAGTTACAAAATACTGCACTGCATGTATGAATGCAGTTTTGGATTCAAACAAGTCATTTTACAAATTACGAAGTGTTATTGCCGAGCCTTTCCCTCTAGGATTGATCCTGGACTGTCGCCAATAGTCCGTCGTGTTCCCGAGAGCGACGCTAATTCAATTACCTACCTATCAATCAATCGAAACGTGCACTCACCTTTCAAATTTGCTTCTCAACAGTTAAAATCACTACCGACACTCAAAATCGGAGACAGAAAGGATGGAATAGATTATAAAAGATTGTAAATAAGAAAAATATATTGTTATTTCTTCCCCTCCAAACCCTTCAATGGGATTCTTTTCTTACTTAAAACTTTGGGAGTGAAAAACCTCAATGGTGAAGAAATATTTTTTAGTTTATCACTCATAGATTCAAGACTTCAATACATCTTTTTCTATTGAAAACTATACCTATAACAATAACTTTGTGAAGTCACCATATGGCTTGCAACTGTGATCATGGCTTTAACTATTTACTCTAACATGGACAGACTGTCAACAGTGGATGCCAACTTCGAATGGTGGTGTGTGTTGTATCATTCATCCTGTATTTTCATTGGTGTAACAATTATGTTTTGCACCCAGAAAGGCCAATGTCCATTTGCAGGTTTTTGGCAACAACTGGTTTAGTAATTTTTATCTCTTTAATTTGTAATACAACGTACAAAAATGAAGTCCAATGTTTTGATTCATTCACAATGCACAAAGACTTTAAGATATATTGGCCTTTTATCTACAATAACTTTTATTCAATCAAAGTTCATAGCCCGTTGTGTTGCTCTAGTACGACGTTAACTAAAATTACCATTACCATTACCAATCAAAGTTCAAATTTGGACATGAATCTTATCCTACCGAGGTACACATATATTTTATCCTAAGTGGATGTACTTTCTTTTCCCAGTTACTTGACATTGTATGTCTTGTGTTTGGCTCATCTTAGCCAAATAAAGCCAACCACCCTATGTGAAGCGTCATTATTGGGATACAGCCACAAACTGGAATTACAAAATACTACACCACCTGTATGAAGGCTTTTTTTAATACAACCTGTCTTTTTCCATTAAAACACGCGGCCACATTTTTAATTCGCTTCCCAACATGTAAAATCACTACCGGCACTCAAAATCAGAGACAAAAACACGAGAAAAGATTGTAAACGCTAAATAGTAAAAATTTATCATTACCTCCTTCCCTTTCGTACCCTTCAAAGGAATTCCTTTTTTGCATAAAACTTTGGGGGTGAAAAAACTCAACCGTGAAGAAATATTCCTCAGCTTATCAAGATCGGAAAAAAGGTAAGAAACAGAACAATAACAAAAGAGAAAAACCCGAGAAAGAAATACCCGTCAGCGTGTACTACTACCCACCAGGGCACAATATATACAAGATACCAAATTGAATTTGGGTATTCTCTCCAAGCACATGTAATTTGAGTTGACATTAAAGAATTCCCGATTTCAATCGGTTAGGATAAAAGAGCGAGGAGATTCTCAGATTGTGTCGATAAAATAAGGTTTATATATGCGCCTTCCCTCGATTCAATATTTCAAGTCTTTCAAACAACGTTTTTGTCATTCCTGGAAGGAAAAATCTCGGGAATGTAAAGCTAATAAAAAATAGTCTTTGTAAAATGGGACAAAAGTTGTGACCACAATTCATCGCTTAGATCCAATGACATTGTGATATGCATTCAGAAAGTTACCGCGTGAGCAAGCAAAACGAATCTGAGTCAAATTACTGCTTCAGCCATGTAACGGTTTTTTCGACAAATATGGAATTCGGTTGCTGCTTCTTTAAATATAAAACTTTTTCGTCGATAACCGAATGTGTTTGTTTGCGTAATTATGTGCTTGTCTGGAACTGCTGATATTTATGCTTTTATTGATTGGACTGAATTTAATTTTGTGTTATTAGACCAATTACTTGTAATAGAGGTTTTCAACATTATAAAATGATAATTTAATTTCTGAGTTTGAGTTTTGACCTTTCCGCAAAAAGCAGTTTCGAAACAATTACAAATTATTATGGTTAGCTTTGGTTTTATGCACAAGTAAGGAAGTTTTTCTGATCCAGAAGAGAGAAATACACCATGTGTAAGTTTTAGGAATTGAAATCTGCGCTGCCTACGATTTGTAGATTGCCATACATATTATCATGAATTATATCGTCAAACGTAAATGAATAGATAGATGTAAAAAGGGGATGTGTCACAATATACTTAAATTTCACAGGAGAGTTAAATATAAGTACAACTTTAATTGTGGTGTTCATAAACTAAAGAAAAAATTTCATATAATTGATATTATATAGCTACTTATAATCAAAGTGTAATTTATGAGTTTTGTTACTGCCAGAGCCCCCCCCCCCCTACAAAATTCTAAAAATAAAAATCAATCATCAGCCTCACTATCACTGACTTCTGCGCTGGTGGTTGGCCACTGCATTATAGACGAGTAAAGGTTCATGTGTTGCTCCGGGATGTACTAGAGGCATTTTCCAACATCAGAGACCTTCTTTTCATTGATTGGGACCTTTCCTGTCCTGTATGTTGGTTGGTCCGACAACCCAGTGAGAAGAAGGTTTGGTTTCCTCAGCATGAAAGTATTCTTACTTAAACCATAAATGTAGGTTGCTGCTGTAACTTTATTTGGCTCGTTGATAATAATATGGCGGACAGAAGATATCTTGAAAGCTATTCTGTCCTTTTTTTTACATGTCTACCATAACTTTCATCAGAAATACACGCCTTCTTATAAAATAAGGGCCACCACTTTTTAAACTCCTTTACATCTTTGGTATTACTTCCTTTACATTTGGTTAACATGATTGCTTTAATAAGTACGTAATGCTTGAAAGATAACACGAGTTCTTACGTACTGTATATACATATATTTATCTTTATTTCAGTATAAAGTTAATTGTACGTATTTAACTTAATTATTATCTAATAAACATCTCTGCGTAAAAGTGCAATTTCACTGATAATCCAATTCATTAAATGGAGGATTTTTAATAATCAGTGGGGAGAAAAATGAATTATAAAATACAAAGAAAATACTCCGCTGTATCAATGTTATTAAGAGATTTGTGCGAGGTTAAGCACCTTCAGAACACCTAGTGGTAGTGATAGCATTAGACACATGTACTCTATGGAGAATGTATGTGTACGAGAGGATCTATGAGACGTATAAAACAGCCGTTTGCACGTGTAGATATTCCATTCTATGCGTTTCTGATCTCAACCCCTTGATTATAAAACCGGCCACTAAATTTCCTTGACACTTGGATGAATGGGCAAAGATGTACTCAAAGCTATCTCAAGTGTTTTCTCCAGAATACACGTTCAGTATCATTACACCAAAAGTTACTCCGCTTCAAGAAGTTTGTGTTGAAACGTAAAATGGGTTAGTTTGGTAAACTGGCTTTGTTGACTGCTTTTAATTACATTTTATATTCAAAAGTTGCAAAATTCAAATCCATGTAGTGACCAATGTCTTGGAATATGTTTTGAGGTAAAGTATTTTATAAAATTTTATCAGGTTTATAATTTTAATTTATAAACCTGATACTGTGTTTGCTTTTATTTTCTGTCAATATGCTTTTCAAAATAAATTGATTTAAACTTATAACAATACGATAACTAATACAATAATGTGTGCTTAGAATAATAAATACATTTCCATAATAACCTTCCGTCAAAACAATCTGAACGTTACCCGAATAGTTATATAACTGGAGTTTGAAATCCTTAAATGGTTATTATTTCAAGTGGATGACATAATACTCAAGAGTGTCGAATTTTTGTTATAAAATAGGATGTTTATGCTAAGAATTTATATGAAATTGCAATACATCAATCTTAACAGTAAATAAACATGATGAAATAAGTTTCGCTGTCGAGAGTTACAAATGTTTGATTTTGGGAAGAGTATAAATATATTGCTTTGATAATGAACAATTTATTAACCTGTTATAACCAATAAATAAAGATGTTGAATTAGTTAAATTACACACTTCTGAAGTACTTAAAAAGCGTCACAAAATAGAACCATACAGTCATAAGTTGTTAAGTGTTATAGGAAAAACTTAACTAATCAAAGTAATTTTAAAAGATTGTTCCGAAAACGCCTGTTTTCATCAATCGTTTTCAAGTTCGTTCTTGGATTTTGTGTATAGATGCATAACATAACTTAGTAACAACGATATCATTTTTTTGTAATGATAATTAATGCAAAAAGTATGTTTACGAAAACTAAATTTCCTATGACGTGCTGACAACTACTCCATGTATCTTTCATACCTCTTTACACCTGTCTGTTGTACAATCAATTAAGTCCCTTGAAGTTGGCAGCAATAAACTGTATCATCCTACAACCGCAAGGCGGACGAAAATTAAGTTTATAGGAGTGAATTCAAATGCCATGTAAACATACACACACAACTACTCTATACAGTTTTATACTCCTATAAGTGAGTATGCCGTTCAATTAAGTCTTTCGAAATTTAGAGAAATAAAACATCTTATCCGTTAACATAACTTAGTAACACCGATATAATTTTTTGTTATGACAGTTTATGCTAAAAGTATGTTTACAAAAACTATATTTCCTATGACGCATTCACAATTACTCGATGTATCTTTCATACATCTTCACGCATGTATGTTATACAATCTATTAAGTCAGTTGAAGTTGGCAGCAATAAACTGTATTATCCTACAATAGCAAGTCGGATGTAAATTAAGTTTATAGGAGTGAATTCTTAAATGCTATGTAACTACGCACATCTGACAACTCTATGCAGTTTTATACTCTTATAAATAAGTATGCTATTCAATTAAGTGTTTCGAATTTTAGAGAAATAAGACGGTTTTATCCGGCAGACATAAGTCGTATGTAAATTAATTTAATAGGTGTGAAATCAATAGTGTTGTATACTTCGGCGTATGCTTTATACTATATAAACAAGTCTGCTACATAATTAAGTTTTAAAATACAAGAAATAAACTGTATCCTCCTTCAGTCATAAGGCGTACTCAAATTTATTTCATAGGAGTTAATTTTGAAGCTACATAAACATATACGCAACTGCTCGGCGTATGTTTTATATCTTATAGCCATGTAGGCTGTTCGAGTAAGTTTTCCTGAAATTCGCGAATGCTAATGGATTTCATAGGAGTGAATTCATAAGTGATTTAGACAAGCATACAACTAACTACTCAACGTATGTTTCATACCTCTATAAACATGTCATCTTTACAAATAAGTGCTACAAAGTTCTCAGAAGTAACCTGTATCGTTCAACAGACTTCAGACACATGAATTGATTTCATGTGGTGAATACAAAAGTGACGTAAATATACTCAAAAACTAGACGTATATTTCATATCATTATAAAATTATCTGCTGTACAGTTAAATGTTTAAAAGTTGTCCAAAGAAACCTGTATCTTCCTATAGACTTAAGTCGTTGTGACTCACATACGATTGACGTTGACATGCTCACATCGAATAACTCAAGCCTCTATAAACCTGCATGCTGTACTTTTAATGTTTTTATCATCTCTAAAAGTTGTCAGAAAACAACTATCTCATGCTTACATTTACAGACTTAAGGTGCAAATTACTGGATTTTTAGGTCCTAATACAAAAACAATGTACGCGCACAACTAAGAATGCTTCATATTTTCCCTATAAACATGTCTACTATACAATTAAGTCACTAATATTAGACAGAAGTAACCTGTATAGCATTCTACAGACTTAAAATAAACATTAATTATCTCTTGTGGTGACTGCAATAGTAATGTAATCACACCCAAAAAAATAGACGAATAATTCATACCTTTATACATATTTCTGCTCTGCAATAAAGTCACTCAAACTTGGCAGAGAGTAATTATCTCGTCATACAGCCTTAAATTATAAATTAATGAATTTTTAGGGACAAAATAAAAAACAACGCACTCGCGCCACTGCTCGATGAATGTTTCATATACCTATCAACATGTCTTCCACACAATTAAGTCACTCAAATTTGACAGAAGTAACCTGCATCGTCCAACAGACATAAGACGCAAATTTAATTGATTTCATGTGGAGAATGCAAAAGCGGCGTGATCATACCCAAACAACTCTCGTGCCGTTATGCACACATCTGCTCTACCATTAAGTCACTCAAAAGCTCGGCATAACTAACTGTATCATCCTACAGACAGAAGGCGCACGAAAATTGATTTCATAGGAGCGAATTCAAAAGCGACGTAAACAATAGATAGTTTACATATTAGCATATAAATAGCTTTATGATAAATATTTCAGCATGCTGGCTCAATGAGTTAGATGGATAACTGCAGCCGATAGCGCACGTTGACTCATGCCACAAAAAACTGCCCCGGAAAGAAACCAAACAAAGGACTGGCACACTATTGGATTGCCACTGCAGGTCACGTACCCAAGCATCTACGAAAGGGTGTGTCGCCAGATCACGAAGATCTTGTCAAGCCAATAAACTGGAATTTCACGGCCTTTAGACGCCGTGCTTGCTTGCATACATGCAAGAGGGATTCAGCTATCTAGACGTGCGAATGGAGTATATATTTTCCGCATTTTATTTTAGAGCGAAGATGTAATCTACTGCGTGAAATCCGTAGATAAGAAACGATAGTGTCAAGACACGTCCGGACAACCATGTGAATATTAATCTATTTAACCCCCTCTCAAGTTCACAGTTATGGTAACATTGTGATGCGAAAACATCTGAACCCAACCCTAAATCACTTCTACTCTTGCTACTTACACTTAAGATTATTTACTTAAGATTTGGAAAAGCAAAGTATAAAATAAACTGTATGTGTAAAGACTTTCACCTAATATAAATGTATTTTGTACATTTAAACAAATTAATTTTCTTAGATTTTCAAGGGATAGTTATGGGCCCCTTCATATATCACCGCCCATCTAGAGCACTACTAGACACCATAATATCAAATGAGAATATTTATACGCCGTTTTGTACCGAAAATATCTATACATCTAGCCTTAAACAGTTCAAACAGGGACTTCAGATGTTCCACCACAAATATAGAACACTCCTAGATACCATAATCTAAAATGGCTATCAGCAGCCATATATATCAGACCATAGTATCAAAAATATATTTATATACCTCAGCAGCCTTAATGTACCATGAATATTTATACATCTAGCCTTAGGCATTTTAGAGGTGGGACTTCAGATGTTCCACCACCCATGTAGAACACTCCTATATATCATAATATCAAATGAGAATATTTATATACCTCAGCAGCCTTAATGCACCAAGAATATTTATGCATCTAGCCTTAGGCATTTTAGAGGTGGTACTCCAGATGTTCTACCACCCATCTGAAACACTCCTAGATACCATAATATCAAATGAGAATAATTATATACCTCAGAAGTCTTAATGTAACAATAATATTTATACATCTAGCCTTAGGCATCTTAGAGGTGGTACTCCAGATGTTCTACCGCCCATCTAGAGCAGTCATAGATACCATAATGTCAAATGAGAATATTTATATACTTCAGACGCATTAATGTATTCGAAAGTATTTATACATCTAACCTTAAGAATTTCAAAGAGATGGATTCCTCTAGAGCACACTTAGCCACCCTAATATTGAATGAGATAATATTTATATACCTTAGCAAGTTAAGCATTTATAACTTGGAATGCCTATTTCATGAAAAATCCACTATGCAAATTAATACTGGATAGTTTATACCTGAAAAAAATTCAAACATTAGAGCTTCAAGAGCTGAATCAGAAGATTCTGAATGAGTGTGATTCAGGTATGATAGCGAGAGCAACTTTGTATATCATATCAAGGAAAACGTTTTATGTTGGCAAGGAAGGACAAAGGAACTAAATTGCCGAAGTGAATGAAAAGAAAAAGTGCGAAATCATAACGTGAGGTTTTCAATAAAACAAACGAAACATGACCATATGAAATTGGTGGAGTTTGATACAATTAATATGTATTACATTAAACCGGGTATGGTCATGTAGTCTAAGTATTTTGCCCAAACTCTAAATTCTAAGAATTTTCCCGTTAGAATGGGATGATCTCACTAGTAAATGACGTTATTGAACCTGAAAAAACAGTTTGATCTACCTAGATATTTTTCAAAGGAAGTGCTCAATGATTTCGTACAAAGGAATAAATGAAACGGCCAGCGAATTTTCACGTCACGCATGCTTGAAATAAAATAAAATAAAACTCCACGAGTCTTTCCCACAGATGTGCACATTGGTGTCACTCTAGTGTCTCCCTGTTAACTGCTCTATAACCTTAAAACAATTTCTAGACTTTTCAGTCCTTTTGAATAGACAGGTAGTTGAATTTACGTCACACTGGAGCAATACGAAGGGCTATTAAGACAGTCGGGGATCAATCCCGAAAGGAAAAATCCGAGGACAACACTTCGTAATTTTGAACCACGGTCAGATAACGGGTTCAATCCCATATGAGCACACCCCTGTCCAAACATCCGAACCACGCCAACGTGATACAGTGGCAACTTTAAAGTGTTAAAAGTTAAAATCTTTGCTTGGATTGAGTTTCTAACCCTCCCTTTTATCCGTGACTCTACCAAATGGAATTCCACGGCCCTTCTCAGAATATGAGTTTGCATAAATTAATAATAGTTTGGATGGTTTAATGCTGTATGGCGCATGCTCCATGCTTGGACACACCCACGCCCCAATCACGAAACAAACATTGCCAACTAATGGATATGCACACAAGCAAAACTGTGACACGGAAGAGATAAATTCACCCAGGGAAGAATCGGACCGGCACCACCTACAACTCGCAAGGTTGGTTGCACAGTAGGCAAACCCACTGAGAAATTGCAATCCCCAGTAGATGCCCCATACGCATTTGGAGTTTTTTATTTCTGTATTTAAATAACTACCGTAACAAAAAAATTTAACCAGGCAAACATTTTGGGGTTCAGTGTTTTTAGTACAAATGAAAACTGGGGTAGTATTATACCCCACACGACCTATCACGTTGCGATCTGAGGCGCGCCTTAGTCCGAGTGAAAGAAACAAATCGATACCTGATTAAAAGTAAATCAAGTATCTGGTGAGATACTCGATGTGTGTCGCGTTGAAGGAGTACAATCTCTTAAAACCATCTCCCTTGATTGATGCAGTGTATCAGTTATTCATTACATGTGCTCTTGGGGGTAAGCAGGAATCTTTAGCGGAAAATAATATCCTTCATAATTAAGTTCTGTAAATTACAGCGGAATTTTTTTCAAAAGCTCTTTCCCCACGCTATTGCAGGAAGACATCATTACGGGGCTTCCGTCTCGGTCAGAAAGAAAAGCACCCGCTTCAAACACGAAAGGTTTGAAAGGAAAGGATGGGGAAAATCATGTCCTCTGCTTCCCCCTAGTACGCTAGACTAGGGCATCAAATGATGTGTTGGCTCGGTTTGACAGTGGTGCGGTTCCAATGCTTTGAAGCGAGATTGATGTCACAATATTCAAGAGTCAAACGCACACATGGTGCTTTGTAACTGTATTTTTCGTTGCTGAATTTTTAGAAACTTGAACTTTTTTCGTTGCTTAATTTTTGTTAAGTCAGTTTTTTCGTAACTTCGTTTTTAATAGATTCATGTTTAGTAGCTGCGTTTCTAGAAATATGTCAATTTTGGAATCTTTTAGTAACGTGAATTTAGTACTGTAATTTTAGTAACTTAATTTTCAAAACTTCATTTTTATTACTGTCACTTTTAGTAATTAACACTTTGTTACTTAACTGTTTCGATAGCTCAGTTCTTAGAAACTTCTTTTTCATTAACTTCAATTTAGTAACTTAACACCTTTTTTAACACAGTCGCTCAGTTCTTCGAAACTTTCCTTTTTAGTAACTTTATTTTAGTGACTTCACACTTTAGCAACTTAACCCTTTTGTTATTCATTGTTTTATATGTCTTGTGTTTGTCGCGGCTTGACACAATATGACCCTTACGCTATTAAGACCAGCCAACCCTTTTGTTATTTAATTTTTTTGTAGCTTAATTCCTAGAAACTCCCCTATTGGATAGCTTTAATTGCTTAGTAAATTAATTTTGGTACCTTAATTTTTTAAGTAACTTACTTTTCTGCTACTCAATTATTTAGTAACTGAAAGTACATTTGATTAAAAAACTGTATTAATGGCTCTAGACTTCATAGCGAGACAAAAATTCGCGTACTTTCACGCAACACAAGTAAAATATAATTTTAAACTTCTTACACCAAGAGTAAAAATTAAACCAACCATCGACAAACAGGCAGTAAAAATCTGATTCTTTCCTAACCAAAAGTATTTGTATTCCGCGGTATTGGTTTACGTTTGTATTAAAAACCGTCCAGAGAGAGAGAGAGAGTTGCGCAGTAAGTTCAATTAAAACCCAATAGCATAACATAGAATAGTTTTACATTTCACAACCTATTCGTTTCAAACTTGTAAAAATATCTTTTTGCATCACTGCATTTTTATCACATTTATAATGCTTCGTCATTTACTTAACCATTCAAAACCCTCATATATTTTTTGTGGAGATAAAAGCCAGGTACTGAACCTAGAGGAAAACCATTCAATCAGCTTCTTCCCATTTTCGAGCAAATATTCAGATAACTTCAGACATGATATCAAACTAAAACTATCTTTAGGCACATACAAATTTGTTTTGCAGGTACATTTCTACAGAAAATGGTCTGCTCATGGCCAAACCCATGCCCATGTTATCGTCTTTTCTATCGACAACGCTTCTGTGATCATTCCCCCTATAGAATCCATTGAAACCCTTTGTAAGGATAGGCATGCAGCATACATCTATATGACGTGAGTGAGATGCTCCAGAGATGCCTAGAATACGTTGTTCGTCGATATATATATATATACACTACCTCAAACAAATAGCCCGCGAAAACCCTAAGATGCCGTCTGTATCTCTTTATTTGGAAAAAAATGTGAAACGCCGGCCGAAATAAATTTATTCCCAGGCAGTGTGTCCATTGACTTTCCTTATTTGGTATTCATATCTTGAATAAAAGGGACGAGAAAAAAATCGCTTTTGAGATTTCTTTCACTTACCCTACCCGGAAATGGGCATTACAGAAGGATTTTTTGTGCCATTCTGCGTCCAGTAGGTCGACACTATTTTTGCTACCTTCCCGTCCTAGGGTGCAGTATAGGACGCACACAGATGGGCTTTATAGGACTTCCGTAAGGAAGGCATACATGGATGCGTTTCTGTTGGTTTTGTTCAGTGAAAAAATATGCAAAAGGGGAGAAATAATAAGATATAGCGACCTAATGCGGAGGTCAACGCAAAACTTTTATATCGCTATAAAAAAAGACTGGGTTTTGAGAAGGATCATAAAAATACCACTTGAAAAACCACCTTTATATACTAAGAATGCATTCGAATTTAATCTATATTCACAACCTTTAACCATCAAGTCTTAACCATAAATTCATATTTATCGCAAATTGCCGAAGAACTGATCATTCCGCGAATAATGTATTTAAAAAATTTGGTTTCTTGAATTGTTAAAGCTAGTACTAAGAAAAAAATTGTTGAAGAGTAGGCATTCAGTATTATTTTGAAAAACTAAAATTAGTATTTAATGTATCTAACTAACACGAAAAGTCGATTTTTGACTAAAATTTCATATTTCATTTTATTTCATAAAAATAATATTTAGACTTCTTTCCTTGCAAAACTCTTTTTATTTTGTCTGTAAGGTGAATACAAGCGAAGAATAAATCTTGATCTTTACAGCTGTTTTTAATCCGTTTTCCTATCTTCAAATACATTTTTCCGTGATTGTGATTTTGTACAAAATGTTTCACGAAAAACACGATAGCTAAACATGTACTATAGATATTTGAATGAAGTTTGGTGTACTGATTTTTATATTTGTTTTGGAGAGCCTGAGCTAGGATATGAGTTATCTTGTAAGATACGAAACTTTTCAGAGAGTTTTTAGTGTTGTGTGTGTGGAGTAAGGAAAAATTTCAAAAATTCACATTTTCTTCTACATTATACCCAATATGTCATGAGTGTAAATAATATTGCATATCTTTTAGTTCAGAACCTATTTTACGTAGTTAGGAGACTTTATTCAAAATTTTAGGCAAATGTTGTAATGTTTTTAGTTAATGTCAGTTTATATACTAAAATTTCCAGTATTTACCAATTTTTTTATAAAATAGTAGCGTTTAGTGATTGTTTGCTTTATATGTTTTCATAGGTAGTTTAAACATATATATATATATAAATATAAATATAATTTAAAATTTAAAAAATGGCTCTAAATACAGTCAGATAACTTAAGTAACAGAGTTGGGGGGCATAAAGTAATAGACAGATTTTAAATTTCGTTCGTATGCTTCTCTCATCTAAAATCCGATATAAAATTATGTTTAGATATTCACTTTTATACCTTAAATTATCGCTTTATCATGTGTTTATTTAGCTTTAATTCTCTTTTAGGTTGATATTTTATGGCGCAAGGGCCATATTTAGCCAAGCAGCGCCAAACAAAATTCAAGTAAATGGGGAAACACATAAGAAAGTTTTACTGACTCCGAAGAGAGAAATACACTCCCGAAGGAATCTGACATGCACCGCTTACAACTCGAAGAGTGCTAGAGCAGTAGGTAAACTCAATGAGACAGACTGGCGAGCTCTTTTTAATTGGGTTTAATAATTTTGGAAAAGGTAGGTAGAGGTATGTAGTTATTTTATGTGACACTGGAAGAACACAACGGGCTATTGGCGGTGATTTGGGATTGATACTGATGGGAAAGATCACATTTCATAAACGGAAATCAGCTAATTTATTTTCATCAGTCAGGGTTATATGTACTAAAGCATTTTTATTTCAACCCTCTGGTTTTAACGAAATGCTCTGAAGGAAATAGACTTCAGTCAAGATTCTTGTAATCCGAAGCTTAGGAGATGTTTTACCGTAGTTTAACTTATTTTTTTAAATATTGATAGTAAAAGGGTTATCAAAAAGTTATGAATAACCCATTTGTATATATTTTTTAAATCTTATATGTAATAATGATGCAGTACATTACTTTATTTATACTTTGTCATGTACAAAATCTGTCATAGAAGACTATACTGAATTTTACTTTAAATGTCGTACTCTCGACTTGGAGCTTGGTTAGTACTCTAAAAAATAAACGAAGCAAAATGTAATCACGCT
Organism: Metellina segmentata; assembly: GCA_947359465.1. Classification (NCBI taxonomy): domain Eukaryota; kingdom Metazoa; phylum Arthropoda; class Arachnida; order Araneae; family Tetragnathidae; genus Metellina; species Metellina segmentata. The sequence goes on along the minus strand of OX375884.1, from coordinate 14,846,436 downwards.
TAACATATTTTAAGACGCATTGTGTGTTCCTTTCGATGCTTAACATCAGTAGAAATATTTCATGCGAGTAATTGCCACTCAACAACTCGATTTCGATTTTATAGTAGTTCCAGATATAATTTCGAGACACTTAGCAAAATAAACATTAAGAAAACATCAATCCAGAGTCATAACGCAGTTATAGAACTGCCAGTCACTGAAAATTAGCGCAAATAGCAAAATATCGAAAGAACTCTCCCATTTAATGCAGTCTGCAACGAAGAACGACTCCAACTCTACAATGACAGAGCTTCGAGTTTTAATGTTTCGTGCAATTCCTTATCACTCCGAAAAGTACACTCGGATCAAATGGAAGGAATTTAATTACGCAGAGTGCCAAATATAGATCCATTTGATTAGACTGCAGACTGGAAGTTCCTAATGGAAAGACACCGAGACGAGTTCTTGAGATTAATCCTTAACCTTGGCTTTCAGCAAACTAGAAAGAATCGGTCACTAAAATTGCAGCGATGAAGACTAATCAGGAAATCTCTTTAAAACAACAGCTTCCCCGACAAAGCATCTAGAAAATGAATCCATTCGGTTGCTTATTAAAACAAATGTTTAATCAAAAAGACGTCCGGATTTTAAAATCGACGCCTTCCTCTATCCATATTAATAACAGCGGCAAAATTCAATTTTACTTCATTAATTGTCTTTTCTAGGAACTGTCCAACATTTAATCGAAGTAATCCCATCAAATCCATGGCTTCTCATTACTTCGAATTCAGCCTTGTTAATTAAACAGAAGACTCGACCGATGGGTAAGCCAATCACGTTCTTCGTCGAAGGAGCCTCTGCTCGATTCCCATTTCGTAATGTGACTTCGATTGCGTAATCTCAGCCACTTCATTTAACCTGGCAATAAAAGTAAGTCACCTGCACGGCTTCTTCGATGAATGCCGGGAACACTGTGTTTCTCAAGTGCGAGCCCTTTAAAAACAACGACCGCCGTTCGGAAAGTTGGAAGTGGGCGAAATTAGGTTCTTTGCACGACATTTATAGCAAGTGTGACGGGCCGTTGGAGGAAATGGCGTTACGTTTCGAAACGGAGCGGATTGATAAGAAGTTGCGACATTTCTCTGATTAAGAGAAATCCACTGTTTTACTCACATGTGTTTTTCTGCAACAAAAAGACTTTCGTCTTGTTGCCGTACGGATATTTTTTGCGAAGTTCTATCGAAAGTTCATGCGATGTTCCATAGACATTTTTTTTTGACGGAAAGTTCTACCGTTAAAATACTTGTCCATAAGACATAAACATAATGGAACAATATGGATTCAGAAGATGTTCCGAAATGTTTCTCTTATATTTAAGTAAAGCCCAATATTTAACTGAGAAGTATTTTTCTAATACAAATACGCAACGGTAGATTCATATTCGCTGTATGAATAATTGTTGCGATATCCTATGGATATTTTCGCCAGTTCGTTAAACTCTACCGTTAAAAATTGTGTACATTAAAATATAAACATAACGGAACGTTGTAGATCGAGAAGATGTTTCGAAATGTTTACGGTAATTAAGTGATATCCACTGTTATACTGAGAAATATTTTTATACTTCAAATAGTATGTTGTATAGAGTTTTTTGAGTGTAAGAGAGTTCTATCGTTCAAAACTTTGTACATAAGACATAAATATAACGGTGGTAATGGTAATTAATCAACGTTTCGTTGGAGCAACACAATGGGCTATTATAAACGTAACGAAACTTTGTGGATCGAGAAGATGTTTTGAAATGTTTTTGTGATAAAGTGAAATTCACTGTTGTCAAATGAGGAGAAGTCTTTTTCTAACACAAATACGCAACAGGATTAACCTTGTTGTATTACAACTTTTGCTATGTTCTATGGACATTTTCGACTGTAAGTTCTATCGTTAAAAAATTGTATATCAGACAAAAACATAATGGAACGTTGTGGAGCAATAAGATGATTCCGTTGCTAAGTTCATAGTAAAAGGTTTAACTTTATAAGGTTTAACTGGAAAACATTTAAGCCGTCCGTTAATAAGTTCCATAAGATAAAATGTGAAGTGCTCGTAGTTAGTTTCTAAGAAATAAGATTTAACTTAAAGTGTACAACCATCTGTGTAAATTTGAAATGAAGAAGGTATACAATGTTGGTTTATGCATCACTATTTTGCGCACTACGTTCTTCATAGGTGTCAAATCAGCTAAAATATTACTGAGGTTTTACTCTTTGTGCTTTACAAGATTAAAAAAAAGACTCTGTAAGAGTACCATGAAATAAATGAGGCAAAATAAGATCCATATCAAATGTCTCGATCACATATTTAGTGTAATCTATGTAGGTAAACGTTTATTTTAACTTTCATTTCAACTGTCGGAAGTTGTTGGCGATATATTACTTCTGAGTGGGTTTTTCGGAAAAGCTAAATGCTAAATACATGGAACGCCGGTATGTGCCGATTACTTCTTTCGTAATTTGTGAATCAATTTGCCATGTTACTCGAATGAAATTTGAGCATGTCGCTTATGTTTAAAATTGACACCAAACAACGTCAAAATGGCGATACACCAATTAGTTCTAAAGCAGAAGTGTTTTTATGTTAACACTGAAAAACTCTCATACCATGGAATGCAGAGATTTTCTGTCAGAATACATGATATTACCATCCTTATTTAGATTTAGATTTTGTTTTAAGAAATCACTCAAGGCCAGTAAATTAAATCAACTCAAGTAACTCCTTCGGTAAAAATCTCAGGTAATGCATCAGTATTTATATTTATCTACAGTATATTTTAAAACTAATTTAAATTGGCAAGCATAATAAAATACGGATTGCTTCTCTCGTTTAAAATAAATTGCCGCATTTGAAGCTTGCGATACGTGGACGGTCGTCATTTAGCTGATTAAGTTCGTTTGACAAGAATTTAATTTTTTAGTCAGTAAAATTAGTGAAAGAGTCGAGGTATTTAAAACATGAACCTATTTTAGTGTTCCTCTTTTAAATGTGTATGTTTTTGTCTATAAACTTCTACAAGGGTGTTTTAAAATTAAAATTGACAAGGTTTTTGGCTATTTACATTAAATTAGATATGCGATTGTCATCTTATAAGTATAAAGCTAAAGAAAAATACATTCTATTATATATATCCGCTTAATTTTTTACATCTATGAATGCTTTAATGTATTTTCAAATATGAAGTGACAATGTTTATGGCAATTCACATTAAATTAAATATATGAATGGCATCTCATAATAATATAGCTTAAAAATTAAAGAAATATACATGCTATGTCATTAGTTGACTTTTACATTTACTCTGCAGACTTAAACATTAATTGATTTTAACACCGCAGTTTGCAGATTGATAAATAGATTAAATGGCAAATAATGAATCATTTCAATTCTGATGCCCTTATTGATGATTATCTCTTAATCCATAATGATGTTTTCTCAATTAATGTATCACATTGTAGCGGAAAATATTTAAATTTGTCTTACGCAATATCTGGTCCGCTACATACTTGCAACTTACGCAACGTGACAACATGATCTTTCGTTTCCAATGAGAGGGTAGTAAAAGGAAGCTAATGACAGTTCTTACACCTATCAAAACTCAGAACAATGTTTGGTAACGAGCATTTCATGGCTATTACTACCCATAATCTTAAAATAAAAGTATCTAATTAATGTATGTCATTTTAAAGAAATATATTCAAAGCTGTCTAGAATTATAAATGATTCAAAACGAATGTACACTTTCCACATCATGATCTTTCCTTTGCAGATAAGAGGTTATTATTCAAAAACAGTACAGTAACCATACACACTCTTGTTGAAACAAAGAAAGTTTTTCTACGGAATGTTTCTCGTGTCTATGACTTCCTATAATCCAGAATTAAATTTACGAAACTAATATGCGCCATTCTAAAGGTATTGATTCAATCTTTTCTTGAATCAAAACTTATTCAAAATGCAGGTATAGTTTACACATCATAATCAGTAGCTTTCAAATACGGAAGTAGAAAAGGAAAGCTAATAATCATTCGCACTTCTTTCAAAATAAAGATAGGCTACTGAAAGTTTTTCATTGCTATGGCTTCCCTTAATCCAGATCGTCATCTGACCTTAATTCAAAATAAAGTGGTATCGTCCTCGGATCTTTCCCTTAGGAATTGATCCCGGACCGTCGTGTTGTGTTGCTCTAGTACGACGTTAATTAAAAATAACCATACTACTCTTAATCCAGAATTAAATTTACTTAACACGTGTCAAAACATATTCAAGAAATCGGAACAAATTGGTATTGAATATCAACTGATTCAAAACTAATTTAGAGTTTATACATCATGATCAATAGCTTACAGATAAAAATGTATAAAAAGAAAGCCAATGATCAGTTACACTTCTGATAAAATAAAATTCTGCTACAGATCGTTTCTGATTGCAGTTTTCCCACTGTCAAAAATTAAATTTAACTAATTTGTGCCATATTAAAGATATAGATTCAAATTTGCTTTGAACATAAATTGATTCAAAACTAGTTAACAGTGTTATCACGATATATGTTTACAGCGTTATCACGATATGTAGCTTACATATGAGATGTAAGAAGGAAATGCCAATGATAATTCGCACTCCTTTTAAAATAAAATTCCGCTACAGAAGATTCTCATAGCTGATTTCCTTTAATCCAAAATTAAATTTACCTAATGTGCGCTATATTAAAGTACGGAATTAAATATGTCTTGAATCCCAACCGATTCAAAACTCGCTCACAGTTGCACCAATAATAATTCGCACTCCTTTTAAAATAAAATGTCGCTACAGAAAGTATCTCTTAGCTGATTTCCTATAATCCATAATTAAATTTGCCTAATATTCGCTATATTAAAGTCATGGATTCAAATATGTTTTGAATTACAACCGATTCAAAACGCATCTATTGTTAACACATCATGGTCCTTAGCTTCCAGACGAGAAAACATAAAAAGAAGGCCAATGACCACTCCCAATCCTGCCAAAAGAAAGAAGCTACTGAACAGTCCTCCCAGCTCACAGAAGTGTCTAGTGTTTGTAGACAATTAGATCGCTCCAAATTCGATTGGAATCGTACCAAGCATAATTTACGGTGTCCAATCACACAGAGCGGCATATTAATGTTTCTGTCACAGTTCGGGGTGCAGAGAATTTGATCTCAGGGCTCTGATATCTGATGAGATCATGTATCCTTTAATATACACGCAATTTTCGTCCACAAACCTCGTTTAGCCTTTAGGCCCGATGTTTAATTCCAAAGCATCAACAGTGGCGCATTTTCCCGTATAGGGGCAGAGAGAGGCTTAATCTCTTATTAACTTATACTTTCGGAACGCGGGGCAGGCACGTTTCTCGCGTTATACGGGTTCTCGATTAAACACAGCCAACGCATTGTTGAGCTATCAGAGGCATTTAATCTGGCTCTAGGTAATCCAGGACACAGGCAACTCCGCCTCAGCTACCTGCTAGGGAGGGTACTCGAGCGAAAGAGGTGTGTATGTGTTTGGGATAATATCAAGCAGTTTAAACACCACCTTTTAAGTTGCGACATGTATCAGAGGTTAAACGCTTGGAATTGAATTCGATACGATCGCGAAAATGTATCGGCAGATGTCGGGCAATTATTTTTACGCGAGGGAATCGCAAATTGTATCGCGGTCCATTTTTGCGACTGGTCAGAGTAATATGTATCATATGTTAAGAGCTTGGAATTTAATTCGATGCGATTGCGAAAATATATCGGAAGATGACGGACAATTATTTTTACGCGAGGGAATCACAAATTGGATCGTGGTCCATTTTTGCGACTGGTCAGAGTCATATGTATCATATGTTAAGAGCTTGGAATTTAATTCAATGCGATTGCAAAAATGTATCGGAAGATGTCGGGCAATTATTTTTATGCGAGGGAATCGCAAATTGTATCGCGGTCCATTTTGCGACTGGTCAGAGTCATATGTATCATATGTTAAGAGTTTGGAATTTAATTCGATAAAACCTCGAATAGGAATTTTTTATTATATTTACAAGGCGCATCATAAAGATTTTAAATTAATAACTGCAGAAAACTGTCTTCTGGAATGTTGTGTATTGCTGTCCAGTTTTGCTACTATTCATTGCAATATGTATCGGGTAAACCGCTTGGAATTGAATTCAATGGTAACTACGAAGATATATCAGTAAATGCCTGGTAATTATAGTTTGCATCAAAAGATTTTAAATCAAACTGCAGAAAATGTTTTCTAAGCTGTTACGTGTATTACAATTCATTTTGTAATCTACTCAATGCTATGTTAAGCGCTTTAAATTGTATTCAGTATAACCTCGAAAATATATCGGAGTATTTCCTATTGTAATGAATCAAAAGATTTAAAATTAATAACTGCAAAAAATGTCGTTTAGAATGTTGTTTATTGCAGTCAATTTTTGCAACTAGTCAATGCAATATATATCAGGTGAAGTGCTTGGAATTTAATTTAATGCCACCACGAAAATATATCGACAGATGTCTTGTAATTATATTTTGCATGACATGAATCTAAAAGGTTTTGAATTTAAAACTCAAAAGAATGTTTAGACTGTTATGCAGTTCATTTTTCTAACTGTCAGTAAGGCTTTATTAGTCAAAAAAAATACGTAAGAAATCCTTATACCTTAACCAAATGCGTAATAATTGAAAACTAAGCAGAATTTAAGGATCTTAAGAAGAGTTATTATTTTGCCTTTCTTTCCAAACTAGAAAATGTCCGAAACGGACTTCCCTCACATCCTAGAAAACTTTAGAAATGATTCAACATCGATTTAGCAAAGTATTTGAACTTAATCCAACCTTCAAAATCACTGACAGTCTACAGAGGAATAAGTTCTGAAACGAGATTTGATTAGGAGCATTCATTTCAAAAACGACACTAAACACCTATTAAAGTATAGGGTAAAATAAATACCAACATCAGATTTCATTCGCACCCTAGAAAGCATACGAAAATTTTTCATTGACCTAGCAAAGTACTAATGTGTAATACAACATTGAAAATAACATTTTAGCAAATTGGATGATAAAGCAAAAAAATTTTAAAAATTCATTCGCATCGTACTCAGCTTAAAAAAACATTAATATTAATATTGCTTATATCTACAAAGTGTACTGTTTTTGTGCAATACCAAACTTGGAAATAATACTTTCTTTTTAAACGACATAATCAAAAAAGAAATAAAATAAAATTCTAAGTCTAGTTTATAATTGCATTGGAAACGATATAAACCATCTCTTCCGCCTATAACAAAAATAAATATTCTTCACACGCATCCTATGGAGTTTAAACAACTGGAATACATTGGAATGAAAAAATACTTCATCTTGTAAAAGCTCGGGACGGCCGAAAAAACTTCATTCCATCCTGCTTTTCTCAGTTTTGGGATGGGATCAGAACTTCTGACCCCTGTCGTAAAACTTTCAAAAACGGATTTAGAACTCCTCTTACTTTATGCCCCCGACTCTTGCAGCACGAGGTATGAGTCTGTGGGAGTGCATATCTCCCGTTTTCTTTTCTCATTTTCTATATCGGATGTCTCGCGCTCCTTGGCCGGGTGGCAGATACCGAGCTTCAACAAATCTTCGGCCACACCACGATCTTGTCTCTGGATTTGAAAAGACTGCGCTCCTGTCACTATCCAGAAACTGCCCGGGAAAAAACGTTGGTAGAATAGAAGTTTATCATCGGTGATTTGTAGTGTGGTGTGGGAAGTAATGTCGGTGTTGTTAAATAGCTGCTCAGATTCCTGTTTTGCATCTTGCTGCATAGGATGTATAGTTGCTTTGTGAAATAAATGTCTGTCCGTGTTTTACGGAAAAAGTTCAAGACCGATAGTTGCTTCGGGGAAATAAAACATGCTATTATGACATGGAATGTGCCGCGGGAACTAATATTTTATAGTTAAACAGCGAATCGTATCTCTGGGTTACGTAAGAAAGTGACAGCCGATGGTTTACTTGGAGGGGAAATAAATCCTGCCATCAGTGACGAACTTTGCCGTGGAAACTTATGTTTTTTTTTATTGTTAAATAGCGAATCAAATCACTGTTTTATTAAAAAGAAATTGGCGACGGATAGTTACTTCAGGTAAATAAAGCATGTCATAAGTGACGAACTATGCCCTGGGAGCTAATATTTTCTATTGATAAATGGCGAATCAATTCTATGTTTTATTAAAACATTCGGCGACGGATAGTTACTTCAGTGAAATAAAGCATGGCATAAATGACGAAATGTGCAATGAGAACTAATCTAATGCATATTGTTAAATGGCAAGTAAATCCCTGTTTTACTTAAAAAATTCCGCTAGGTAAAGTTACTTTAGGGAAATAAAGCACGACATAAGTGACGAACTGTGCCATGGAAATTAATCTTATATATATTGTTAAATAGAGAATCAAATCCCTGCTTTACTTAAAAAATTTGACGACCGATCGGGGAAATGAAGCATTCCATCGGTGACGAAATGTGCACAGGGAACTAATCCTATATTGTTAAATAGGAATCGTATCTCTGACTGGCATAAAATTTGACGACCGATAGTTTGATCGGAAGAATTAAATATGTCAATGATGAGTTATATGTCTGTCTATATACCGAAAATGAAAATAATGGTTAAAAGAAGGAATTCATGCAACTAATATATGATTTCGAATACTTCAATTCTATCCTTTACCAAAAAATTCAGGATACCCTTCACGTTTTGTTCCCTTAATGGCATAAAAACATTTTATGCTCGTATTTTCTTATCTCTTTTAATCAAAGATATTGGAGTAAAAGTGGATTTTACTTTTCAGTTTTATCATTGAAGGACTGGTAAACTACGCAAAAGGTACGAAGACAGGTAGTTGGAAAAATATCGCCCTGCAGCAACACGGTAAGTTATTTATAAATGTAGGATATCCAAAGCTTATAGATTAAATTTTTTTAGCTATATTGTTAACATTCCAACAGCTTTTACTTTAACGGGAAGACCACTGTTCGTGCCGACCATAAAAATCACGCTTTTTAAATTTAGTTTATGTACTAATTTACTAAATTACAAAAGAAAACTCTATTCAAAATTGCTCTGAAAAATTAAAAATATGCTCCAAAACATATCAGCAGTCTTCTTTGAATTTATAGATAAAAATAATTTGGCTTTGGAATTAAGTATGAATGCCAACGCATATTAGCGTTAATGTCATACAGATAGGAACCTTTATTACTACAAAAAATTAAAACTTTTTTCACTCTATTGATAGCTACGATCATTTTTTGAAGCTAGCATCTTCATCCTAAGCTATTTACTGATGGAAATCAAAATAATGACGAGAACATGACGTAGTAAAATGTGTATTGCTAAGGAGCTTAAATTCTTTATGCTTCAAAATTTTTTTTAAAGCTATTAAGTTGTTATGAGACAGCTCTCTTGTAAGCTTTCAACTCATTTCAGCGTCAATTCATATTTATATTTAATGATCAGTTACCATTTTTGAATGGAGTTGATATCAAATTCTTAGTACAACGCGGTTCTCACACATTCTGCTTCTAAACCCTACTTAAAATCTACAAACAGACACATTTTTGAGAATGATCATTTTCAAACGAATTCTCATTTCAATCCCAGTTGATTTTAGCATCAGACAATTCATTTGAACTGATACTTTTGTCATAGATAAATGATCAACGAAGCAGATTTTAATAGTTGAGAAGGCCTTTTTTTCACTCGTATAAAATACTGATATACTTAGTACGCTAAACTCGTCACTTTTTAAAGTCGTCAGTTTTCGAATCATCATATTTTAAGTTATGCACCCAGAGAACTAATATTTGTATAAATATCTTATCGATAACTGATACTAGCAGGTGACATGTCAAAATCCTCCATTTTTAAACTACACGCCAAAAGATCTAATTTTGATATAATTATCTTATCAAGAATTGATGTGAGAGTACGAAACGTGTTAGAATCACACGTTTATAAACTATAAGCACAAAGATATAATTTTGATATAAATATCATATCGAGAACTGATAGAAGTAGGAAATAATAAGTCAGAATTATTCATTTTTAAACTACATGGCCAAAGGTCTAATTTAAGAAAATGTCGTTCCTCAAATGATGCTTCTATGAATATATTCATGGGTTTACATCTTTTTACTAAAGCGTTTTTCCTAGAAAGTGTGATTTTTTTTAATACTTAAATATAATAAATTCCCCTTATGTGTCTGTCATGAGTTTTTATTTTCAGTACTGTTTGTTAGCAAGTAGGAAATAAGCCAAATAATCATGTTTAAACTATGCTGTAAAAGATCTAATTTTGATATAAACACCCAAACTTTATCGTTCCTCAGAAATATAGTTGCACTGTTGCTCTGAAAAGCATATATATATATATATATATATATATATATATATATATTGCATAAAACAGATGCATTTGCAATCGCAGTATTCTTAAAAAATATTGTTTCGTTTTCCTAAAACGTAAAGGATGTATGTATCTATCAAGTGTTATCTAAAATTCACATTGTACTTAACGCTAATTTTTTTTTAATTAAATCGTAGATTGCCCTAAAATTTACCATTTTAAGAAGGGACGGACATATTGATTTCTGTTTAACGCGTATGAAATTGAAATGTGTGGAATATTTTCAATCCGTAATAAGAATTAGACTTGATTTAGACTTTGTTAAAAACATAGACTTAAAATGTCATTTTCGGAAGAAGCGGGCACTCTTGGACGTACGATTACAGAACTCCTAAAAACTACGGTAGACAATTGTAACAATTTGATTTTTCCTTTAAAAGCTACTTAACACTCGAACAGTCTATTTTAAGAAACCCCGCAAGTGCGGGGGGAAATCTCAAAGAAGTGTTGTTAGTGTATTTGAAAAAACAATAATTAGAAGTGAGAAAAAAAAAAGATCCATCTTGCGAAGTGGTCTTCCTTTTATAATTATAAATAGCGAAAAAATATCTAAGCGAAATTTGATGAGAGTTTCCTTGCAAACACAATGTCGCGCAAAAAGCTGGAAACCCGTAAGATTATATATTAAAGACTTCTTTTGTAAGGCATATAAAAAATGCATTCATTCTAAATTAAATAACGGGCGAAAAAGCCCATTTTTTGTGTGTACTTTTCTCAGTAGACTATCATCGCATTGTTACTTTTGACATGTCCTTTTTTTGTTGGTCTCAAATGCACACATGCACGTCGGGTTTATTTCGTTCATCATGTGCGCGTTCTGGCTACATTCAGCATCACTAGGAACACGCGGCTTGTTTTCCAGATTAATTATTAATACAGTTTGTTAAGCCCTCAAATCACAGGAATATGAGCGCAAGAAACGCGGAGATGTGTAAAAAATGGATCGCCATACCTCGTAAGGTTTTGAGATAGTAATAGGGAAAACGCATTTTCGAGCCCTGAAAATGCTACTGTAGGGGAAATATTTAAATATTAAACTCTACAACTTAGGCTTCTTAAATTGGAACTCTTTTGTAACCTTAATATTTAATTCGTACCTTATTATAATAAAGATTATTATAGAAAAGATATTTGTAACGAAATGTTATTAAATGAATAGTTGTTTTTTAATGGTGCAAGGACAATATTTGGCCAAACTGCCACGAACACGATACATGCAATGTCAAGTAATGGAAAAACACATTCAAGGAAAATTGGATTGTCATAGAATAGAGGAAGCCGACCAACCTGTCTAGTGGTCAAGGTGTTGGCCTCTGGATCGGAAGATTCCTGGTTCGAATCCGGGGTTTGGGCATGGATGTAAATTGTGCTGTCCTGGGGACAATGATGGTCCACCCACTGTGTGCCTCTTCACAAGTGACCATCACTTCTGGCCTTGTATAAGGCTAAAATAACCTCGGTCAACTCTGTACTTTGTATTGTATTGTATTGTATTTGTCTTCGCAATTGTACTGCCATGCCATTGGAAATTAAAAAAAAAGAATAGAGGAAAAGACCTAGGTTAAGATACAGATATCAAATAAGCGAAGCGAACTAATTAAAAATAGTGTTTGGAATCAGAAACATGAGCATTATGTTAAAATATTTATACTTCTAACACAATTTTAAAGCCTCCAAGTGATTCGAGGAGATATTTATCCAAGATCTGGTCAATTTTGCTATGGACAAAATATCTCGTCGAGACTTAACATACTATTACTCTAAGGGGAATGAAGATCCAAGCGTTAGGTTAAAATATTTTATATATCTAACAACAGTTTTAAACCTACGAGTGTTTCGACGAGATAGTGCCTTAAGATCTGGTCAATTTTGCTAAGTATGAGATATCTCGTCGAAACAAAACCACACTATTACTCCAGGGGGGGGGGATGAAGATCCAAGAAGAAAAGACAAATCGACTCATGTCCAGTACTGGTGTCCGCCTGAGACAGGTTTATGCCACAATAGGGCAGTTTTTGACACGAAGATAAACTACCAGGATGGTTAAATACCAGTGGGACAGTTACTCTGCGTTTAAAGAATGTTATTTGTTCTTGAAAATAATATTAAGTATTCAACTGCGTTACTTCATCTAAAATTCTCTTTCATACCAATCTCATATAGTAAAAATTGAAAAATAAAATCCAACTACTTTTTTACCTAATTATTTTACATTTATATAGTTACATCACAAATGACCCTATTTAGAAAATTGAGGATTATTTAAAATTTAAGTTTACTTTCTTTAAGTACATTACATTGCATTAAAGTATATTATTTAATAAGATGTGTAAACTTAAACGCATAAAAGGAATTATCTCACAAAATTTGTTAAAAGAGAAAACCTAAACACTGGCAATAATCAATAAAATTATATAAAATATTTTTATGGTTTAATTAGTTGAATTATAAGAATGAAAATAAAAGTTGGATAAATTTGTTTTTGGGCTTATGTTCAGAACAACAACTAGGCATGCTTTAAATTTTCTCACAGAATGCTTTTATATTGGCGTATATAAGCATGGATACTATCCGTTTGCCTGTAAAACCCTCTGCACGAAATATTACACTATCACACATTTCTTACTAACACTTTTAAAAATTTATTTATTTTAATATTTTTACTATATTATTCATTTTTATTGCAATTAGAAGTATATTCATGTGAGAAAACTTTAAAAAATCCCGACAAAAATTATTACTTAGTTCACTTTTCGCTTATTACTAGCCTTAATCACTAGACGATTTTCGATTATAGTTGCCGATAGACTAAAAGCATTACCAATTCTTGCTTTAAGTCATATTTAGACTTTAAAATTGCTATCAAGTCGAAACAATTTATACGATATTTATTGCTACCTTTTCATTTCTAACTACAGAAACAACGCAACTTAATAACTGCAGTAAAACTTCTGTATTCAATATATATTACTCTGAAATAATTTTATATGAAATTGTCCAGTAAACCGATATCTTAAGTGCTATTGGTATTTTTTTTATTTTGATTAGTGAATATTAACCTCTCCGTTCCTAGTTACATGAACAACATAGTCAGACCATTTTAACAAATCTGCTTGATACTTCATATGATTTTAAAAAGCATTTCGTTACTATAAAAGGGTTTAATAAATCTAGATCTGAAACACCCCTTAATTTTAAACCATTCCTGACTACGTAGTTAAACTAATTTAATAAATCAACAACCTTTTTTTCGATTTTTTTAGCGTTCGATCAACAAAAACTATAAAAAAAAAACGTTAATCTAACTCCTGAATGTTTAGCATAATTTTAAAATGCAGTTATTTTGAATAAAATGGACCCTTAAAACTAGTTTTTAAAACTTTTAATTTTAATATTAAGTAGTGAATCTACAGTAAAACTTTATACGGAAAAGTCTAATGAAAATTTCACTCCAAAACCTTCATTACAGAGTTTGATTTGAGTGAAACTTAGCTTAACCGAAGAGCTTAACGTGACTCTCTCGTACATCACTGATAAATAAGCTGTGAGTGGGACATAAAAGATTAAGTACCGCGCATACAATGAATATTCTAGTAGCTTTTTTCACACAGATTACCAAACCTCGCCTTATTTACGTGGGCTTCAGCCTCTAAAGAGAAATAAACGCGACAGAGTAATGGGATATCGGAACGATTCAACCTAAACTGAAACTTTGGTGATGGCTCTCTTAGGCAAAATAACAAAGAAGGGTAGAAAAAAAAATCTCGAATCGCATTTCTTGAGACTGTATGCAAGAGGGAGCTGCAGAGAAGGCACATTGATAACACGCAACACTCAGTTAAAAATGATCGCTCTACAAAAAAACAGGAACGGGAGATTGATGAACATTTTTAATCAATTCATCCCGAAATTTCTGTACGAAATTGCATCCTACAATCATTTAGTATGCAAGTATATGGGAACATATAGCATAAATAGCTTGTTTATGCCCATCGTGGTTTTTGATCGAACGCGTCTCGGACACCATTGGAGTCTTAAGTATTAGAAAGCTCATTAGAAATTTACCGATCTTAGCAATCTTCCACTACATAATGAAATTTAAGCAGACTTATATAGACGTTCTAAAACTTTCATTTTAAGTTGTAGAAAGGAATAAGCTTAGAAAAGCTTAAACAATGTATACCAATTTCTAGAGAGAATAACGTGACCTAACATAATTTTCATGAGAAATTGGTTGATAAGATTACATAGATGTTAAGGAAGAAAGCTTGGGTAAGATACTCTGATCAAGGGTCTCATGCGCTGTAAAATTTGCAACAGGTTTAACATTTGCATTGAAATTCATTTTTATGACAATTTTAAGGTCAATTTATGGATTAGAATGATGAATTGAAAAGTTGACGTGAACTCTCATGTAATACTCAGTTCAAAATTACCACTGCACACAATAAAACAGGAACAGGAGATTGAAAGAAATTTGTAATCAATTCATTACAAAATTACCATAAAAAATGGGATACTTAAGCATTTAGAATACAAGCATAGGGGAAAAGATAGCGTAAAAGTATGTTTGTGCCCATCATGGGTTTTTGCTCGAACGATATGTGCTAGAAAGCTTATTAAAACTGTACCGGTTAATTTGTGTTGTAAATGCATAGACTTATATTTTGAGTTTTATAAAGTAATGGGAAGCTTAGAAAAGCTGACACATTGTTTACAATTTTTTGGAGAGAATAATGTGACTTAATCTAATTGACAAAATACTTAATAAATTAAAAACAAATACATAAATTAAATAAAAATATATACAAAATTACAAAGATTTAGAAAAATAAGCTGATCAAGCATCTCATAAGTTGTAAAATTTGCAGCAGATTTCCAATTTATATTGGAATCAATTTATCGAATGTTTTAATGACAAGTTTAAATGAGTTAACTGATTTGAATGTTGAAAGTTGATGTGTATACTGTCATGAAATTAATGACGAAACTTGGTATATAAAAACACATTGATCATTGTTCTCATAAGATGCACAATTTTTGGTATTTTCCCCCATAAGAATTTAGAAGAATTAGTAAGTTGAAACTTAGAAGATTTTTTTAATGAAATTAACGGAGCTAAACTATGAAAGTTGATGTTAACTTAAATGTTGATAACAGGCACCATTGATATTTTTATTTCCCAATTACACCTTTAGTTTTAGTCAAAATTAATCAAACATAGGTATTATAAATTGAATTATATCATTTAGTAGGTTAATGATAAGAGTAATTTTATCATATGAAAAGCTCAATGAACTGATAAAAATGCCTAAGGCATTTTTTATAGATATTTTCATCATACTCTTACTTTTCTTAACTGAATGATAATGTTTCTACGGAGAAAAGTACACAATTTCGTGTACATCCAACACGAATTTAAGTACATTCCTCACATTGGTTGTTAATATTGACATAGTTGAAATGATTCATCACATACTATCGGTACGTAGAATTTAAATTACACTGACACCTCAGTGAACATATTTTAAGCTGCTATTTATGTTTTAAAGTAAAATGTCTGAAATGCAGACTCTTAAGAATACTTCTCAACAGCAAATAAACATCTAGTACAATTTTACAAGCTCTTTCAAAACTGGTTTTAAAAGAATTCTACTTTTTACATTTACTGTCCTTTATTCTATTTGTTTTTTTAACTATGCACTTTAACAATTGTCATCGTCGATACCTTCCCGATAAATGAAATAACTGGATATAATCTACTTTTTGAATACCTCAGTTTGAATATTCGTCAAATACAATCGCGAAATGAATACTTGAATCTCATGTTTTAGAAAAGAAGACTTGCATTACGAATTCTTAACATTCCAAGGTAATTTTATAAATTTATAAATTGCGCTTTCTATGTTTATGTACGCTAAACATATCATGAGAATTATTTAAACAGAAATTCTTTTTCATTTTTTAACAATAGAAATTTTAAGGTGAGACTTCGATTCCTTATTGTAATCACATCAAACGTGTTTATTCAAACTAACAAGTTCAGAGAAGGGATTTTAAAGGCATTATTACAAAGATGATCATACTCGTAATCGATTGCATACAAACGGAATTTATATTGCAAAAAGTTTACTGATTTATATATCATGGCTTTAAATATTAACCCTTTGGGAGCTCTTACACTGTAGTAAAACTAAGCAACATTACCCTAATAGCCGAGTTGAATCACAATTGAAATATAGGGTCGATATTCGAATGTATATAAAGTTTAGAAACATTACATACTAAGAAGAGCGAATTGTTCATAATTTCTATGAGTCGGAAATTGTTATTTAATCATAGCTTAATTGGTAATGCATGAAATAAGAAAGTGAGTAGTTTTTAAGTAGGTACAAGAGTGTTAGTATTTTTAGCAAAAGTGTGAAATCAAATTTATATAAGTAGTTACATTTTGGAAGGATTTTAATTTTTGAGTGGCATCGGAAGGAGAAAAGATTAATTAGTCATCCGAAAATTTTTAAACCCCATATCGAAACTTGCAAATTTTACACCATTTACTTTCGTGCGTGTGATCAGGAATTTCAATTATTATATCAATGTTCACAAACTATCACTAGACGGAAACGAAAAATTTGAATTTAGAATTTTATCAATGTATAACTAAATCAGTATACTAAAGAATAAGTTACTAAAGGAGTAGATTTATTAATATGGCAATGAAGTATCCAGTCTGCTTGAAATTTGATACATATATACATAAATTGTTTCAAAAATACTTTATGAAACGCAGTTTATTTATTTCCGAAATACATTCATGATGAAATCGTACTATCTACATTTAGAAAGCCGAAGTTTCTTAAACTTCTCTTTAAAAATTTAACAAATTTTCAAACAAATATATTAATACTTTATGAAACGCAGATTATTTCCGAAATACATTCATGATGAAATCATAATCTCTACCATTAGAAAGACGAAGTTTCTTAAATTTACAGCTATTCAAAATGGAGGTTTATACCAGAATTATGTAATTCGTAGAGCAGCTTACTTTCGAACTCTAAAATTCCAACATTATGTAATCTTACCAAATGTCACTTTTCTGATTAAAACGTATTTCGCAGTGAATGAAAAGGAATCAGAGGTACCGACTTCAACCGAAATTCATCAAGGGGTTTTATTTTAATCTATAGCAGTCATGTTCCGATGTAGAAGAATCTTAAAGGGAATTTTTTGACCCCATGAAATTTTATCCAACCATTACGTACATTAAATTGAAATGGTACGTTCTTTATCCCACATCGCAATATTTGAACATACGTTTTGCTGTTCAAAATTCAGTTATAAGTATTAAAAATTCAAGCTTGAAAATACATTAGAAGGAAGATATACGGATACAGATTCATAATCCCTTACATGAATTATCTTCAAATCTCTGGTCGAGTTTAGAGAATTTCAGATTTTGGGGTATTACTGCCTTATAATCCAGATAGAAATGTACGTATGGGAGTCTACAAAATTCCAGATAAAAATGTGCGTACTCTAGTCTACAAAATTTCCAACAAACGATTATAGTAGATTATTTTCCAATTTAATTTCAATACACTACATACAAAATCCATCGACTACAAATTGAACTACAAAGCACTATACTGAATCCATCTAATACTAAAGCACTTTATTGTGTTACGATTCTGTAGAATTAGCTACAAAACAAAATATATTTTTCTTCTAGTACTATAGTTTTAAGTTAGCTAGATCGCGGAGAATTGACAACGAAACACTATTCCAAATCCATGGAAGATTTCAGCTACTTATTTAGCACGATTGCAAAGAATTAACTGCCAAACACACTATAACAAAACACTAACAAATCTATCGAATGCTATAGCTACTTATTTAGTTACAATTCAAAGAATTAACTTCAAAACACTACAGTCAACCACCTCGCCAAATCCACCGAACAATGCAGCTACTTATTTAGTTAGAATTGAAGCGCAAATTGGCACTACAAAACCCTGCAATCAAGAAACCAAGCCAAATCCATCAAAGATTTCGGTTACGTATTTAGATAAGATTGAAAGAATTGACTACAATGCACTCTATAACGAAACACTAACAAATCTATTGAATGCTATAGCTACTTATTTAGTTACGATTCACAGAATTAACTTCAAAACACTGCAATCAACCATCATGCCAAATCCACCAGCTACTTATTTAGTTAGAATTGAAACTCAAACTGGCATTTCAAAACCCTACAATCAAGAAACCAAGCCAGATTCATCGAAGATTTCGGCTACTTATTTAGCTAGTATTGCGAAGAATTAGCTGTAAAGCGCTATAACCAAACACTATGCCAAATCCATCGAATACTGAACAACTTATTTGGCTTCTTTGCCCAAGAATTAACCGCAAAATACAACACCAATTCCATTGAATTCAACACTGCTTATTTAGCTACCCATTGCGAAGAATTAATCCCAGAACGCTATACCAAATCCATCAAATAATGAAGCTGTATATTTAGCTGAGATTGCGAATAATATTGCAGCCCGATTAAACAACGAAATTAACGAAGTATGTTACTGTGATCTCTTACTGATCTTCAAAAACGTCACATGAAAACCGAAAGCTTTTTCATTTAAAAAGCACGCTTCCAAACTACCAAAGCGAGACATAATCTCATTTAAGATATTACGATTTCAGGAACTATCATTAAAAGTAAGATTACGCATGTAACCCGGAATCAACTGTCAAATAGAGAAAAACGTTCTGAAGACCCGAACTAAAAAAGAACTAATAGCAACCTATAAATTCCTGGAGTACCACCATTTGGGTACCTCAAAGAAATTGCTTTTTCCCCTATTTTTTCTTTTTTTCCCGCTGCCCCATTTCTCCCTTACTATAACCCAGGAGGTATTTTATACGCTTGGGATACCTAATTTTATAAAATAATTTCTTATTAATGTCGAAGTGTCTCAAGTAGTCGATAAAATTTCATTCCTAACCTTTTCATTCTTGGAGGCCATTTGGTACCTTAAAAGAATAGCTCTTTCACATTCTTCTTTCATATTCATTCAAACCTGATGTCCCTACAAAGCCACATCCTAGCGCTCTAACCCATGGATTATGTATCCGTTTTTCATAAAATTAAAATTGTATTGATAATTTCTGAGTCTCAAAGTGCTTTGAATAGCCAATAAAATAACTCATTCTTGTAGTACCTGCGTTTGAGTACCTTAACATAATAGCTCCAAGTATATTCATTAATTCCTGCTCTTCATATTCAACTACATTCTAATACTCTGATCCAAGGGTGTAATAAACCGATTGGTGCACCCCGATTTTTTCAAGAATTAAATTTGTTTATCAATCCTCAGTCTCAAAGTACCTTAAACAGTGGATCAAATAATATTTTGAGGGTAGGATTTTCAGAACTGAAGAGATAAAGGAATTAAAGGGGCATTGATTCGTTTTCCAATTATTTGATCTGACCCACGGGGTCATGTACCCGTTCGGGGGACCCTATTTCCAAACAATGAAGTATTTCTCATCGTAATCGTTTCTTAGTCTCTGAAAGTACCTTAAATAGAGGAGAAATTGAGTAGAGGACTTTGGGGTCTGAAAAGAGGTAAAAACTATTAAAGGAACACTGATACGTTATCCAACACTTCGTTCTGACCTATAGGGGTAATGGACACGTTTGGGGGCTTACTTAAAAAATGTTTTTGATCACTTCTAAGTCTCTAAGTATCTTAAATAACCGTTAAAATAATTGTTTGAGTAAGGGTTTTCGGTTCTGAAGATTGAAAATTAATTAAAGGAGAACTGATTCGTTATCCACCCCTACGGTCTCACCCATTAAAATGGTAATGTACGCTTTTGGGGGACCCAATTTCCAAAATTCATAGGATTTTTGATCATTTCTAAGTCTCTACGCGTACCTTGGATAACCGATAAAATAATTGTTTGAGTAAAGGATTTTTGATACTGAAGAGGTAAAATCCATTAAAGGAAAACTGATTCGTCATCCACCCCTTCGGTTTGACCCAAAAGGGTAATGTACGCTTTTGGGGTACCCAATTTCCAAAATTCAAAAGATTTTTGATCGTCTCTAAGTACCATAGATAACCGATAAAATAATTATTTGAGTAAAGGATTTTTGTTACTGAAGAGGTAAAATCAATTAAATGAAAACTGATTCGTTATCCACCCCTTCGGTCTGACCCACGGGGGTAATCGACCTCTTCGGGGGTCCTAAGTTTCAGAAATGAAATACTTTTGATCATTTCAAAGTACCTCAAATAACTGCTTGAGAGAAGGACTTCGCAGACTCAAGAGGTAAAAATTAAGGGCGCCTTAATTCACCCCCCACTGCTCAGCGCGAAGCCGGAACGTGAAGGTTTCGGAGGCACTCACCTGCGAGTTTCTTGGGCTCAGTTCTGGTTTCGGCCTTGCACTGGGGCGGCATGACCATCGTCGAGGTCATCTCTCGGGGGGGCACGGGACGGCCGTACTGCAAGAGCACGTGATCCCAAAGAATCGGTGGGCCCGCCACGTTGGATGTGTGTGCGTTCACTCCGTCATGCGTTGCCTAGGTTACTCCAGAAGCAGCGCCGGTCCGCCAGCTGATGAGAGAGCCTGCCTGCCTAGCGCCGTCTGAAGGGAGTGTGGCTCGGCGCGAGCTTTCTCCCTCGACTGCGGGAGAGGCGAGGCGCTGATTGGCCGAGCGGCGGAGACGCCGGCCACTCGCTGAGGCGATGGGGATGCTTTTTTCGACGGCGCGCACTTGCGTTGCCGCGCCCAGACACGTGCTTTCGGACCCCCCTCCCGCTCCGTCTCGCGGCCACGTGGACTTCTTTCGGTGCGGTCAGCGACGGGAGCCGGCCCGGGCGGTCCTCAGTGGTGGGTCGCGGACGCGTTCTGAAAGTCGTTTCGGATCGGTGGCGATCTTTCCTGGCTTCTACGGACGGAAGGGCGTTGTGCTAAATAAGTTGGTTAAGTCTTTCCACTGAACTAGGATAGATTTATTACCACAAAGGATGTTGATTTTTTTTTTAGGTTTTATGACACAAGGGCCAGATTTGGACAAGAACAAAGTCACGAAATGGACATGCACCCAGAACGAAAGTCTGATTGACAGAGAAGAGAAAACTCGATCCACCTAATGCTAAATTAACCTTCAGCTTTGAGGCCGACCAACCGTTATAGTGGTTAAGGTGTTAGCCTCTAGATCGGAAGGTTCCTGGTTCGAATCATGGGCATGGATGTTTGTAAACGGATGGTGTAGAGGCGGCTGGTGCACCTTAAATCTGTCGTGGCCGAAAGTCCTCACGTTGGGTTGGCGTGGAAGTTTGGAGAGTGGGGTGCCAGCTCAGGTGTTGCTTCGTCATCTGACCGTGGTTTAAAATTACGAGGTGTTGTCCTCGGATCTTTCCCTTCAGGGACTGATCCCGGACCGTCGTCAATAGCCCGTTGTGTTGCTCTAGTACGACGTTAACTAAAAATTACCAAATTACCTTAAGCTTTGACTTTTTGACTGCTTCCAGGGATCTATTCGTGCATTTTACATGTATCATAAACGACACTTCGGTTAACGCTGACTAAATTTGCTCCAGTGTGTATATTTGAATGTATTTTAGAATTTAATATATTTTGTATTTATTTCCTACACACACACACACACACACACAACAATGCTCCGGTGAATTAGATCTTTGTAAAATTTTAATTTTAACTATCTCTGACTGCATAAACAGCGTTATTAAGTCAATTTAATGCAACACGGGGTATTTAATGGAGTTTTAACCAGTAATTGTGTGCTATAAAGTAGTGAGACAACACTTTTCCATCCTCCTAACAACGTAGACAACGATGCTAGACCAATTTAAGTTATGCTTAGAACTGAATCTAATGTGCACCAGATATATCTTCATGCATCTCCACCAGTGTTGATTTTAGCTTAGAATTTTAGAAACTTAGATTTTAGCTCATTAAATTAGTTTTGGTGGGTGTGTTTTATTGCTTTTTAATCTTTTCTATATATCGGGGATTGCTAGAGTGATCTGTTGGCCTATCCTCGAAATACGTCATCATGACGAAAAAAGAGATCATTTTCGTCTTGTAGAATCCCATCATTTTGAAACAGCCACATAACACACGCTTCCTTTAACACAACTGACAACAAACCTATATAACACACATGCTTCCTTTAACAACTGACCACAAAACCTATAACACTGAACATGTATTTTCTTTCCATGCATATTTGAATATTTCCATATCTGTCCACAATTATTGTACGTAAGAGCTTAACGAAATTTCGATTTACATGACTAAAGTTGATATTGAACTAGTTATCACCGTCCCAGCCTAAGCCATTAGGTGTATCCCCACGTAAATTTGAACCACGGTCAGATGACGAGGTAATATCTGAGCTGGCACCCCACTCTCCAAATTTCCACACCAACCCAGCTTGAGGACTTTCGGTCCCGACAGATTTAAGGTGCCCCAGTAGCCTCTACACCATACGCTTACAAACATCCATCCTTTTTAAACATCGATAAGGATTCAGGGGTGACTCTGAATCACGGACAAGGGGGTGGTAGACCTGTTGGAATGGCAACGGATTAGCAATCGGAGGGTTGCGAGTTCGAGACGAGGTCCAGACGAAGATATGTCGTGTACACGGGGGCTAGTGCACCTTATATCCGTCGTGGTCTCAAATGTCCTCACGTTGGTGTGGTGTTGAATTTTGGAGAGTGTGGTGCCAGCTCAAGTGTTTTTCTCGTCATCTGAACGCGTGGTTCAAAGCTACAGGGCGTTGTCCTTGGATTTTTCCCTTCGGAATTGATAACGGACCGCCGTCAACAGTCCGCTGTGTAGCGCCAGTGTGACGTTGATTTAGTACCTACCATTTTCAAAGTGAGGTAGAGAGAGTGATATGCTACTGATGCATCGAATGTAAATGCCGAAGCTCGGTAAATAGTTGTAAATCAGTTTTCTTTCAGTCCAAAATTAGAAAAATCCTAGATAGATTTGAAAGTAGTCAATTACACTAAACTACAATAATGGACCTGACAGCAAAATGTGATGGTATAAGGGAAATAATACTTGCTTTAATAGGGGAATGGTCCCCCACGTGCTGCAATTACACTAGCAACGCTTCTGGGCATACTTTCAACAAGGTTTTGGTACACAGCTATGGGTATTTGTGTCTATTCCTGCTGCAAGAATGCCGCCAGCTCAGCTCTAGATTTCGGACGTGGTTCCCTGTTCCGTAAGCGTCGCCGCTCAAACTCGTCCCACAAATCTATGATGTTTAGTTCGGAACTCTGAGCGGGCCAGGGAAGACGTTACATCATACCATTGCTTGACAGAGGCTACAACGTGACATGGAGCGTTGTCGTCCTGGAAGCAACATTCGTCCATTCGATAAAATCGCCAGAGCGTAGGAAGAACCTAATTGTCCAAAATGTTCATTTCGGCGTTGGGGTTCAATTTACCAGGAACAACACACAAAGGTCCCAGGCCATACCAAGAAAAACACCCCCAAACAAGCAGTCGAATTTTATGCAAATCCGTTGTCGGCTAGTCCATTATTGTAGGGTAGAGTACATACTCAACCAAAATACGCATTTAGTAATTTGGTCAGTTGTGTGACACACAGAAAGTGAGAGTTCATATGTGTGCTGACCGCGGTAGCCCAGTTGCATTACCAACCAGAAGGATGCTATTTCTTAACTCCATCCAACGAAACTCGTCGTTTCAGTGGGAGATGGTGCTCGTGAAATCTCTCGTGTCCTCAAATGTCCTCACGGTGGCATGATGAGGAATTTTGGATAGTGGGGTGTCCTTTCAGAAGCTGCCTCGTAATCTGACCGTGGCTCAAAATTACATAGTGCCGTCCTCGAATCTTTTCCTTCGAGATTGATTCCGGACCGTCGCCAATAGCCCGCTGAGTTGATCTAGAGCGACATTAATTAACTACCTACCTAATACATGTGTGCTAGATGACTGTCTTATTAAGAAGAGATTGGGGTAGATAGTTGAATTTACGTCGCACTGGAGCGGGCTGCTGGCGACTGTCCGTGATGATCCCAGAGGAAATTTCCGCGGACAACACCTCGTCGTTTTAACCGCAGTCAGATGACAAGGTCATCACCCGATTTGCCTACTCTCTAAACTTCCACACCGCGAGAACGTATACCGAGCAACCGGTATAGTGGTTAATGTGTTAGCCTCTAGATAGGAAGGTTCATTGTTCAAATCCGGCTCCGGGCATGGATATTTGTAAGCTTACGGTGTAGAGGCAGCTGGTGCACCTTAAATATGTCGTGACCGAATGTCCTCAAGTTAGGTTGGTGTGGAAGTTTGGAGAGTGGGGTGCCAGCTCAGGTGTCATCTGATCGTGGTTCAAAATTACGAGGTGTAGTCCTCGGATCTTTCCCTTAAGGGACTGATCCCGGACCGTCGTCAATAGCCCGTTGTGTTGCTCTTGTACAACGTTAACTAAAATTAAAAAATTACAAATTACCACGAGAACGTGAGAACATATGACAACAACGTCATGCTTAACATACACTAGTCCCCCATGGACACGTCAGTCTCTGGTTGGATAGTATTTCTATCTCGCAAAAAATCTCCTCTCCTGCTATTCCGAGACTCTACCACTGGGCCACAGGAAGGGATTGGACAATGCGAAAAAATC
Source organism: Metellina segmentata (assembly GCA_947359465.1). NCBI lineage: Eukaryota > Metazoa > Arthropoda > Arachnida > Araneae > Tetragnathidae > Metellina > Metellina segmentata. The sequence goes on along the minus strand of OX375884.1, from coordinate 14,821,228 downwards.
TATTGTATATTCAGGGATTGATCCAGGACCGTCGTCAATAGCCCGTTGTGTTGCTCTAGTACGACGTTAACTAAAATTACCATTACCTATTGTATATTCGTCTAGACAAGAGAGACCGGGAAAGTATATTGACGATCTATCTATGGGTCTCAAGAAATCCTCGAACTATATTAAATATTAAAAACAATTTGAAATACACACAGAAGTTCATTTTGTCAGAGTAAATTGAAGTTTGATGTACCACATAAGCTGTAAGTTTGATGCACCACATAAGCAAGGCGATCTGTTGGAAGCAGTCGAAATTCAGTATCCGCAATGTTCACGTTGGTATTGCGATCTGTGGTAATGGGTCTCCTGCTAATTCATTTTCCGATCACTTCCCCGTAGCACTTCAAGTCAGTTTGAAGGGCCAGATGCTGCCAGCCGACAGTCCGAATACTAGACATGACATACTCCGTCTGGACATGAGTTACCGCTTGCCGACCAACCAATATTCCTGAATATTCTCAGGTTTGTCGACCAAAACGCATTTAGACAAATTTTTAAAAAGTATTAGTTTTCATAAACTGGACAAACTACGAAAAACTTCCAAAATTCTGATTTCTACCAATTTTTTTTGATTTATGTACACATGACTAATACCAAAATATGTTTATGAGCATTTCGTAAGAATAAGAAGTGTATAATCTCACTTTATAGAGTTCCGAAACCATTTGAGAATAGTGTTTTCTAGAAAACATCTATTATACTTAAATGGTGTGGAGCAATATATTCAAACCCGATATATATTCCGTAATATATTCTTGTTTCCCTAAATTTGTTTTCCCTTTTTCAATCTCTTTTGAATCATCAATACGGTTTATCAAATACGTAGACATGTAAATATTTTATGTCTTGATGTCAATGTAAACAAGTTAGTAATGTTCACTATTTCATGCTTCCGAGTGAATCATTAAATCTTGAATTCTAAACTAATATGATGGCTGCTATTTTATTTTACTCCCACAAAAATAATCTATCTAATTCTATGTATTCAATATTATATATTAAGAAAGATGGCTACATCTTGGGGTCTTCGACCCCTAGACCACCCTTTCCAACTGGCTACGTCATTGACGCATCGTATCATAGTGGTATTTAATCATAATGGTATTGTAAACGGTTGTAAGATTTAAATATCTTGTACGTAATCCTATCAAACACGACTATGAACAGTATTATAGTGCTCATAAACGAAAAAGAGACTCGCTTACATATTTTTCTATTTTAAATTATTAAACGCCCCATCTGGTCAATAGGTTAAAAAAACAGCGCTGTTTTCAATATTCCTTAAAAACCCGAGAAAAAGTAAACTAGAGAATCTTATTCAACGTCTAATCCAAGATTTGAACTCACAGCAATTCGTTGCTCTTGCAAGTGGGCTAAAGACCGTCTTGTACAAGGGGGCTGGTGCACGTTAAACCTGTCGTTGCCTCAAATGTCCTCCCATTGGTGTGAAGTGGAAGTTTGGAGAGGGGGATGCGAGCTCAGGTGCTCTTCTCCTGGTTCAAAATTACAAGGTGTCGTCCTTGGATCTTTCCATTGGAGACTGAACTAGGACCGTCGCCAATAGCTCGTCATGATATACAGTGTGATGTTGATTACATACGTACCTACCTATACAACACGCCAATGAACAACATAATGATGCTAAAAGTCGTAGACTAATCCCGTATTTTCCGTTTTTAATTTTTATGCGACCCATGCATTCAACGGGTAAAAAGCGCTCCTATGAACACTCCTCCTCTAATACCCCATTAAAAGAAAACTGGACCATCTTATTCAAAGGCCCAGCTTATGTTGGAGAGGCGTGGAAGTTTGAAGAGTGGGGTACCAGCTCAGGCGTGACCTCGTCATTTGACCGTGGTTCAAAATTATGCGGTGCTATCCTCGAATCTTTCCCTACTGGGGTCGTTGCTGGACCGTCGCCAATGGCCAGCTGTGTTGCTCCGGTGCAACGTTAATAACCCCATCAACAGCACATCCTAGTCTCGAACTCGGAACTCCTTCTGGGCTACCGCGAACCCGATAAGAATCGACCACATCAGAATCATACCTCGCGATTCCATCTCATAAACCGGACCGTCGTAGCTCGAAGAGTACTAACCGGATAGTTGCGAGTTCGAATCCAACGAAAGATAGTCGTGTAGTAAGTGGACTGAACTACGTTAAATCTGCAATGGCCTCGTATGTCCTCATGCTAGCCTGGTGTCGAAGTTTGGAGAGTAAAATTGCGAATACTGTTGATAGTTTATTAAGTCCCATTTAATCACTACAAGTCTTTATGAGGCTGCTGGTCCATTGATGACCAAGAGGCCGGAAAAAGGCGTAAGATAAAAAACAAAGTTGACTTTGAGAAGTACTCATACTATTTATCTGCCATGGCCTCGTATGTCCTCATGCTAGCCTGGTGTCGAAGTTTGGAGAGTAAAACTCATACTATAAATCTGCCATGGCCTCGTACGTCCTCATGCTAGCCTGGTGTCGAAGTTTGGAGAGTAAAATTGAGAATACTGTTGATAGTTTATTAAGTCCCATTTAATCACTACAAGTCTTTATGAGGCTGCTGGTCCATTGATGACCAAGAGGCCGGAAAAAGGCGTAAGATAAAAAACAAAGTTGACTTTGAGAAGTACTCATACTATTTATCTGCCATGGCCTCGTATGTCCTCATGCTAGCCTGGTGTCGAAGTTTGGAGAGTAAAACTCATACTATAAATCTGCCATGGCCTCGTTTGTCCTCATGCTAGCCTGGTGTCGAAGTTTGGAGAGTAAAATTGCGAATACTGTTGATAGTTTATTAAGTCCCATTTAATCACTACAAGTCTTTATGAGGCTGCTGGTCCATTGATGACCAAGAGGCCGGAAAAAGGCGTAAGATAAAAAACAAAGTTGACTTTGAGAAGTACTCATACTATTTATCTGCCATGGCCTCGTATGTCCTCATGCTAGCCTGGTGTCGAAGTTTGGAGAGTAAAACTCATACTATAAATCTGCCATGGCCTCGTACGTCCTCATGCTAGCCTGGTGTCGAAGTTTGGAGAGTAAAATTGCGAATACTGTTGATAGTTTATTAAGTCCCATTTAATCACTACAAGTCTTTATGAGGCTGCTGGTCCATTGATGACCAAGAGGCCGGAAAAAGGCGTAAGATAAAAAACAAAGTTGACTTTGAGAAGTACTCATACTATTTATCTGCCATGGCCTCGTATGTCCTCATGCTAGCCTGGTGTCGAAGTTTGGAGAGTAAAACTCATACTATAAATCTGCCATAGCCTCGCATGTTCTCATGCTAGCCTGGTGTCGAAGTTTGGAGAGTAAAATTGCGAATACTGTTGATAGTTTATTAAATCCCATTTAATCACTACAAGTCTGTATGAGGCTGCTGGTCCATTGATGACCAAGAGGCCGGAAAAAGGCGTAAGATAAAAAACAAAGTTGACTTTGAAAGGTACTCATACTATTGGCGCCGATACAGGATCAATCCGGAAGATTTGAAGAAACCAAATTATTTTGAACCACTGTGAGATGACGGGGCAATATTTCAGCTTGCATCCCACTGTCCCAACTTCCACACCATTCCAACGTGAGGACATTTGAGTCCACGATAGAAGAAACGTGTGCCACCCCTCTTTGTTCAAAGGTCTTTGATTGGATTTGAACTCGCACACACAATCATTACGTTGCTAATCTGTTCATTACGCGATCTTCATCATTACGAAAAGGAAAAACTTTGAGGACAACACCAAGTCATCTTGAACCACTGTCAGAAGACGTGGTAGCATCTGAGCTGGCATCCCACTGTCCACACTTCCCCACATTCCAACGTGAGGACATTTGAGCCCACGATAGATTAAACGTGCGCCACCCCCTTCGTTCAAAGGTTTTGGTTGGATTTGAACTCGCAATCATTAGGTTGCTAATCCGTTAATCTTCCGACCTGGCTACAGTGGCCCCAAAGTTAACTTTGGTTTAAATCGTCATCTGATCGTGTATTAAAACTACGCGATCTTTCCCTTCGGGTTTGATCCTGGACTGTCGCCAATTACCCGTTGTGTTGCTTCAGCACGACAGTAATTGAAATACCTACGAACTTTTTGTCAAAAACCAACCCGAAAACTGTTCGTTTTTCGATCCTCATTTAGTTCGCCACCTCATTTAGTTCAAAATTGCGAGGTGCTGTCCTCCGATCTTTCAGTAAGGGAATGATCCCGGACATTCGTCAATAACCCGTTGTGTTGCTCTAGTACGATGTTGATTAAAAATTACATTACCTTAACTTGCCACTTTATTTACGAGATATTCGGATCTTCAATTTTACGACGACCATTCCGGTCATTTGAAACGTCAGTCTATCGTTTTGGCGTGACTAGGACTTCTGGTCGAAAGTAAATAGACACACATAGGAAAATAAAGCACCAGCCGGTTATGTAAATCCGAATGTGTACGTTAGAAACCATCAGTTGGAGGTAAGCATGCGAGAGTATCCGGAATGCCTCAGCCAATCGAAAAACATGCACGTTCTCGTGTTGATTTTCAACAATGAATCGCGTGGTACGACTATTGAACGGTCGATTCTAAGCACTCTGTATTACCTGGAGCCTAATCTGACTAACATTGTTTAATAATCCATGAGCATAACTGGAAAATAACAGATTTACCCTCCATCTGGTCCCCCTCCATCTCCATCTGATTATCTCGTCCTAGATCTGTTCAATTTTCCTAATGACGAGAAATCTCGTCGGGGCAAAATTACCGTCCGAGAGGAAAGAAGATCCGAATAGTAAAACAAACTGCACCCTTCCGAGATCTGGTGACAGTCTGCAACAAGTTTTTGCACAAGGGTTTGACAAAACAGTTTTCGTAGCGAAAGTATGTCTAAAGAGGGTTAAACTAAAATATATCTACCCCAGAGTTAACAGTTGGATACTGCGGTTGCCAGGTTGGAAGAGTAACGAATTAGAAACCTAGTGATTGCGAGTTCAAATCCAATCAAAGACCGTCGTGAACAAAGGGGGGAGGGTGGCGAACGTTAAATCTATCATGACTTTAAATGTCCTCATGTTGGAGTGGTGTGAATGTTTGGAGAGTGGGGTACAAGCTCATGTGTTGCCTCGCCATCTGACCGTGATTCAAAATGACAGTGTTGTCCTCGAGATCTTTACTTTCCGGAATGGTAGCCAGGTTGGAAGAGTAACGGATTAGCAACCTAATGATTGCGAGTTCGTATCCAATCAATGACCTTTCAACGAAGGGGGTGGCGCATTTTAATCTATCGTGGCCTCAAATGTCCTCACGTTGGAATGGTGCTGAAGTTTGGTGAGTGTGGTTGCCGGATCAACTTTATTTTTTATCGTACGCCTGTCTCCGGCCACTTTATCATCATTGGACGAGCAGTTTCATTAAGACTTGGGGTTAAATGTGGCTTAATAAACTATCAACAGTATCTGCAAGTTTAAAGTCAGGAATTTTAGGGCAGTCCTTTCGAAAAAGGTTTGTAGCGTTATCGTCCATTTCACAAAGCGGACAGATAGCTGATACCAATGCTCCAATACAATGTATGTGTATTTGTAGGTCACAACGTTGGGTAAACGAGAGTCTCAAAGAGCTGTAGTATTCACCCAGTAGATGGCGCTCCACTCTGCCGTAGCGCAGAGTTGTATATAAAGTCGGTCTTTGAATACTAACACCAGCAGACGCACTCGTACTGAAGGCGAGACGAACCATGTAACTAACATTTTTTTCCCTCATTGTGTGTACTTCATTGAATTGTAAATGGTTACATTACTATTTAAAATTGTAAATATCTTCAATTGTACGAGTACTCATTTTCTTATTTTGTCTTGCTTATCTGTGCTGTATTATTACCTATGTTTATCGTTCCTTCGTCACTGGAGGGATACTCTGTAGTATTCACCCAGTAGATGGGGCTCCACTCTGCCGTAGCGCAGAGTTGTATATAAAGTCGGTCTTTGAATACTAACACCAGCAGACGCACTCGTACTGAAGGCGAGACGAACCATGTAACTAACCTATTATTGTTTATTAAAGTTTTTGTTGTTCCTGTTCCTGAAGTGCTTCCTTTCTGCAACCATATACCGATCCCAACAGAGCTCTGGGGCTGACCAGCCGGTCTGGGGTTTAAGGTGTTAGCCTCCAGATCGGAAGGATCCTGGTTTGAATCCGGGTCAGTGCATGTATATTTGTAACCGTATGATGTAGAGGCGGCTGCTGCACCTTAAATCTGTCGTGATCGAATGTCCTTCTGTGGGTTGGTGTGGAAGTTTGGAGAGTGGGGTGGCAGCTCAGGTTTTGCATCGTCATCTGACCGTGGTTCAAAATTGCGTGGTGTTGTCGTCGGATCTCTCCCTTAGGGGATTGTTCCTGGACCGTCGTCAATAGCACATTGTGTTGCTCTAGTACGACGTTAATTAAAAATTACGAATTACAAAGAGCTCTAGGAAAGGAACCTAGTACACGAGCTTTATTTCTGGATAAAACCATACGAATACTTTCATGCAAATCTCTTTATAAATTGAGAGTCTAGTAGTCTTTATAGACGAGTATATAAGCCTTTTGATATTAGGTAGAAGTAAAGGAGATTTAGGTTGGGACAACTTTGTTACAAATCCTGCCAACTTGTAAGTTTATTCATTGCCATACATTCCACTTGGAATTCGCTGTAAGGTAACATTTTCTTAATCTTTCCAAGGGGATTTGGTTTTTCTCTACATTCATGTAAAATATAATTTTAATTTTAACTGTGAGTGATTAGAGTTGACTTTATGAAAGCGTATAACCTTAATAATGTGTTGATTTCTCTTTCTTTTAAGCAGTACCTAACAAAGCATTTCCATTGCCCCAATTGAAATGGTATTATGTTTCTTTAAACCTGATTCATCCATCCTTTTTCAGCTGTCGGCTCAAGTTATCTTTCCAATGCGCTTATTAAAAAACATTCACATTCCTAAAATAAACCATTGAATTTTCTTCTGACAAAAACTTCTCAAGTGTTTAAAGGTTTATTTATTTAGATTACAGTAGCCTTATGCCGCGACGTGAAGATTTTATAACTTCTATCCTGTCGAACTTTTAACAGAAAACTTTGCAGGCGCATAAGCCTGTACGGCAATTTAATACAAGTAGTAAAACTCATGTATGCTTGTTGTTTTAAAAACAATTTGCCTTATCAACTTTTCGAAAGCAGAAGGGTTCTTCCCATCCCTTCTTAATCTTCCGAAACTTCATTCTTTTCAAGGTATTTTATGCGGGGAGAAAACCACCCCTTGGAATGTTACTTAATTACGTCTTGTCTATCAAGCTGCTGTCTATCTGCGCTTTTTATTAACCCTGTAATATCTTCGGAGAAGGGTTTTTGTCTGTTACATCGTAGCTCGTTCAGTGAACCCTTTTGTAAAAGAGAAACAGAGCCCACAAAATGTTAGCTCCCAAACTCATCCTGGAAGTGCCTGAATGATACTTTTTCAAGCTAGATGCCATGCCTAAACTCTTTCCCTCTTTATTAAACTTAAATCATTTAGTATTTATATCTGTTTTCGCACCTGGAACAGTCTTGATTGCTTATACTTCCATCCCTTACTAATTTTGAAAGTTCCTTTGTTTTAATTACATTGTACAATTTTTTAGTTGAGGGTAATTGCAGCATCGTGTTCTCATTTTATTTGATATTAAGATACAATTGGATAGTCAGTGGGAATTGGGGAATTCATAAACAAAGGACCAGCCTTGTTGGGCTCAAGCCTGTAGCTCGTCGTCAATATTTGTATTTCTATTTGTATTTGTAAATAAACATGCGATTTTTATAAATTATGATTATTACTAATGTAGTTTTGTTTAGTGTTTTTGCGCTGTGTAGAGTTTGTGTGTGTGATTATTGACTGCTTTATATTCACTCCTGTACATTATAGCTTTTATTTCTAATGCCTGACCACCGATATCTGGCACTACAAGGGGTGAACTGACTGTTACTTGCGAATGAGCACCTAATGAGTGAGTCACCCCCTGACAGGGAGGAAGCCACGGTAGCCCGGTTGGAAGATTATCAGACTAGATATAGGAGGTTTCGAGCAGCGAGTTCGAATCCAATCAAATGTTAAGTCTGCCGTGGCCTTAAATATCCTCACGTTGGTGTGGTGTGGAGGTTTGAAGATTTGACAGCTCAGGTGTGACCTCGTCATCTGACCTTGGTTCAAAATTGGTTTTCTTTATAATGTTTATGAAATATTTTGGGATGCCTTCGCATTTTGTTTCCCCTTTCCGGTACCGTAGTTAGCCTATGATACCGAAGTCAAATGTTTATCGACATAATGAATGGAAGTTAAGTAGATAAGCTGAAGTCGAACACCAATCTGAGGAATGGTTAAGGATATGTTAGTTTCAGTGTCTAGTGGTTTCTCTATGCTTACTGTAGATGCTTGTTCCCAGGAAGAGGAAACATAAATCATATTTCGGAAGGATAAATCACCTCCATAACGTTCACCCTCTATGGTCACGTCACTCCCAGTTCCCCCCTGATGGAGAGGAAATCTACACCTTCCCCTTGCAAAGCATTAAAACGGACAGTGGCATGAACTTGTCGTATCGGCTGTACGATACAAGAAGAAGGGATGTTGAAACAGTAAGTTATCTTTAACAGTACCTTTTTGAGCAGTTACTTTAACAGTAGTAATCATGTATTCTTCTAATAGAAGTAATCATGTATTCTTTTAACAGTAGTAATCATGTATTTTTAGCATTACTTTTTAACAGTTACTTTTAACAGTTGTAATCGTGTATTCTTATAACTTGAGTGTCACGAGATTTCTAAGTTACAAAGCACCAAAACGAACAGTCGCATGAGTTTGTTGCATCGGTGGTATGAGGCCAGAAGAAGGGATGTTGAAGCAGTAAGTAATATTTTAACAACACTTTTTTAACAGTTATTTGTAACAGTAAGTAATCATGTATTCTTTTAACCTGAGCGTCACGAGACTTCCTATTAGTGTTGTATGGTTCCCCCCAAAACACAAGAAAAGACTAAATAATCACATATATTTGTCGAAAAAATTATTGGAAAGGTTCTGTTGGTCAAGAAGTTCAAAACAGGTTGAAAATCACTAAGGGAAAACAACAGATTGCATAACGGATGTATGAGTGTCAACTCCTCAGAGGTTAGAAAAGGTGCTCCAGTCAAAACTGTCCATGAAACTCTTACCTTTCTCAGTTTTGGCTCAATTAGTTTTTTCCACTAAATATCTCGTCATTAAGACCAGATCAATATTTCTAATAACGAGATATCTCGCTATTACGATATGGCCAATTTGCTAATGACGAGATATTTCATGATCAAGATATTGCTGATTTTTTAATGATGCCGAGATTTTTAATGACTGGTTGTTTCAGTCGACGATGTATCTCGTCTTATTAGCAAAACTGACCAGATCTTGAAGAACAACATGTCTCTTGTTTAGAAGGAAGCTGTGGTCAGAATTTCATCTCGTCCATGTAAAATAAATAGGAAATACCTTCATGACGAGGCATGGAGCCGTTATCAAAATTAGTCAGATCTTGTAGGACGATATAAGTCGTCGTAACCACTAGGAGTGTTAAAATTCCCGGCCGAATGTTTAATCTTAAGACGTGGTATAAATTTCGCACGCACACACTAAAGTTTTATTTTTTAATTCCCCACACACAACTCATTTATCTTCAAACCCCGAACGGGAGACAAACTATTGAATCCAGGGATCGTTTGTGAGCTTTAAAGGGACAAGAAATTTCACCCCTAAAAGGCACATCAGTATCAGTATGAATACCACTCCCCCAACCCCTCCTAAAGATATATTCTGGGTATGCGCCTACTTATAGGGTTAAATACGCGGAGCATACGCTCATAAATAAATACGCAGGATTCCTTTCCAAGGCGTATTAGCAATTCACATTAATCGGTCCTATAGTTATCGCTGAGTGATGCTGCAAAAAATGCCTTTTACTGAGAATTATCTCAACCTACTGTTCCCACGAAAGCTGGTTTAATAAGTGAGACAAGCGAAGGTAGGAGGCACTGACAACAAATGATAGGCAAAGCCTTTCATGATTGATTCATCTGGAGATGTTTAAGTAAGAGAAAGGAAGCGAAAAACCAGAAAATAATTTCCTTCCTGAAAACTCATCAAAACGGCGACCCTTTTTCATACCTAGTAATTATTTCAAAAATGACTCTCCAAGTTTTGCATTTTTGAGCAAAAACGCGGCATCCGGAGTCCTCTCCAAAGCCCGGGACTTTGCGAGAATATGTAATACCTTATTAAAACTTCATGAGTTTCATAATCTTTCTTCTATCCGTATCCCACATTTCAGCATAAAACAGCTGCTGAAACAGTAATGCATCCGCAAAGCAGGGACGTATACGTAGGGCCAACTTAACAGCAAACTGGAGGAAGGAGCTTTAATGGCGGATTTAGAATGTAAAACAAAAATGCGAATTTCGTTAACTTAAAAATGCAAACTGCAGCAATACTGCTTTAGTGTTCTTTTGGAGAAAATCCCCCTCCTAGAACTCGAGGATGGGGTTCTTTTAAAAACGCAATAGTGTGCCTCATTTCATGTTCTCTTCAGAACTCCCGCAGTAGGAAAAAGGTCGAAAATAAAACACTTGTTGAAGAGGTGCTTCCTGTTCTCTATCAACTGGGTTGCGTGTGTGTTTTGCATTCAGTGTCCGAATAAAATATTAACAAATGAAAACAGAAATTCCATGGCTTGATCCATGTTGCAGGCGCATGCGATTAAAGTTTGGGAAATAAAAATGCCGGTGGTAACAAAGTTGTACTGCTAATAAATCTAGTAAACTTTGTAAGTGAATTTAGCGTTTTTCTGAGAAAAGCCCTTTAAATCTAATAAACAGAATTAAATATGTTAAAAAATTGGATGAGAGCTCTGGGCTTGTCAGAGGAGCTTACAAAGTTGGTGGACATTTTTAGTTCTGAACGAGTGAGATTATACACATTTGGAAGTAAAGTGGAAAGTAAATTAATCTTTGCTGCGTTTGTTTTTAAGATAATGTATGCTAGATTAAACAAGCAGGACAATTAAAGCTTCGTAGAAGAGACAGTACTAAGTATCGATTTTATTTTAAAATTTTCACATGATTGCATCTAAGGGCATTTCAGTGAATATGTAGGTCCGATTCTAAATTTGCTTTTTCACTATTTACAATATGTCAAATTCTATTTGTATGTTGTAATTTTTAAAATTTTTCTGTCTCTTAGTTATCTTTTATTGTTTCTGCTTTTACTATCGTACGTATTGGTTATTTCTAGCTTTGCAGCTTTTTAAAATAATATGTGGGACCTTAGCAGAAGGTGAATTTAGTCTTAAAAACGTGAAATGAAATAGATAGATTTTATATGATATTTTGAAACTGATTAGAATTAGTTAACATATACTTTTGAGTTTTTTATGGTAATGGTAATTTTAGTTAGTGTCGTACTAGAGCAACACAAGGGGCTATTGACGACGGTCCGGGATAAGTCCCTTAAGGGGAATATCCGAGGATAACACCTCGTAATTTTGAACCACGGTCAGATGACGAAGCAACACCTGAGCTGGCACCCCACTCTCCAAATTTACACACCAACCCAACGTGAGGACTTTCGGCCACGACAGATTTAAGTTGTACCAGCCGCCTCTACACCATACGCTTACAAACATCCACGTCCGGACACGGATTCAAACCAGGAAGCTTCCGATCCAGAGGCTAACACCTTAACCACTATATCGTTTGACTTTTTATGCAGTGTTCAAATATAAATATAGTTTGACTTCGAATATTAATAACGTGTAGGTGACCAAATTTATTTTGTTTTAAAGTTACTGTCAGCTAACGTATGGTAATCTCTAAGAGATAGGTTGTAAAATTAGTATCGCACTGGAACAACTCAACTGGTTATTGGCAACTATCTGGGATCTTATACTGTCGTGATATCTCCAAGGTTAATGATACCAAAGTTAATCATGGGATCTCTGCTGTATATACCAATAATATGATCCCTTAGCCAACTGTTTATTGAATGCCCTAACTGAGGTCTAGACCTATACGGATGTGCTTCAACATGTTTTATGTACATAAACGGAAGTAATGTGTCAGCAGTTTCGTCTTCTTCTTCAAAATGGCGATGGTTTGTTTTCATTTTGGAGGTTCATTTATGTTTTGATTCTTCTTTCCGTGCCAGATGGTGATCCAAACAAGACAAAACATAAACAAACCTCCATACAAAAAAAGCCTTCCAAGATATAAAAACTCATTCGAAACTTTAACAAAAACTGCTGCTATTTTGAAAATGACGGTCAAATTGCCATCATACTACTACAGCAGTACGCATGCGCATTATGTAAGTTTCGTAGCATGCTGCTCTAGTGTGTGGTCTGAAGTCTAAATTTGAAGATACTGTCTTGAGTGTCACGGCAGTATGTCTGTGAGGTATATGATCAAAGATATAACTTACAAAGAATACGTTCTACTTTAAAGATGTCAAAGGCAATGAATATCAGTTTCATTAAATTAAAAACTATGTTAAGTGTTTACGCAGAGAAATAAACAACCTAGAGAATGTGATGCAATGCGTTATTCGCCTAGTTATTTAAATTGTACTCGCGATTCGGATACGTAATACATTGTCACAAATCCTGATGATAAAAATCGAGTTCGTATAATTAGCTTTCCATATCCACGGCAACTTTGACTTCTGTTAACATTACTGAAATTCCTTGCTTCTAGATTAGCGAAGGGTGTTTGAGATTTTCATTTCAACTATTGCTATTAAAATAATTGGAATTGCGTTTATGATGAAGCTATACATTGACTGAAAATAGCTGTGAACTACAGCTATGTGGCATTAGAGTAGTTCTAAAGTAAAGTAGACAGCTGGGAAAATCAGGAATTAGAAATGAGCGGATATTGTCTTGGAATTTGGCTGTGGGCCAAGTGATTTAATGAACTTCAAGCTCACATTATTGTGCTACCTTAAAATAACCTAGAGATCGTTACACATAGCTTTAACTGAGTCTATTTAAGAACAAAACAACAAACTCCGAAACATGGTAGTGATTGTAATTTTAATTGATCAAGAGATAAATATTCTATTGATGCCTTATATGAGTATGGAGGATTCTTGTTACACGTTTTTCAATTAAGGAAATCAATCATTGAATAAGAATTTTTCATTTAATGTAAATGAAATGCAACCATGTTGATCAGACAAATAAAATATTAGCAGCAGCAATGTTGAATGGGATGCATCATTAAAATTTTCATGATTTTTAGACCTCAGATTGTTTTTCAAAGTTTATACAATGTGTAAAATCTCAGTGCTCATGCAATATGAAGTCGAAAATTAGATAGCGTGATTTATTGTACCATTTCGGATCTTGCCTGAACGAAACGCTTCAGACATAATCGGTAAAATCAGATCGACCACCTTGCTTAACCTTTCAAGTAGTTTCGACGAGATATCTCGTCCATAGACATCTGACCAATCTCGCTAATGATCAGATTTCTCGTTATCAAGATATTGAGGGTTTTTGGATGATGGCTAAATCAATTACTATTCAGTTTTCTTCTAATGACGAGATATCTCGTCCGCCAATATCCGATAAATTTAGCTAAGTGATGAGACACCTGGTCGAGAATGGACGAATTTTTTTTTATACTGGAAAACTGAAATAAATATAAATCTGAAGAAAAAATATCAGACCACCTTTCTTACTCGCTTGAAATACAAATGTTTGTTCAAATGTAGATCAATTTTTATCGGAGACTTAAAGTACACAAACATAGCTCATTAAACAAAATGTAATGCATTTTGGGATACACATGGAGTTTAAAAATCTCAGACAAATCTGGAAACTGAAACAAGATTCTAGAGCAAAGTAATAGTTACTTTAAGAGGTGAACTTATTTATCACTTGTTAAATATCTTAGGTAGGTAATTAATTAACACCACATTTCAGCAGAGCAACGGTCGATTGGCGATGGTCCGGATCAATCCCAAAGGAAAAAATCAGAGGACAACACCTCGTACTTTTGAGCCACCGTCATGTGACGAGGTCCACATTGTCGAAATTTTGTCGATGGAAACTTAAAGTAAGTAAACATATTTTATTAAATAAAATGTAATGCATTTTGGAATATACATGGGGTTGTTCTAATATTCAAAAATCTCAGTCACACCTGTGAACTGAAACAAGATTCTAGAGCAAAATAATAGTTACGTTGATATTAAGTTAGCTTTGAAACTTTAAGAGGTTAACTTATTTATCAGTCTTTAAATATCTGAAGTAGGTGGTTAATTAACGCCACATTTGAGCAGAGCAACGGTCGATTGGCGATGGTCCGGTTTCAATCCCAAAGGGACAAATCCGACGACAACACCTCACACTTTTGAACCACCGTCAGGTGACAAGGGCAACACATAAGCTGGTGCTCCACCCTCCAAACTTCCACACCACATTAGCTTGAGGATATTTGAGGCCACAGAAGATGTAACGCGAAGATCTTTGATCGATCCTAGGTTCGAACTCGGAACCTTGCGTTTGCTCATCCCTAATTTTTGCAACTGGGCTAACACGGCTTTGTAAACATCTTACCAGAATTAAAGTACAATGAACTCTTAATCAATAATCATCTTTTTTAACTAAGCCAAAAGATATAACGCAAACGCCAACTATAAAACTCATACTTAAGCATATATATATATATATATATATATATATATATATATATATATATATATATATATATATAACGTGGTCATCCTATCGATCAAGTGCAAACACATAAGACACATGGGCTGAAATAGAAACAAGATATTCGTTCAACAACAAGAAAGTTAGCTTTGAAAGGTAAACTGATTTATCATCTTTAAATATCTCAAGTTTTGAGAGCATTTTTTAGCAAGCGGCTCATCGCTTTTAAATAAAACGTCAAAATACGAGCGAGGTCTATTAAAAGTCCTCAAATAAAGTCACTTGGACCGAGCGGACCTTAAGATAATTTCGTTTTCTTCCCAAATGCAATATTATTAATGCAAGTGACCTGATTTAGAGTGCCAAGATATGGCCGACTATTACTTAAGCCACGAGATTTGTTTTGAACAACGCGGATTCTTTTTTCCCGTATCATTCAGGGTGTTTGGATTTCGCCACGTAAATTGGAAGTGCGTTATGATAAATGATGTCGTTAGTAAGGCGGGGTCGTGACATAGCCTCTTGCATGTCTAAGAAAAAGCAAAAGTGTCATCTCTGGTTTTTTTTTTCCTTTCCTGCATTTGAAACCTTTGTTAGCCTGAAGAATGAAACACCGCCTTTAAGTTATCTAGATGAAAAGCATTTCTTCCCGACTCTAAGTTTGTGTGGTTCGGATGACATTTGAAAATATGAGGCAGATTTCGCCCCCTCTGTGTCACGAGGGAAAAAAACGTCCCTCCTGGCAATAAAAGCGATAACATCTAAGTCAAATGTGTGAACTTTAGGAAGCAAAACCGAAGTTTCTGGATGCGGCTCCGAAGTTTATTGGATGGGTTTAAATATCTTACAGAGGGTATTTTTAAGGCATTTGTTTCTAACTGAGTTTGCACAGTACCATTCCTTTCACCCGTTAAAATAACCACATTTATTGGTAGAAATAATACAGGAATTTGTCAACATTTTGAAAGATTCAACTGTCTTTTCCTTAGAATAGACATTCCCTTGGGGATTAATACCGGACCGTCATCAATAGCCCGTTGTGTTGGACCAGTATGACGTTAAAATACATCCCTATCTCATTAACTTAGAATAAAATCCTGTAGAAAGGCTGTGTTGGTTCTTTTCGTAGAACAGAATCCTATGGGAAGATTCGATTGATCCTTTCCTTATATTAAAATCCTGTGGAAAGATTCCGTTGGTGTTTTCTTAAAACTGAATCCAGCGGAAAGATTTTATTCTGCCTTTCATTAGAATGGAATCTTGTGGAAAGAGAGATAGATTCCATTCGTTCTTTCCTTAGAATAAAATCCCGTGGAAAGATTCCGTTTTTTTTTCTTCTTAAAACTGAATCCAGCGGAAATATTTTATTCTTCCTTTCATTAGAATGGAATCTTGTGGAAAGAGAGATAGATTCCATTCGTTCTTACCTTAGAATAAAATCCTATAAAAGTTTCTATCGTTTCTTTCCTTAGAATATAAAGGGCTGCAGTAACCCAGTTGGAAAAGTAGCGGATTAGCAATCGAAGGGTTGCGAGTTCGAAACTCGATGCATCTAAAGACCTCCTACTCGTGAAAGTTAAATCTGCCGTGTGCTCAAATTTCCTCACGTTGTTGTGGTGTGGAAGCTTGGAGAGTGAGGTGTCAGCTCTGGTGTTGACCTCGTCATCTGACCGTGTTTCAAAACCTACGTGGTTTTGTCACCTGATCTTTTCCTTGGGGATTGATCCCGGACCGTCGTCAGTAGCCCGTTTCTTTGCTCTAGTGCGACGTGAATATACGTATCTATCTATTTTAGAATATAATATTTTGAAATTATATATATTGTCTCATTTTCCTGGGAATAAAATCCGTATTCTACCGGTATTTCAATTAGAATAGAATCCTTTGAAAATATTTTACTGTCACTTTGAATAAAATCCTTTTAAGCAACGCTATTGATGCTTACCCTAGAATTTAAACCTTTGAAAAAATGCTATTTCTGAAGTAGGTTAAAAATGGTTCGAAGTTATGCAGGGAAAATTTATTAATTACATGGTGAAATTACGTGTGTGAACCCCCGGACTTTTGGGTAAACTGTCCAAATTCCTTATTTTCGTAACATATTAACGTATTTTCTTAGCCTATGATTTGTTTACTAAACCACAAACGAGAAACATTTCATAGTTATATTGTCACATGCCGAAAATAACGCGATTCTTTAGATTAAATTTTAAAGAACGCAAAAAAAACCCGCATTCAACTTTTATCTAAAATAGATTTAATTTTCAGCCTATCTTACTTTTACATTTTCTATATCCTGGTACTTAACGCAGTAGCATTATAATTAAATTTGTTGTTGTTTCGTCGATGCTTGACTTTAATTTTTAACATAAGTGACCTAGTAATTTGGCTAACATGCCAAAACACGCCAGGTGTTACGTGGTATCGATTGCATACATGATTTTTCATATAGCAATCTCCTGATGAGCTTAACCATCTTTGTTCATATACACTTGGCCAAGGTCATCCTCCTATCATTATCTAAGAGTTTTTGTGTTAGCACAAACCTGAACAAAGCAGGAAACTTACTTCCGGTTAATTTGATTCAACACCGTTTAGTGAAAGTTTGTGGTCGACTTTTAATCCTCCTGGTGGTGGTCTCAACGAGGTATCTCGTTAGTACCAAACATGCCAGATCTTCGTGGATGAGTTACTTTGTCCTTAGAAAATATAACCGGATTTTGATCCCGTCATCGCCAAAAAATTGGCAATACCTTCAGCATTTGGAATTCAGTGGCATTATTGATGACGAGATATATCGTTATTAGCACAATTCGACAGGTCTTGTAATGACAAGATATCCCGTCGAAACCACTTGGAGGTTGAAAATAAAAATTAGCATTCCCGTAAAATGCCAAGTTACGCCAAAATTACCAAAAATGTTAAGAGAACACAATCTCCCACTGTATTGCGCTTTACAGAAAACCCCTTCATATGCCAGGTGCAACCGATTCCCATATAGGATTTTAATATTTTAGTCTATTTGCCATCTTAATTGCTTTCCCGATTCCAGAAGCTAAGTAGAAAGTGTTGATTCAGTAGCTTCCGTTTTTACATACACTGCTTCATGCCATTTTCCTAGCAAAGTGTTTTCACTGCGTGCCGGGCCAGCAGTAAGTTATTTTCTTCCGTGAGTTAGAATCCATTTTCGGCTGCGCGTGCTTGTCAATTTTACTTAAAACGAAGTTGTGACTGCTGTGAAGCTGTTTTTGAATATTAATTGCATTCTAAAGTCGCGTACGAGATGAACTCCTAGCTTTGGGTTAAGTGAAAACGGGAGCTTTTCTAGGGAAAATAGATTAGTTTGTTAACTTGAATTTCACAATATAGGCATAAATAATACTTTAAATATTTTCTTTGCGTTTATACATTTATATACGCGCATAGAAATCACTTTTTTAGTTAAGTGAATTCAGTAGGTACTTTTGAGAATCAAATACCCTTTATTAACACGGTGCTCTATCTTACTTTTCAAAGCCAAGTTAAATAATGAATTTATGAGTTTATTTTTATAAAATACACATTTGTATATGTAAATGGAGCAGGTGATAAAACATACTTAAATGAGAAATAACCAATTAAATGCGATGTTCATACATTAGCTTAATTTCGTAACAAAAGTGTATTTCAAACACATTTATCAAAACTTTAATACTTAGAAACCAGTTTTTATGAATACAATCTTTAGCTTTACCATTGCTTATAATAACTTTGCATAATTTAAGCAGTTTTAAAGCACTGATACAATATAATCTCAGTATATAAATGCATCATCACTAATTGAAAATACCTTGTAATTATTTTATAGAAAACAGAATTACTTGAAAGTATTTTATTCATATTCTAAACTCTAATATATTCTACTCAAGGTTTCAATAAACATTATTGATATTGACTTAACGTACCGTTTTTTCACCACAAGCAATAGTATGCTATTGAAAACGTTTATGCGTTCGGAAAAAAATTATCGCGCTTTTTTGTACGTTAACCTATCAAATGTTTCCGAAGTGAGCATTTCGATCAATGCCAAATAACGCCATCTACTTTGCCAAGCAGTCGAAAACCTAAATTCAATTTTCAGAGATTTCATTAATCCAATCAGAACAACGAAGATAAATGATGATGGTAAAGTATTGCTCAATTACCTTCAAGAAATAGGCCTAAGATACCACTGTGCTTATGATCAAATCTTTCATACGAAGGCTAAGGGAGGAATATTTCAGGAAACAGTAGAATTAGAGAAATTGGGTCAATCTGTGGTTTATAATTGTGATTTATTATTTTTATTTTAATGAAGCAACGATGTAACAATGTATCTTAGGCACGCATATTGCATATCATTAAATGGATTAACTCATTATTAATCAGACGATTGAAATTTCTCTCAAAATGATACAAAGAAAAATAATTTTTGAATAGAACCTGTAACGAATATAATTTTGGCACAATAGAGTATGGTACAAATATCCATGTAATTACCATGGGTGCAAAAACTAACTTTATATAATACCAATTATCAGGGAAAGATCGATAAATTCACGGTAATTATTTTTCTGTTGGAAGGTTGGAATATTTGATAGAGCTTTAAATCAGGAACTAACACAATTTCATGACTTTATTTTGGCTTTTCTAGTTGACCTTGGTTGGAAACATTTGATAAATGTTTTACCCCTTGCAGAATGATACTGAATAAGAACTCGCTTTCATACAGATTAGACAATTTGGAACAAGATAAAATTTCGGAACTTTCAGGTTTTAACTTTTGACATCAGGTAGTAGACCGTAGGTAAAAGTTGAATATCTGTCTCACTGGAGCACTGCAACGGGCTACTGGTGGGGGTTCGAGATCAATCTCACAGTTTTGACATCAGGAAGGTAGCATAACAAAATTTTGTAAGCATACCAGCCAGTCGAC
Organism: Metellina segmentata; assembly: GCA_947359465.1. Lineage (NCBI taxonomy): Eukaryota > Metazoa > Arthropoda > Arachnida > Araneae > Tetragnathidae > Metellina > Metellina segmentata. The sequence goes on along the minus strand of OX375884.1, from coordinate 14,801,493 downwards.
ATTTTAAGGGCCACTCACAAATTCAACCAAATCAAGAGAACTTGATTAATAATCAACCTATTATCCTTCCTTGGAAACTAGATTCAAAACTCAGCCTTGATGTTGTTGCGAGCTAATAACCTAAGTTCACATTTAGGTTGGAATGTTGTCAGATTAAAACAATATCAACAACGCTAAACACGCGTTCAAGAAACACATGTGTAGTTAACCCTCCTTTTGGCTGTCTTAACGAGGTATCTCTTCATTAGCAAAACGGACCCAAATCCCGATGGACCAGGTATATTGTCCAAAAACTGACCTGATCTTAATCTTGTCATCGTCAAAAACGTCAACACCATCTTCGCAATTCAATCGGTATTATTGATGATGAGATACCTCGTTGTTAGCAAAATTATCCAGATCTCTTTGGACGAGATATCTTTTCGAAACCACTTGGATGATTTAGAAACGTTAGCAAAATTTTAAACCAACGGAAAGCATACTGCTAAATTAAAGTAAAATTTATGAATGAGTATTTCTACCTACCACGCCTGGGAAGTAGTATCACAAAACTATGCAAGCATATCAACCAGCTAACATTTCAGGGGCCACTCACAAATTCAACCAAATCAAGAGAACTTCATTAATAATCAGTCTGGTATCCTTCGTTGGAAACTAGATTTCTCATTCCGGCTTTGGCGTTGTTGCGTGCTAACAGCCTAACTTCAGATTTAGGTTGGAAAACAGGATAATTAACTACTTCGATTCTGATGCGCGAAGTTAGTGTTGAATGTGCTACCTATAAAAGCATACCTACAGCAGCTCTAGGGAGGGACTATAAACACAATATGTTAATGCCAAGTCCCTCATTAGCATTTTTGTGTAGAAATTGTAATTACTCTCTATTAAAATCCTTCTTGGTAGCCGTGTCGCAACTGAAACAGCCAGAGTCACGCAAATTTAAAATTAATTTCCTAAACTTGTGAAACTCTTTCCAATTATATTGATCTCCTTACGCATGGCTGGAGCATGCCCCATTTGAATACTCATCTAATGAAAAGGAACTTAAAGTGAGTATGTGGTTTATAAGCGGGGGATCGAGGATGGTTAAGCGAAATAAGGTTTTCATTGATTGCGATTCCGAAAAAAGATTGATGGTTTGAGTCGAAATTTATTTAATGTTTCCTAATTCGATTTATTTAATATTTTTTAATCTATCTGGGAGTTACTTCGTTCTCGAAAAGCAATGAAAATATTTTAAGTTTGCTTTGATTTTTGAGTCGAGAACTAGTAACGTAGATTTTACGTTTATCAATTGGTTACAAGTTTCTGGACAAATTCATATCTGTAAATTCTTCGATTTGGGATTTTTTTTTTCATTTATCGGATTTAAGAATTTTGGATATGGTTTAAGAGATATTCTCGCACTTTAAAAAGTGTAATCAATACAATTAACAAATTAACTGTGTGAAATTGGATTCAACTTATGGAATGTTATTTCGTTCGTGAAAAACGATGAAAAATTTTGAAGGTTGCATTTATTTTATAGTCAAGAGCTATTGGCGTAGATTTTACTTGCTTGAATTGGCTAGCAATTCCAGGAAGGTAATGACCTAACCTGGTCTGGGCGGAGGGATTGCGTTACGAATTGAAGAAGAAGCAGTTGCAGGAAAACTTGAAGTCTATCAATTCTTTGATTTCGGATAATATCATTTCCTTTATTGGATTTAAGAGTTTTGGAAAAGATTTAAGAAATATTTTTACACTGTTAAAAAAGTTTACATTATAAATAAAAAAATAATTGCATGAATAAGCGATCGACAAAAAATAAATGTAAGAAAACATACATGTTTACTTGCATTACTAATTACAAAGACACAGTAGCAGATACTATTTAACTGACTATTTTTTTTTCTGTTATTTAAAGACTAAATAATAATAATTCGGTAAAAAAAATTATATGCATTTTGATAGTGTTCTAAACAGATTACTATAAGAATAAAGTATTTCGCATCATCATGAAAAAAAGAATGAATGATCAGTTCATATCATCAGTTTCTGCTCTAAGTCTACGATATGTTATTTCAGTTCATATCGATATAAATTTATATTAAATCTTGTTTTGTTTGAAAACTAAAGAATGTTCACTAAATGTTCAGCTTTGTTCGCAATTTATATAACATGCATATTTAAAAACCACTGACGTATATTACATAACCCAAATGGAAAATTGGCGATGCTGCGCCAAACACAAGACAAACAACGCCAAGCCGGTAAACATATTTCTGAAAAACGTTAATTCTTACCAACTCCAAAAACGGGTAATTACCAGTTTTGAAACCCTAGCGGTATAAGCGTATTTACAATTACAAACGAATGAAATTTATGTTTAAAAGTGCGTTATACTCACAATTTTGACGAAACACAAAATTACCTTGCAGACCAGAAAAAATGCCATCTGAATTTATACCTGGAATAAGATCTCAATAAACGTAACGGTTTCCCTTCGGTTAAAACACACTAGAGCATAAATAAACTAAATTTAATTAAGACAGTAAAAAGTTCCGCTGTGTCGAAGATAAGATAATAGTAATATTTCCCCGTCTATGCTGTGCTAATGAAAGAGAAGCAGCAGCTTATAAATTTTCTTCGTTTGAGAAATAACGCGCAAAAAATGACCGTTTTTTCATTAATTACTTCTAATCAGTAAAATAGACGCATTACAGCAAGACTGTTTTGGGATTTATATGGAAGACATATTATAACTAAAATGATTAATAAAACTGTTTACCAGCAGCGTGAAAAGTAAACACACTTAATTGATGATAACGTTAAAAATTCAACTGAAAACTGGTTCTGACGCTAAAAAAGGAAGGTCTCCGAGGAGTAAATAAATGTTATAAAAGCGGAATGGTACAATAAAGAAAATAAAAAATGCTTATAAATGATGAATCTTTATATCCGAAGATTTGAGAGAGAGAATTTAATTTTTGTTATGTTCCTTCAGACGGTGTTGTCTGTGAATAAAAAAATACCCACTTCAAAGAAACCCAGAATAAAAAGACTGTGATTATCAGGTAATATATATTACCGTTAAACACAAAGAGAATTTGTTTGTAATTAAACGCTCTCGAACAACAGCATTGTCTTAGAAAATGCAGTGGAGCATTTGTGCAAATTGTAAAAGCAGTTTTCACTTTGCCTTTTCTCATTTTTTAAGCTTGAATACTTTTCTGCCATTTTTTTCGTGCTTTCCTTGGTATAGGAATATGGTTTTGCAACTAAAGTTACAGACAAATTGCTGAGTGCTACTTTTTCTGAGCAAGAATGAAAAAAATTCCATGGTAATTTTTCTGTTCTTAATTCGCTTTTTTTTTCACCCTCATTCTCTCCTTATTTAATGTTCCCTAGCTTATTAAATTCTACTTCCCCTTTTTTGAGAGAAGAGAAAAAAACTTAAAGTAAAGAAATAACTTTGGTGTTTTGTTCTTTTGGATCGAATAATATATTCTTTTCCGCGTGTGTACGAAATTGAAAATTTCATCTTGAAACTTTTCTTCCTTTTCCCGAACAAAAAATAAGCCGATAAATTAGTTTAAAAAGTAAATTCTCTTGTTTTCAAGTTAGAGTTGAAATTTTGATTTAATGACATCAATGGCATTTCCCTTTAACTTTCCTCTTCTCTAAAGGTGGATACTTAAAACGAGTTCAAGCTTTCAGGAATAAAATGATTTCAGGAAAATAATTATTTTCATAAACTAAATTTGAGGTATTACACAGTAGGAAAATTTTATTTAAAAAAATTCAGCTTACGGAAATTTGAGAATAAATGATAAGGTGAGTGAATAGAAAGTGCTTGCAAAGCCTCAGTTGTCTAAGTCTTTTTACTATGGGAAAATCATTCTTAATGATTTTCTTGTCTCGGAGAACATTCATCACGTTATACTCTACATACGTGTTTTATTTCTGTCTTGAATAATAATAGTAATTCTATATTCCTTCATTTTTGGTCTCTAACAAATTATAAATCCAATATCAAATTCAAAACTGGCATTTTTACTTTAGTTTTTATTATTTTTGCTTTATTTAAAACCCAGAAAAATTTAATTGTTCGAACTAAAGTTTCTTTTTGGAAAGTTCATCTCGTCTTATGTATTCCTTTTATAATCTTATTTAATTAATCCAAAATTTTTCCCTTTCAGTGCTTCCGTGGATGAGGTATTTTGTCACAAACAAATCTGACCACATCTTTATCTCTTAATCGTAAAAAAAAATCAACAGTATCTTGGTTTGATCAATTTTGCTAATGACGAGATATCTTGACATTAGCAAAATTACTAGATCTTGATGAACGAGATATCTCGTCAAAACGACTTGGAGGTTTAAGCGACATATTGTATTCCTCGTGATGTTCTTTGGAGTTCAAGAAAAGCTTAAGGGATTTTCCAGTGAAAGAACACGTAGTAATTTAAGGCGAACTGTTCTGTGTAATAATGTTTTTCTTTGTGTCATCTATTTAAAAATGGTTTGATCCCGGACCATTGTTAATAATCCGTTGTGTTGATTCAATGCGATGTTAATTAAAATATCTAGCTAGTAAAAATAAAATAATCTATTCTTATTTACTCGCACATCAGAAAAATTATTGATATCTGTTTTACGACCAAAATTACACTTTATGTAGTATAAGTCTAGATATATTTAGAGAAAAAGATAAACACATTAGGAAGCTTAAAGTTAAATTTTCAAAATATAATTGAAGATAAAACATGATAGTAAAAATGGTAATAGATATATCGGAGGGACAGACGTTTGTCCCATGTTATCAGGATCAAAATATACTCAAAGAGAAAAAAAAGTTGTACCTGGAAGGAATTGTTAGAATGCAATGAAATTTACAAGTTTGGGAAAGTGCTTATGAATGAGTAAATGATTAGGGAATTTGAGACTGAAATATACAAACTCTAATGAGAAATTTTTTTTAAATGGTATCATTGAGTATGGCGTATGACTGCCATCTTTATGAAGTCATACGACAGTCCATCCCATGCTGCTTGAACCATGTCACGTAGTTCTAGCAGATTACGCATTACGGGTGGAGTGGTGACATCTCGTCCAATGGCATTCCATACATTCTCGATCGGGGACCGGTCCGGTGAGCATGCTGGCCATGGTAAGATATCGTTGTGTCGTAGACAAGCTCTAGAGACGTCGGCAATATGAGGTAGAGCAGTGTTTTGTTGAAAAAGCGGGTTAAACTGGGAGTTCGGCAATTGTTGCGTAACAGGCTGTGAAATTTCTTGTACGTAACGCTGGACTGTCAAAGAGCCCGTAACGAATACCAAAGGTAATTTGGTATCATACGCTATTGCACCCCATACCTTGGCACCAGATCTACTTCTGGACGTGTGATGCTGCACAAAAAACTGTGAATCTTGGGGCTGACCATGTTGCCTCCACACACGGATTCGATTGTCGTCTCCACCCAGACAGAAGCGGGTTTCGTCAAGAAGATCAATCGATGCCTCTCTCATCAATCGGCAACTCTCGATGCCGAATGTCGACCTGGCACGACACAATTCCAGTCTTTGACAGCGATGTAATACTGTTAAAAATTGTTGTCGTAACGGTCTATGTGAGTTTAGTCCCACGTCGTGAAGCCGTCGACAAACGGTGCGATCTTTTATTTGATGATCGAGAAGGGTTCACACTACTCGTTGGATGTCTGCAACATTGGCTGTTGGATCATACCTTACGTGCATACCTTACAACACTTAAATCCTCTCTCGGTCTAGTTTCTCTCGATCCATATGGCTTGTTGTATCCACCGCTGCAAACAGCGTGCAACAGTAACATCACTGCAACCAATATGTTGCGCAATCCATCGATTTGACCATCCACCTTCTCGGAGTCCAATTACTCGGCATCTGTCAAACTCTCCCAGTTGCTGAATTTGCCTGTGCACATTTTTCGGAGGCATAACTCAATGAGAAACGAAGTAACTCACACATCATCACGAGTAGAAATGAATTTGCTGCTCTACTGGATATCCTTTAATGCCTCGGTATGCAGCGTGTTGGAGAGCTGCCCTGCGAGTGGTGTATGTTTAAATGATTTTGAAAATTTGATCATTTGCATCAGCAACGCAGATAAACCACTCCTCACAAATTTTATTTATACGGCTCGACTCATTCCAGGTGCAAATTCTTTTTGTCTTCGAGTGTAAATAAGAGAAAAACCTCGAAGCTTATTATGTGTCTCACAATGAGAAGGCACATGACCCTGGGAAAGTCCATTCGTAAAAGATAGTTAGGCTCTTTGGGAAAGTAAGGGCTTCCTTACTCAAAATAATGTTAGCTATCGCAATAAGTGATTATTTGCTTCGCCAACTCGTAATCTCTTTCATAGTTTCCAGGTTTTTAAAGCTAAATTCGGAGTTACGAACGATACCAGAGACGCCAATTGTAAGAAAGCATTATCTACGTTTAATATAACCGCTTATTTAAATTTTAAAGCCACTTCATTCGAATTGGACAATTTCAGTGTTTTCCTACCTTGGGGAATAGTGACTACATTCAAAGAAAACGAATTTAAAATCAGTTTATCCTCTTGTTTAATTTTATTCTGATGGTGGTGGACGTTTTATCCCAATGAAATAGTTTTATATAATTTTTATCATCTTGTTTTCATCTTTGTTTTTCATTTTTCAAAGTTTCTAGAATTCGACTACAAATTATTGAATAAAAAAGTTATTTCTCGCAATACCATAAATTATTTCACCATCTAGCAGAATTAAGGATCCATTATAGAATTTAAAATGAAATTCAAACTGTCCTTACAGACACTGAAAACAAAATTATATATCTATCAGCTCATATTTCATAAACTTATTCCCATCAGTTTAATATATTTTTATTTTTCGCAGTTTTAGACTTTGATTGCAATAGATATTCTCTTAAACTATAAATACTTTCTTCCACTAGGCAGAATTGCATACACATTTTAGAATTTGAAATAAAATCCCTACTCATATGGACACTGTGATCACTAAATTACATCCATCATCTCAGATCTACCCAAATTCCAATCTAGTTATACACCAATTTTACATCTTTCGCAAGATCGTGTAAGCAAAAATGAGTTTCGAAATCCCTAAAAATGCAACGTAATTTAATTGACATTCAGAAACAAGATATGGAATCGGAGTTTAAAATGGATATCAAGCTTCAAATTAGTTGTTCATTATGTTTCGTTATCGAGCAACAAGAGCCAATTTGGGTATTTTTAATGCAAAGCTGAAGCGGCTGTCAGTAAGGATTTTAGCATTCGGGAAAAGTAGCACATGCAGGTGTCAAGTTAGTGCTCTGAAATTGATAATGAGTACTTCGATATTGGAACTTAATCTGTTAAAATAAAAAGCTGTCACTTTGCATACTTAGCATCGGAAATTTCGCAGAAACCGAACTTTCGGTTTGGTTTCTTTAAAGTTATGCATGATTTATTTTGAGACGCATCACAAAGAAAGGTTCCCTCTCTTTATATTGCATTCATTTTGAAAATCGATTTTTAAAATAAATGCCATGTCGTCTCATGCCCTTCATTGATTAAAATACAATTTTCATTATAGATTTGTGTCTTAGGTTTACATATTAGAGTTTTAAGGAAGATCGAAATTTAACCCTCCTCGAAGTTTAACTCTTAACGAAATTTAACTCTCCTCTCGACGAGGCACCTCGGCATTTGAAGAGAACTGACCAGATCTTAATAGACGAGATATATCTTCAATAACAAAATGAGCTGCATGATTATGGACGAAGTATCTCATCAACACAACTTGGATAAATTATCCTCCATTAAGTTATTTTGTGAATAAATTTACAGATAACTATTAATATATACAATTACAGTTTAAATATTAATTTAAAATATAGTTAAAAGTTAAGCGCTGATACATAATTAATAATGCATTATTTATCAAATTAATTTAATTTTACTTTCAATTTTTTATAAACTTTTTTGGTATGTAGTGCAGTTTGTTTTCTGTGGTTATGGGGCACAGGGGAAATAATTGTTCACGTTTCTTCAACTCTATTGTGTATATTCATTATTAGATGTGTTGGTTTTAATTATAAGGTATATTCTTTAAAGTTAATATGTTTTTAATGTCTCCTTGGAGATAGTTTTCATACTTCTAATGAGGATTAAGTTAGCAAGTGTAACTAAAATTTAATTACTCTTTGACCTGTCAAGATAAATTCTCAATGTCATCTACGGATTAATAAGTAATTACAAATTAGCAATATTACCGATTATCCACGTATTGTTCCCTTATGGTAATTGGTAATTTTTAATTAACGTCGTACTAGAGCAACACAACGAGCTATTGACTACGGTCCGGAATCAATCCCCTAAGGGAAATATTAGAGGATAACACCACGTAATTTTGAACTATGGTCAGATGACGATGTAACACCAGAGCTGGCACCTCACTCTTCAAATTTACAGAACAACCCAATATGAGGACTTTCGGCAACGACAGATTTAAGGTGCACCAGCCGCCTCTAAATAATACGCTTACAAACATCCATGCACTGACCCGGATTTGAACCAGAAACCTTCCGATCTAGAGGCTAACACGTTAACCACCAGACCGATCAGTCAGCTGTTCACATATGAGTATTATACCTATCTTGGGATATTTCCACAAAAGGAAACAAATTTTTTGAACAAATGTACAGTGAAATTTCGATCAATCATCGCTCTTTTCACCGTCAGTTTCTGTTAACCGTCAGTCCATTATAACGGAACATTGCTGATCAGTAAGTAGGAACCTCGAAGAAACAACACAAAGAACAGACTATTTTAAAATTTCAGTATGTATGTAGTAGGGATGCGACATCGACAGCAAAGCATCGATGTTTTGAAACATCGATGTTCAAAATTAAAACATCAATGTTGATAATACATCGCTCCAAAAACATCGATGTTCAAAATTAAAGCATCGATGTTGATAATACATCGCTCCAAAAGCATCGATGTTTTTCAACATCGATGTTTTTAAATTTCAGTGCATTTAAACTTTTTCCTCCATTTCTTAAAACTGGTTTAACAACTAGTGATGCTACATCGACAGCAAAACATCGATGTTTTGAAACTTTGATGTTCAAAATTAAAACATCGATGTTGATAATGCATTGCCCCCAAACCATCGATGCTTTTAAAATTCTGTGTATTTAAACTTTTCTACCCATTTCTTAAAACTGGTTAAGTACCTAGTGATGCGACATAGACAGCAAAACATCGATGTTCAAAATTTAAACATCGATGTTGATAATGCATCGCTCCCAAACCATCGATGTTTTTAAATTTCAGGGTATTTAAACTTTTTTCCCCTTTTCTTAAAACCGGTTTAGCAACTAGTGATGCGACATCGGCTCAAATATATCGATGTTTTAAATAAAACATCAATGTTTGGAAAACATCGACGTCGCTTTACCTATTGGTCTAAAAGTATGTTCAGTTTGCTGATTATGAAAATTATGCTACTTGATTATTTTTAAAATTTTTATAACGGTACTTTTTTCCCTAAAAAATAAAACATCCACAAGTATAAACATCGGTGTAACAAAAACATCGACTTCAATACATCGATGTTAAATACATCGATGTTTTTAAAAAACATCTATGTTTTGAAAACATCAACATCGATGTCGCATCCCTAGTATTTAGGTCTAGAGTTTAAGTTCATTTAACAATATGTACATATGTACTATACTATACATAATGTAAACGGTATATTGCTTGTTTCTGTAAAATAAAATGCAAGTCTGCATAGTGTATTTCCAGTTCGTAAACGTGTATTTTTTATCATTCGTTCATATGCAATGGATGGGGGTGGGTTGCTGTTTTTCGATTATCCGCCTATTCGATTAACTGTCGTCCCGATACTGATGGTTAGTCGAAGTTTCACTGCAATTATTTCTGTCTTTCCAAAACCTCATATCTCCTGGTGGTTGTTGCGAAGATGTATCTCGTCATTGGAAAGAAAACTGACCAAATCTCGATATCGTTAACATAAAGTAATTGACTTGATGGCGAGAAGTCTTGTCGTTAGCTAAACTGATAAGATCTTGATGAGCGCGGTATCTCGTGAAACCCATTGGTAGGTTAAATACCCGATAAAACATTTTTTTTGGCAGACTTTCTAGATGCTACAAATGTTACAGATGTAATAAACGCAATGCATTCACTAAGTACTGATTAATAATCTGGATTTCCTTCCCGTTTACAATTTACATTAATGATTGGCTTCCTTTACTTTGAATATTCTTATGACTAACGTACAATACTCCATTCAAATGAAAAATTCAATTCACTTGCTCAGAAAAAGAGCACAGAACGCCGTATACTGCGTCATTAGAAAGCCCAGATTAACAAGCAATACCCCCGAAAAATGCATTTTTCCCAAAGCCCCATCTGAAATTACGGGAAAAGAAAACCAAAGGCAACTTTACCCGTCTCTGCAATAGGAAAACAATCGTATATTTTCACAAACTTTGAAACACAAAAAATCAAGTTATAGAGCATTAATTATTTCATTAAGTGCTCTGCTAATCTATCCATTAATTAGCTTTCTTAATGTGTTCAGTTCAGGTTTGATGTTTGATTAATGGAGTCAGGGAGCGTAATTGTCTGGAAAATGCCGCGGCACAAAAATTAATTAAAATATTTTGAGTCTTGGTACCTACTAATACAGCCTGCTTAAGTATTAAGCCCTTGTTTAACAGAGAAAAATTTTAAAATAGCTTCCCACACAAATTGGTAATTTTCCGAACTGTGAATTTAAATATTCATAAAAAATTACCTTTAAAGGAATCGTGTGGAAAGTTAATAGTCAAATATCAACTGCATGCTTATATGCAATTACTACTCTTATGGTAGATCGGACGTTTTAAAGTTATTTGTTGAAAATGTAGTATTTTACTTAGCTTAATACTTTTCGTACTTAACGCTTATTTGAGAGGAAAGATGTTAGAATAACTTCCCACCCAAATTGGTAATCTTCCAAATTTAAATATTTATATAAATTACCTTTAAAGTAATCGTGTTAAAAGTTAATAGACATAACATGCTTATATAAAATATATCTTTATTATAGTTTGGAATGACAGTTCAGAAATATTTTTTAACATGATAATATTTTCCTTAGCTTAATCTATTTCGCATGAAGCTTTTGTTTGCCAAACAAAATAATTTAAATATCTTCCCACATAAATTGGTCAAAAATCTGAATTTTTTGTGAAAATTTATCTTTTTAAAGTAATCGTGTGAAATGAAATATCAGCTCCAAGTTAACGTAATTTCTATCCTTATTATAGTTTGGATATCATTTGAAAGTAATTTTTATACCTATATTTTGATTATCTTAATAAGTTTAATATAATTTTAGAATTTGAAACCTATTGAAAAAATATTTATTAATATATTTTTCTAAATGACGTACGTGCTACTTCTGGCAACAAAAATAAATAAATCTAGCACATCACATTCATAAATTCGAATTTTTTTACTATAGAAGAAAAATCTTTTATTTTACAAACTCATGTTATTTTTATATAATTAATTTTATAATATATTCAAAATTAAAGCAAAATTATTTTTTAGATAAATAATACAAAGAAAATATTTTATTACACTTTATACCCTAATGTTTTCTTGCCTCTTTCACTGTTCTATAGTGCAGAAAATGCATCAAACTTCTCTTAAACATAATTTTAATGTGTTTTTACTGTTATTAAAACAAGCACGAAATTTACGAATTCGAGAAATAAACAACTTTAATTAATAGAACAAATTCTTTTACATGAATATTCAGCTGCACGAAATAACACAAATGCTATTCAATAATACTGTCATGAAAGTATTTTGCTCTAGTTTACTATCAGAATTCTACTCAAGGCATTTGTGAGCAAATTAAAGTTCATTTTTTAAAATATAGAGGATAGGAATAATCCAACAATATCTACAGAACTATAAAAAGTCATTAATGCATTTACACATCCAGTTTTTTCGAAAAATAGAAATAGTTATCGCACTATTAAAGTAGCATTTCTAGACGATATAATCCGCTTTTAGAGAAATATAGTGATGAAGGCCCTGTAAAGAAAAGAAACAGAAATTAAAACGCTTCTAATTCTGTTTTCCGAAAAATTCTTTCCTTATCGAAAGACGAAATAATTCGGTAGTTTCTTTCTTTTTTTTTTAAACCAGTCTTTTATCACTTATTTTTTCTGTTTACGGCTTCTCAGAAAAAGATGCCTTTTCGCTTTAAAATAAGGCTGTATTAAATCAAGTCAGTTATTTCCGTGTAATTTACTATACATTAAAAAAAAACCCGGCACATTTCAATGCTTTGAGAAATCTTTTTTCAACAAACGGAATAATTAATATAAATGTTCATAAAGTTGGCATGAAAAAGAAAAAAATAATAATAATAAAAAAAAAACATTTTAAGCTTTTTTTCTTTTACTCTTCCAGTTCACATATTTATACTTCGTTGAGAAGGGTAGTATCTTCTTTCCTAATACAAATTTCACATATCTTTACACGAAAAAACGCAAGAAAAAACGGGAACTTTTCGGCGAGATCTATCGAGGAAAAGAAAACGGGTGGAAAAAGCGAAATTCGTGGAGAAAAAAGGAAACACTGACCAAGACAAAAGCCATATGATGGCATGGTAAACGGTTTGTTTAGTATTGAGAAATGAAAATAACGCAAAATAACAAACGAGAAAGAAAGAAAATAAAGTCTAGGAAAGCACGCTTGTATCTGAGAGGAATGGTAATACGCGGCTGTATTCATAGCTATGGCGCCAGTATCCTAAATGACAGATGAAACATTAACTTTCATATTTCGGGGAAAAGAAAGAGAGAAATAAATAAATAACATCGCAACTTCAAAGCTTAAGGATCGGTTCATTTTCAGTCCTCACGTGGCAGTAATATAAACTAAAAATGGAATAATATTTTACCTCTAAATTGAACAACAGTCTCTTCGCCTTTTGTATTCCATGCACGTTACAAAAAGATCTAGCTCGTATTATGACATTGAGATCGAATAGTGTATTTTATTAGAGAGAGTATCTTATATGTGTATATAGACGTCACGTGGAACTAAAAATAAAGTATTTTTTACTCTAGGAATCTTGAAAAGTTTGTTTTAATGTTTGGCGGCGTCAGTTTTATCAAGTGAGTAAGGAGCTATTCTTGGTGTGGATGTGATGAGGCATGAATATCAATTCAAAGTATGTGTTTCTTAGGTTAATGTTTTTATGGTTTAAATTAGGATTATATAACCTCTTGAGTGCCGATACAAACCCTATCTTCAAAAATTGTTTTATATTCTATTTAAGGTAATCGTAAAAACAAATTTTTGAAAAAATAGATTGAAACCAAACCATGTATCTGAAAAGAGTCCCCCCATTCCCAAATAGAGACACAATTTTTAACTATTAATATTTTACAAATATGTACCTTTATAATTCTGTTTTGAAAACAAAGTAGTAGACGATACATTTTCATTTGGGCATACAATTTTTAAGTAATAATTTTGCATTTTTTTTTTTTAATTTTGAAGAAAAAAAGATAAAACCATGTTTTTCATATGGTACATTCTCATTTGGGGATATAATTTTTAAGTATTAATTTAAATAACAATTATTTTTATCGACAATTTAAGATATTATAGACTGAAACATGGTGAAAAGTATCATTTATTATTTTGACTAAAGGAAGGCCATAAACCATAACCTCAAAAAGTATATTCCCATTTAAAGATATGGGTTTTAGCTATTTATGTTTCTACTGAAGTACAATCTTTCCTCAAAATATTACTTATTGGATATTTAAAATATTTGAGGCTAATTTATTTTCGAAACAAATAATTCAATGACTAAATTTTGATCAGAAGTTAACTTTAACTCTTTACATTAAGTCAACTATCTTACATCACATCAATTTGAGTTAAATGAACTTGCGTTCAAGTGAATAATATCGTTTGCACTAAGTGTTTAAAAATATATTTCGGTGAAGACGGAACAAATCGTGAAATATTTTAAAAAGCAGTAATAGTTCATTTAAGAATATATTTTACTGTCATTGATCTTTCTATAAAAATACACTTAGTGAAACATATTCGACAATTGTTGCGGGCCCTTAAACCGTTGAATCAAGTTCTTGATAATGTTTATTTTCTGTAAACAATAATTTCTAAAATTTAGAGAGAGCTTTGCATGTTAGAGTCTACGATTTTATTTACGAATGCTCAACACATAATATTTACGAAGCGTTCTGAGCGAGTTAACTCCAAAAACGTACCGAATTTTATGTATACAAAAAAATTATTAGACCTACCAATCATCTCTAAAACCTACTACCAATTGTTGCAGGCGTTTATACCGTTGAATAAAACTTTTCAAAAATTTTCTGTACTACAAAGAACAATTTACAAAACTTCGAGAGAGCTTTGAAAACTAAAGTCTACGATTTTATTTACGAATGCTCAACACAGAATATTTACGAAGTGTTCTGAGCGAGTTAACTCCAAAAACTTACTTAACTTCAATTTTTTCCCCGACTTTATAGATACGAAACAAATTATTAGAATACGGGGAGAAATTCCCCGTGCATTGACCGCCCTAAGTTGCTTATCTATTATAGAAAGTTTGAAAACGCAACAGAAGTTTTAACGATAAAATCGTGTTCGAACCCTTTCTAAAGAAGTATTTCCCCTCTGGAGACAGTTTTGCGAAGATTATTTAAGGAAATGCGGAAGAATAGAGCGGACGGCCGCAATAAACATGAAGGCACGCAATGCTTTTAAAAACGGTTATACGTTCAGGGACTACCAGGATCCAGACGTGGCCTTGCTACAAACAGATCCGCTGTTTACTTTGAAACTAAATGTCGAATTTGCGTGCACATATGATATGAAAGTAAAAATTCGCCCTCCCGTTCCTCAGAGAACAAAGAAAAATATTTTCTCCTCTTAAAACTCTAATTATGTAGATTTAAAAAACAGATTGGCATGCCTCGATATTGCATGCGTTCGTGGAACACCATTCGAATTATAGTTATTTTATTTTGCATTTCAATTGAGATAATTCAATTATTGGAAACAAATTATTTTTAAGGCGCATTCTTTAAATTAATAATTCCAAACGTGGGAAGTTTTAACCAGGAGAAAAAGGCATAGGAAAAAGGAGAGTTAATATTTTTTGAAAGGAGGACGAGTGATTTGATTAATTGAAAAAATTCTCTCTCCCAGCGAGCTGTGTTTAGCGAAAATAACGTTAAATAATGTTCTGGCATGGGAGAGTTTGCTTTTTCTTCTCAACTCATATGCGTTACTTTAAGATTAAATATGTTTGTCTGACAAATTCGGTTTACCATGATGTTCTTAGCGCGTTTTGCAATCACTATGAATCTATGTCTGAAGTCCATAGATACCACCAGTGGTTTATAATGGTTTCCTTTATTTTTGTGTTGCTTTTTATAAATTTGTTACATATCTTTTCAGGTAGTTCTAGACATTTAAAAAGCTTACATCTCTCTACAAAACAACGAACAAAAACTAAAAATAAAGTCGGTAAGAGTACACGCTAATGAAATGTTGTGTAGCACAAATGCAATTGGGTTGAAGTCAGTAATCTGTATTGTTTTATGCATAATTAATTAATAAAATATAAATTTTTCTTCATGAAACATAAATAAATAATTACTGGTTGTCTCTCAATTTATTCCGTTTCTATCTTGTGATTCTCTATTCTTACAGCTTCTATTATCTATCGTGATTTATAATTCATTTACAGCCCAAGTGCATTATGATGATATATATTAAATCAACAACGAATATAATTAGACTCTGGAAAGTACCATTGTTTGTGATAACACAATATTAATATCTGTTCGAAAGGTTAATAAGTATTTCTAGATTGTTTTATTTATTACTTCATATCTCTACAGAATAAAAAGAAATGGTTTATAAATTATAATCTGATTAATACTTTGAAGGTTGAATTACAAAATTGATATTGGTTCTAGCATATGCAGTTTTTAAAACTGGCTGCATAATCCGAAGAAAAACATCAGCATCTTAAAAACTCTGTCCGAAGAAAGTTAAACTCCTTAAAAGAAATTTTTATCAGCTATTTAATGTACTTTTAAACCTAGAGAAATAGAAAAATAATTTTTTATGTGTGTCCACATAAAGGAAATATCCATAAATGAGTAACATGCCTATTTGAAGCACTTTCTTCGTAAATCAGAACATTTTGAAGTAGCTGAATAAGTAAACAAAAATTAATTAATGTATTGTAACGGTTATTAGAAAAATTTATTTTCTTAATGTATCCAAACGATTAGGTTACTTAGTGATGAGGTTACATCACAAGAACATTGATTATACAATCTCCGATCAACAAAGTACCTTTGTTATCCGAGCCAAATTTAAAACCGAATATTTTAAACCTTTAAATAAAGCTTCGTGAGCTAGTGTGCACATTTTGTACAAAGAGACGAGACAATGTTTTATTCTGAAAGGTAAGTGACACGAGCATTTGTCGACAAAAGTAGGTGTATATATTGTAGGATTAAATAAAATACTGAAACACGTTTCACTTTCAAATTCCAAAACTCTCCGCTATGAAATGATACGATGTATCCTTAGTACACATTGCCTGGGACAATCACGATTCTATTGGATTTTAACCCTACAAGTAGTTTTGTCTATATATCTCGTTCATCACGATCTGACCAATTATGTCAATGACAAGATATCTTGCCACTAGCAAAATTGTCCACACCAAGATACAGCAGACTTTTTTTTATTGCAAGATGAAAGTCTGGTCATTATTGCTAATAACAAGATACATCATACAGGTGAGCAATAGGAGGGTCAAAACAATTTTAAATACTCAAATAAGAATATGATGAAGATATATCTCATCTTTGAGATATTGCCGATTTTTATGATGAGATTAAGATCTAGTCAGTGTTTTCTAATGACGAGGTATCTCGTCCAACAAGATCTTATAAATTTTGATCATGTCGATATAGTTTCATCTATATATCTCGTTCATCACGATCTGGCCAAATATGTCAATGGCAAGATATCTTGCCACTAGCAAAATTGTCCACACTAAGATACAGCAGATTTTTTTTTGATTGCGAGATGAAGGTCTATTCAATTTTGCTAATGACAAGTTACATCATCCAGGTGAGCACTAGGAGGGTAAAAACAATTTGATATACTCAAATAAGGATATGATGAAGATATATCTCATCTTTAAGGTATTGCCGATTTTTATGATGACGAGATTAAGATCTAGTCAGTGTTTTCTGATGACGAGGTATCTCGTTCAACACGATCTGATCAATTTTGATCATGACGAGATACCTCATCATCAAGATATTGTTGATATTTCTACGGTGACGAGATTAAGATCTTGTTACTTTCTTCTAATGACGAGGTATCTTGTTCTTTAATATCTCTTAAGTTTTACTAATAACACAAGACCTCGTAGAGACAACCACCAATAAGGTTTGTTTAGGATTGGTTTGTCGTTCTAGCTCTCTTTTGCTATACTAGTGGATAATTAGACTGTAACCTACTACTTTAATTTCTACAAGTAACGTATCTGTTTAGATTGCATACAAGCATTTAACGTCATCATTTATAATGGGAAAGAACGCTCCCCGAAACGCACCCAACGCACCTGCAATTTACAACAATCTCCCTTGTTGGCATTTTACGTGATCGTCAACAGAGTCCGAGTGAAATTTAGGAACTTAAACTCGTTTCTGATCTGATCCCACAGCTCCATCAAAATTAAGTTAATTTGTTGACGTTAGCTTGAGCGGAAGCTGAACGTAAGTCAAATTAGGCACCTTATTTAATGAATATGGCACTTATATGAGACGGAGCGGATCCTTTACATTTACATCAAGTATGAGAACTGTCAAATAGCTCTCCCAATTTCAATTAAGGTAATGCTTGTGAAATTTCCTGCTTTACAAAGCAAATGCCGTGTACTCCTAATGGTGCACTTTGCTATCTGCGGTAAGATACTTAGACGGTATGACCACTGACATAGTTGGTTTCCAAGCTCTAGTCTCGAAAATGTGGCTCCCGTGTTCAATATTCGTGAACCGATCACGACACATGTACTGGCCAGACGTGCAAATTGATCGGTATGTCTAAAATACCAACTTAATTTCTGCCATTTAAATTTCTAAATACGTTTTTTATTTTATGGTGTTTCGTGTAATAACAAGGCTAGGTTTATTTCATCTTCTCATATAGCTATTGTATTGTATGTTATTTGGAGAATTCAAAGTTTATAAAGAAATTAATTAATAGAAAAAAAGAGTTTAATAAAGATTAAATAAAGAATCATACGAGTACGCTTTGCTTATATGGCATTGCACTTTATAACATGAATAAGGTAAAAATTTTGATCTTTTCATTTAGTTATTTTATTATGCGTTACATGAAGAATTTAACTATAGTGAAAAAAATAAGAAATCGCAAATTTTAATAAGATTAAAACTACAAAATTTCATAAGTATCATAAATAAATTTATGTAATCCCATACTTTTGAAAAAGCTAAAATCACCAAGAGTTGTACCTATTTTTATTTTTTTGATATTATACTTTAATCAGTGTGCTGCTTTGTAGTTGTGTTAATGTCATAAAACTTATATGTTTTTTACACATTCATGTGATCGTACACCAGTTAAAAACTTCAAATTGAAAAAATAAAATAAACTGCCCTATTTTTTTCATTGAGTCCTGAATTTGTGTGTTATTTGTAATTTAAATTTCATAAATAAATAATGTAATCACATGCATTCAGAAAATTCAAAATCAACAAGAGCTGACCTTGCCAATTTTTTTTGCGTTATTTTGGAGTTGCTAATGTCATACATGTTTTTTGCGAATTTATGTGATCACATGGAGTTAAAAAGTTCAAATTGAAAGGAACATAACCTGCATTTTTTTCATGCTTTTTATGTAATATTCTTATAAGTTATATTATTTGAAGAATTTAAAATTCATAAAATAAGTTGATGTAATCACACACATTTGAAAAAGTTAAAGCCAACAAGAATATAGCCTGCCCTGTTTATAATCTCCTATTGTACTTTATTAGTGTGCAATTATCGAATTGTTAATGTCATAACATAAGTTTTTTGAGCATTTATACGATCATGTAATTAATTGTATATGATGATATGCAATTAAGTTCAAGTAAAAAAGTAGGAAATTGTTTCGTTTTCAAGGTGATATTTGATGTGATCAGCTGCATACTTTAACGTGATAGACTACGCCATTTTTCATTGCAAAGACCGACTTTCATTCTTCTATAAATTTTGAAGCTTAGCTCAGCACGATTTTAGAATTGAATTATAAAACTACATTTTAAATAAGGTATGTACATTTATAATGTTTCATTTTACTTGTCATTTGCAATATACTTTTTCATTATCTTTTTCAGTTTTATAGGTGGTTAGCATTTGTTTATTAAACGAATGGATTGAAGAGACAATTTTCTCTGAAAATTAAGAATTCAAATCTCCTAATATAGTTGCATGTATAATTAAAAACTGTAATTCATTTATCAGAAATATGCCTTTTTTTAGTTTCATAGTTAGACAATAAAATAAAAGGCCTGTTTATAAAATAAAATTAAATTAATACGATTATTTGTATTGAAACATAAGTTTTAAGTTGCTTTAGTGTACTAAAAATTGCTCCATTATTTTTCAGATAGCTTACATAGTATCATCCAAGATAGAGTTTTCATCATGTTTGATAGATAGCATACACAACTAATGCAATTTATTTCAGCGTTCAGTATTATCAAATACATCAGTCATTTTATCAGATAAATTTAAACTGATAACAAAATTCACAAAAGTCGAAATAAAGATTGACATTGCAGCGAGAAAAGCATAAACAATACGTTTAAGTAATCACGAGTCTTCATCGCATGTCAACACTTAAAGCTCAATTTCCATCTCCGAAACAAAGCTAAAAACAGCACTTTTTCTGTGCAAACCTCTAAACATTATCATCCTAGACAAAATAAAACACACAAAAATATTCATTTAATATACCATTTTAGTTTGGGACGCGTGATTTTAGTAAATATTAAAAATATCTTTCGCTCGGTTGCAGCAACGCTGCATAAAAAAAGCACGCCAATACTGAATTTTATGCATTACATATTCCACTCAGAAATTAAGGAGATAGGGAGAAAGGGTATGGAAGTGCTTTTTTACTCGGAAAGAAAAAACGTTGTAGATATATCTATACATAACGCGGCTCTCACTTCGAAATATGGCTCTCTATATATAAAGAAAGCTCTTAAACACACATTAGCACTATCGGAGTGTACTCTGACAAATGTCTCTCGACAGCTTTAAGATTTCTCAATATCCAAGAGGTTTTCTCTGATTGGTTCTTCACCACAAATATCACACGCGAAATTCTCTGCGGGGCTGATGCTTAATTTGCGTAAATGTCTACTTTCGCAAAAGAACTGAGAAAAAATGGCCAGACCGGCTCTAGGTTTCAACAAATAGGCGACATACGACGCGATGCGACAGCTCAATTATTTATACACGCGGTGTCAAAACAGAATTTTTTCAACCTTCTTTATCTTTTAAGCAGTGCTAGCGCCTGCTAATGCCTCTCCTTCCTAGTTGCGTGGAAATGCAGTGTCAGTAGATGGATATTATCATGGGATTTCGGACTCGCTATGGAAATCGCATGCTTCCTTCCATTTTCATTTTATTAAGTTGCTATCAAGTCCACGCGTGTGCATTTGTGTGTATATTTATACACATAACCGAACGGTATGTGCTTTTTCTCTCTTGGAATATCCAGCGTTAGAACAGGAGCTCGTGAATTTTTGATCATCGCAATTCAGTCAGTATTCCTAAAGGAGTTACCGTCTTTGCCATCTTAAGAAGTTTCGGGAGACATTTACCGAGCCTTATGAAACACTAATTTGTGCGTGTGTGTATGTTTCGATATTTCATTGTTTGCCGTATCGCCGAGATACACTTCCAGAGACACCAGGGAAAACAAAAGAATGTATATTTGCCATCGATGAATAATTCCGTGATCAGCAGTGCCCGCAATCTGATTTCAGACTTTTGTGCAGTGAGTGCTGCAAGGGCAAATAAAGGTTGGGGATGTGTTTTAAATTGAAAGACATAAATAACAGGCATTCTCATTAGATGCCGAAGCAATACGCGCTGCAGAATAATCTGGATTGAAATGATAGAAACATTCGTTGCAATGATTTATGCATCTCAACGTTTATAGGAATTCTTAAAATATGGACTGATTAAGTACAGACTTTCATTGCAGAATGATTGAATAAAATCTGACTTTTTTATTTGAATTTGATTTGAATTTTGACTGTGACAGGAATTTTGATTTTGATTTAAATTCCATTTGAATTCGTATTTTGGATTAAATGAGCTTTTGATTTTGATTTGAGTTATAATTTTGATATGATTCTTCTAAATACTTGGAGAACAGACATGCATTGCGGGATTATATGGCTTTTAAATAATACAAGCATTATTTTGAATTGTTTGTGATTGAACGTAAAAATTCCTGACATATGTGTAGACCCTCAGAAGTGAACTATATTTGTTGTTTAAATTTGATTTTAAAATTATTTTTTAATTCTGCATTTGATTGAAATTTTAGTTTGATATGAATTTTGATTTGGATTTGATATGAATTAAATTTGTATTTAAATTATCTTATTTAATGCTTGGAGAACACACATTGCACGATAATATGACTGTGCTGGATACAAGCTTTCGTTTCAATTATGACCTAAACCCTGGTTTATGAACCTAAATGTTTGTAGGAATTACTTTATTAAATGATTGAGTTAGAATCTCGAAGTTTTGGCATATTTAGAATATTCAGTGCGAGTTTTAGCTTTAACTATCGTAATTTGTAAGTTATAAGTCTGTAATAAGAATTGTTAATTTATTTATTTGATAATAAGCGTCGAAAACTTAAAAAATAATTTTATGATGAATTTTTTTTTCTAACATAATAAATAGGAGACAGAGGTAATCATATTAAAATTAATAATAGCATAAAACTAACAGATCACAATAGTACATATTTTATTTATTTTTAAAGTTCGAGTACATCGTTTTAAAAAAAAAAAACATTCTGCAATTTACAATAAGCTGCTTCAAACACTTATTTTTATTTATAAAAATATCAGAAAATTTGTAAAATAAATTTCTTTGATGCACATACTAATTGTGTGTTCCGTAAATATAATTATACTACCTTATATAGCAACAAAAATCGAACAGTTAGTATTATATGCGTTTTAAGCCGCAAAGATTAAAGTCCCACTGTGAATAGGAATAGGATCAACCATGAAAATGCGAATGTAGGGCATTTATACTGTACACAAATGACATGTTTACGAACTGCTCAGAAAATGAACTGGCGTTTGAACTTATTTTATTTTATTGTTGTATGGAAATGACATATCAGACAGTGCTGTACTGTGACTGATACTACGTGAAATACAATTAAGATGTCTGAGACAGTCTGGGAAAAGAAGACATGTACCCTTTTGAACATAGGAAATATCTCGAGTAAAAGAAATACATTTATTTACAAAGCCCTGTTTCCTTGTTAACCACACAGTAAAAAGTTTTCAAAAGAATGAATGCTCTTTGTATAGTGCTATATAGGAAACTTCTAGATTAATTTTTATATTTTGAACCTTTGTTACTCCTGGGTATGCTGTTATTGAATTTTTTTATATTGTGATAACTAGGTTTTATGTATATTTGCACTTGTTTGTTAATAAATAAATTTGTAACTGATAAAAAATTCTTTATAACTTCAAGGAATATGTTATATTGGAAAATACTATACTTCGTTTAGGTATTTAACAAACCATACACTGACAAACCATTGTGTTTTTAAAGTGTAAAGATTTTATATTGGATAACTAATTACAATTTAGTAAGCTAATTATAAAACAGATAATTAAATTATGCAACATCACACAGATAGAATCACAAACGTAGACAAATATAACGCATGTTTGAATCGTTTCGAAAGTAATTCAAACTCAAAGATAAATGCTAAAGATCAGAGATAACATTTTATAACTGAAGTAACGAAAAATTTCTGCATTTATAGAATTTATTTTAATCAGATAAAATCTACTCTTTTTGTAATATTTTGATAAATTTAACACATCGTCTTTGAAAAACACTCCATAATTTAAACTTTACGAAATAAAGACCTAAAATCAGTATATTCAACTTCTGATTACACAGGCTTATAAATAAAAATCTTGTCACAATCGTCTTAAAACATGAAATCCAGGAAAAGTATGTGTTACAAGGCAAACAAGTCTTGTCAATTCTTTGAAACCAATTCCTTGCATTTGTTTATTTTTCTTTAAGGGAAAAAACTGTTCGAAACCAAACAAATATTTATACTTTTACAGATACCGGCTCAGTCAGATAATTTGTACAACCAATAATAAAAACAGTAATAAAATCTTTGAAAGAGAAAACGTGGTAAATTACAATAGATAATTCCGTATCTCCAACAGGAAATGGAATGCGATATTTTTTCTTAGCCACGAATAAATCCCCATCAATATTAGAATTCGGGGAACAGTTAATATTCAAAGTGAGCATTCCATTTCTAAATGTCCGCTTGGAATATATTACAAGGTTAGGTTCCTACTCTTACCACACACGGCAATCCCAATTTACATAAACTAATCACAGAGACAGTGGTATGGTTAATCTTTCAAATTGATATCTTTATCTTATCGGCAACTGCGCCTCCGCCCGAACAATCAAAGATAAATATTCCCTTCTTTAAATGGATGATTTTATGACTGTACACACATGTGTCTTTGAATTTTAAGCGAAGAGAAAGAGTCTTGGGTTTCAAAGGTATGAAAAACGGGATAAGCATTGATGTTTTCTAAAACTTAGTACTTTGAAGTGTGGTTTGATTTGATGCCGCAAACTCCAGACCTAGTATTTTAACACTCCGAGTGTTTTGGACGATATATTTCGACCATCACGATCTAACTAATTTTGCTAATAGACAGATATCTCGCCATCTGGACATTGCAGATTTTTGATGATGATGATATCAAGTCTTGTCAATTTACATCCAAAAACGAGATACATTGTAGAGACAACCACCTGGAGGGTTAAGTTCATACACATTTTATACATGTAGTTAAGTTTTTATTTGACTGTTTTTAAAGCCACTGTCTGGTTTTTTTATATGTATCTAAACTGTAATCTAAGCTAATTGTGAAATTTCTGAAGGTATCTAAACTGGTATTAATGCTGATTTTTAATTTTCAATAACTTTCAAATGAAACGGTAAGCTTTCTTCTGAGTAAATGCGCTTGTTGTGATATAAGTACTTCTGGTTAATGTATTGTTTTGTTTTAAATGGATTGACTTTGAAATAATTCTAAAGCATCATAATCGGTAATTTAGTCAGTTGATTGTTTTTTCTGCAACTTAATTTATAAAAGGAACATCATCATATATAATGGGACGAAACCTTATCTATACTAATTTCCTATATTTTTTCTTATAAAGCATAAACCACGGCCTTAGAAAGATAGTTTAATCAAGTATGTTTAGTTGAATTGGAATGCATAAAATGTTGTTTAATATTTGATAACCTTCTTTTTATCGAACTTTTTATTTATTATATATTTCACGTGAGCTTTATTTGAGAGTACAACCTATGAGGTAATTACGTATAGTTAAGATTATTAATTAGTAAGTTTATGAATATCCTCAGCATATAATGCTATTTTATATCGTTTAATATATATTCCAGGAAAATCTCTCTTAATTTTAATAACAAATACATATTCATAATAGTGGAATCTTTTTTTTTAAAGACGAGTTAAGTTATAGTAACAAGAAAGTTGATTTTTCTTTGAGGCTTGAAATTAAAATGATTACAATAATAAATAGATTTTCATAGTTCTTTTAATATTCTCGTGAAGATAGGTGAAGTTAAAATAACAGGAAAAAGTTACTTTTTCTTAGAGATTTGAAAAAAAAATTTTTAATAACAAATAAATTTTCATAATCTTTTCAACCTTTTTGCAAAGGCATGTTTAGTTATACTAATTGGAAAGTTGGTTTATCTTAGAGGTTTGAAAATAAATTTTTTTAATAACAAATAAATTTTTATAACCTTTTTAACCTTTTTGCAAAGGCATGTTTAGTTATACTAATTAGAAAGTTGCTTTTTCTTAAAGGTTTGAAAATAAATTTTTTTAATAACAAATAAATTTTCATATATCTTTTTAACCTCTTTTCAAATGCATGTTTAGTTATAATAACAGGAAAAGCTACTTTTTCTTAGAGGTTTGAAAATAAAATGTTTTTAATAACAAATAAATTTTCATAATCTTTTTAACCTATTTGAAAAGGCATGTTTAGTTATACTAATTGGAAAGTTACTTTTTCTTAGAGGTTTGAAAATAAAATGTTTTTAATACCAAATAAATTTTCGTAATCTTTTTAAACTTATTACAAAGACACATTCAGTTATACTAATTGGAAAGTTGCTTTCTCTCAGAGGTCTGAAAATAAAATGTCAAAGCGAAGACGAAGAGCGCACTTATCGTTGTCTTATTCCACTGTTTCCTTAAAGTTTATCCCGGCATTCGGAATGGGGTTTGGAGGGGGATGAGTGAGTCAGAACGAAATGGCAGCTAAATAAAAATTTAAAAAGATAAAAAAACACACACCGGAATACGTTTTTTCCTCCTTCTATCTCCCCACGAGCGCTCAGTTCCATTTCTACGATAACTAGAAGCGGTAATGTAAAAGAAAATATTTTCCATGGATGCTAATCAGAAATTTAAAACAGAAATATATAAATTTTCCCAGCGTTTTATGTCGGAAATTTGCATACGTTCACGATAAATGCTGTACGAAGCGGTAGGGTCTTCTACGGCACCAGTCAGGAGGGGAGCAGAAAAAATAAGCCATCTCTAACACGGAACGGGATATTCACATTTCTAGTAATATATTAGATTTCGTGCTCATTTGCATGCAAATTAGACCATGCAAATTTTGTAGGAATACCGGTAACGGCAACTATACAGAGATTATCCCCGCCTAGTAACAGATACCTCATCAGGATCGTGTATGCTGCCCCTGAAATATTTAGAGGTAGACCCCTCCCCCCCCTCCCCCCAGTTTTATCTCTAAAACTGACTTTTAGCCCCGTAAAGAATAAGATTATTATTCAAGACTGAAGAAAACGACTTCGCGGGAAATTGTTTATTGAAGAGAAGCACGGTTTGCAGGGGAATGGAAACGGGATAAACCCTTTTTATTCATATGCCCTTTCAACTTCGGGATAATCACCGAGTTTTGGGAAATTAAACCAAGTTGCGAGTTTGTTTACCGGCTCGAGCAGAGGTGCAATTTATTCACGAGCTGAAAAAGAAGCTGGCTTTGAATGTTAATCAGTTATTTATCAAAACAGGGATTTGCCAGTCGATTGCATTAATTCCCTGGCGCAAAAAGAGATTGACGCCATCCTACTTTAAGCCTCAATGTTTTAAAGAAGGCTTAACTTTTCGCTCGATTAATTACCCGGTGGAAGGGCGTTGATTGATATGGATACAACAAACGACAATGCACCCAGCTTTTGAATTCCAAACACAGCTCTTTTCATTAATACAGCCTGAAGCAGTTCACTATTGAAACATTAAAATCAGTACAATAGAGTTGGGAAATCAAGAGTGCAGCCTTGATTTGTCCACAAAACATTTCGTCTTCCTGTCATAATATTCTCAATTTGGTTGACGATTGAGAGACTGACTTTAGCCTACTTAACGCATCAGGAAGACTTGAATAAACTATTTGCCTAAATAGAGCAATCCTGTTGGAAGGGCGTTGATCGATATGGACCCAGCCATCGACAATGCACCCAGCTTTTGAATTCCAAACACAACTCTTTTCATTAATACAGCATGAAGCAGTTCACTATTAAAACATTAAAATCATTAAAGTAGATTTGGGAAATCTATAGTGCTGCCTTGATTCATCCATGAAACATTTCGTCTCCCTGTCATAACAGTCTCAATTTGGTTGACGATTTTGGTGATTGAGAGGTTGACGGTAGCCTACTTTCAACCTGAAATAAGGTTCAGTGGGCTCAAATAAGTTGTGGCTCAGTGGGTAAGCCCACTACGCTAGCAACGTTTGAATTGTAGGCAGCACAGGTTCGAATCCTGTCAGGTGCATTGTTCCCTGCGTGTATTTCTCTCTTTTGTGACCGAAAAACTTTCGTTATGTGTTTGTCTATTACCTGATATTGTATGTGTTGTGTCTGGCTCAGCATGATCAAGTTTGGCCCTTGACCCATAAAAACCCAATAAACCAAACCATTACTCTCAAATATCTTAACGAAGACCTAACGTTTTACTCTACTATTTACCCTGCTGGAAGAGCGTTCCCTGATATGGACCCATAAATTGAAAATGCATCCAGCTTTTGAATTCCTAAAACAGATCTTCCTAATCTATCATGAAGCAGACCAACGTTTAAGTGTTGAAAATCCGTACAAAAGAACAGGGACATCCGTAAAATGTAGTATTGATTTATCACATAACATTTCGTTATACCATAATTTTAGCTCAATTTCGTTACCGATTGAGAAATTAGTGATAGCCTATTTTAAGCCTCAATATATAAACAAAGGTTTAATGTTTTGCTTGATTAATTATCAGGCTTTTAGGGCTTGGATTTATATGAACACAACAATCGACAATTCTCACAAATTTTGATATCGAAAAACAGTTCCTCCTAATAAACTAGCATTTAGAATCAACTTGAAGTCTGCTAGTGAGAATCAGTACAACATAGTTAAACATTCTGCCAATGTTGATATATCCACATAAAGTTTTGGCGCCTATTAATAGTTTAGATAACGGATTCCATCAAGGGTTAGATGACGGTCCCCAATACCAATTTAGATTGCCCACCAACCGGTATAGTGGTTAAGGTATTAGCCTCTCGATCAGAAGATTCCTGGTTCGAATCCGGGTCAGGGCATGGATGTTTGTAAGCGTATGATGTAGAGGCGGCTGATGCATCTTAAATCTGTCGTGGCCGAAAGTCCTCACGTTGGGTTGGTGTGGAAGTTTGGAGAGAGTGATACCAGCTCAGATATTGCCTCGCCATCTGACCGTGGTTCAAAATTACGTGGCGATACACCGAATGTCTTGGGCTGGGATGGTGGTAACTCGTTGAATACCAATTTAGATTACCTCTTTCAGTACATTTTAGATGAAAGAAGCTCAATTCGGTTGACGACGGAGATTGACGGCAGCTTATTTTAAGCCTCCATGTTTTAACGTGGGCTTAACCTTTCACTCGATTAATTAATATACCAATTGAAAATGGTGTTGATTGATACGTACCCGGCCATCAACGATACCCCAGCTTTTGGAGTTCAAACATTTACTCTTAATAATCTAGCATGAAGCCTCAGACTGAAGTTCACCAGTTAAAATCAGCACAATGGAATTGGAGAATCTGTAAAGTGCAGTGTTGATTCGTCCACATAACGTTCATTCCCTTGTCCTTCTAAGCTCAATTTGGTCTATTGACTGGAAATACCACGATGCCCCCCATTCCCTTTGAAATATTATTCATCCGTATAGTTATTGCCTAATAGGTGAGTGTAAAGCTCCAACAAACAATCTCCTGGGAAATGATCAGGTGCAGCTATATATCGGGCCTTATTGAAAAGTTGTGTCCGCCATCCACATCGTATTAGGTGTAATGTGGGGCTTCCGTTTTCAGCAGATGTAATTTGTCGTCATTCTAATTCACCACGGCCAGTCGGTGTAGAATAAGGGCGACAGTAGTCGTTAAAACGTTTTCCTTGACATCAATACTCACTCAGCACTGAGTTCCAGAGACATTAATTAACATCCACCGTATAGATGCTTCTCAAAGGAAGCATTACAAATACCCAGATAGATCTCGACCATCCCTTCATTGAACGGCCAGATTAAAGCGGCAAGTGTCTAATAATTAAAGTCACAATGGATGGGGCTTCCTTCCGAACGTGTATGGCATTTCACGCCTTTTAAATTGCACATTCTGACCAGTGGACGATGCGGGAAGATATTTTTAAATTAATAGATCGACAGTAGGAAGGCTTCTAGGCGAAGAGATTTATATCAGAAACGGAACACACTTATTGAATATTTGTGAACTGTTTCAAATAATCTTGTGAAATATTATATAGCCATTTTAAATTTGAATAAATCATTTCCAGATGTAATGGTTATGACCGCTTTTTATACACGTGAATTGGAAATCGTGCGTATTTGATAGCACACATTTATTTAGTACACACACATTGTTTCACATTTTCTATGCATATTTAAAAAAATAAAGGACTGTTGGAAGATATTTTTAAATTAATAGATCGAAAATTTATATATATTTTGGAAGGCTTCTAGTGTGAAGTGAGATTTATATCAGAAATGAATCACACTTATTGAATACTTCGAAAATGTTTCCATTAATTTTATGAAATATTCTCTAACCATTACAAATATGAATAAATTACTTTCAAATGAAATGGTTATAACCACTTTTTGTAACCATACTTTAAAAATCATGTGAATTGGTTAATACAAATTTATTAAGTACGGACTTTTCCATGTTTCCATTGTGTATTTTGACCAATGGACGACAGCTGGGAGATATTTTTTAAATTGACCATTCTGGTTATTATTTTCAGGAGGTGTTTCTTCGTGATGACTGTGGCCTACGAGAATCTTGCCATTAGAAGAAAAATGACCAGATCTTGATATCTTCATCATCAAAAATCGATAACACTTTAATGACGAGATATCTCGTTAGTTACAAAATTGGTCAAATTTTGGCGGACGAGATATCTAGGCGAAACCACTTGGATGGTTTATAGACCAAATCAATGAAAGCCTTCGAGTCGACTTGATTTATTGATGGAATGTACTAAATAAATATTTGTGAAATGTTTCCAATGATTTGTGTGTGTGTTTGAAATATTCTATAACCATATTATGTTAGATAAGGACACATAGTTTCAGATGAAATGGTTATATATAACTATTTGTCTAACAATACTTTGAAAATCATATACTTTAAATAATACAGATTTATTTCATTACCAACTATTTTCATCTACTAAAATATTGAACAAGCATTTCATTCCCACAAATGCATTCAAAAGTACCCCATGTTTGACTGTCGCGGTAAAGTTTATTTATTCATGTTTCCTATTTTAGTAGAAAGGTTATTGTAACGAATATTTGATCAAGTGTATATTGGTATGCAGACTATTTTTCAACGAATACTTCCATGTTTTATTAACTTTTACAGTTTTATCATAGAAAACTATACAACCTTTTACTAAAGATATATGAAACAAGTGACAAAATAATAATTTATTTACTACCCTAGCTGGATTATTAACATAGCAAAGCTGATTAAAAGTTTTAAGCTGTATTTTATTTTCATTTTTATTTCAAATAATAAAAAGTAAAGCGCAACATTCTAAATAAACAACATTTATTTAATTATCTTAGCACTATTTCTCACAATATCAAGTTATTTGAAAATCAGTCAGTTTTCCTTTTTAAAAACATCGTGAATAGTATCATTTACCTAGTATTTTTTTTCACAATCCAGTACTTTTTAAAAATTTCATAGGTTAGAGATAAAAATACGATTTTACTTATTTTATATATATGATTTCCTTTTTTTTATTTGACTATATTTTACTGTTCATAAATAAATTTTAGCTTAGGTTGCATAATTTGTGTTTGACATCTCTGTGTTATTCTTTGCATATTTTTAATGCGCTTATTCAGCTATCACTTTAATGAATTAATCAAAATTATTATGAATAGATATAAATAATAAAGAAATACAAACAATTATGTTAATTGAAGATTTTCCATTAGAGGGATTAAACAAGCATCCCATTGTGTGTTTGTATGTGAAAAACTAGGCCATACTCTCAGTTACCCAATACGGAATACGTAAAAGAAGCAAGTTTCAGCAAAAAAGCACTAACGCTATCTACATTTCGCTATAAAAAAAGTACCTCCTATTATTTAAGCAGAAAAAATATGAACAGAATAACAAACAATGCAACCATTTTTACTATTAATTGAGCAGGATCAATCACTTATTACATCCTGACTTAATTTTTCATCAACTATCATCCTTAACTTATAATCCTTAACATCAGCTTCCTTGCATCTAAAATTTTAAAATAGGTAAACAGTCAAATTAATAACCTTGATGCAGAAACAGCTGCTTTGTTTTAAAACTCTCTTTACAAAGGTCTGGCTATCAGAACATTAGAATATCACCACGAAAGTACTAGCACGATCGAAGCTTAGGTTTACATCAAAACCTCTCATCATATACGTATGCAGAAAACTGACCTCAAGACTAGAAAATATTCATTTTACTATTAATCAAGCAGGATCAATCACGTATTGCAACTTGGCTTAATTTTTCACCCACTATCATCCTTAACAGATACATCAGCCGCCCTGCACCGAAAATTTCAATGTAAGGGAAACACTCAAGCAGTCGGGGAGCATTAATCTTCACATAGAACCAACTGCTTTGTTTTGAAACACTCTCCAAACTGAACGGTCTATTTGTCTGGTCATTGAAATATCCCCACAAAAACACTAGCGTTCTACATT
The DNA here is from genome assembly GCA_947359465.1 of Metellina segmentata. Lineage (NCBI taxonomy): Eukaryota > Metazoa > Arthropoda > Arachnida > Araneae > Tetragnathidae > Metellina > Metellina segmentata. The sequence goes on along the minus strand of OX375884.1, from coordinate 14,769,643 downwards.
TAGGTAGAAGTACTTAAGCATAAAACTGACCTCAAGACTAGAAAATATTAATTAAGCAGGATCAATCACGTATCGTAACTTGGCTTAATTTTTCACCCACTATCATCCTTAACAGGTACACCAGCCACCCTGCACCTAAAATTTCAATTTAAGGGAAACACTCAAGCAGTCGGGGAGCATTAATCTTCATACAGAACCAACTGCTTTGTTTTGAAACACTCTTTGAAAGCGGTCTAGTTGTCAGGGCATTGAAATATTAAGAAAATATATAATCGAATCTTGACGCTTTTGTGATAGCACGAGGGATAAAAAAATGAAGGAAATTTATGAGAAAGGAATAAATGACTACTTAAAATACCGGACTGCTTCGTCAGTAGATTCCAGTGATAAAAAACGGGGAGGGAAAATCCTTCAGAAGAGATAAATATAATGCTGAAGAATGCCTGATCATTTTTTTATATTTATGTAAAATGATATCTATATTTTGAAGAATGGGTTAACGATGGCTATATTGAAAGTGATACACTCCTCATTATGTATAATGGAAAAGCTATGTACGAGCTCCGAATATGAGGGGGAACCCACCTCACTCAACGCGTTTTACATATTTAATCCCCCTCATGATTGAGAGGAACAGTGGGGATGGCTATAAATATAATAAACGGCTCGTAAGAATCGTTTAAGTTGGATGCTCTATTTTCATGCCAAATGAAAGTACTATTAATTTCAACTTTTGTTTTAGTTAGGGAGGTTCTTCTCAGATTTTTTTTTATCGAGGTTTCGTTTTGAAATTTGAAGGATGAAAAAACTGCTGCACTTATTCTGTCATAAATTTCAGTTTTAAAAGCCTCGTTTGAATCGTCGATTGAATTGGGAGGGTTTAAGGTAAAGGGTTAGATCTAACAATAGCTACAATGGGGAGGGCTATATAAGTATAATATAGGGTTACTTCTAAATATAGCCTGGGGTTTGAGGTAAAAGGGTTACTGGGGTTTTGAGAATAAGGGGTTCCTCTAAATATAGCTTCAATTGAGATGGCTATAAATATAATAAACGGCTTTTAAGAATCATTTAAGTTTGATGTTCTATTTCAATGCCTAATGGAAGTACTGTTAATTTCAACATTTGTTTTAGTTAGGGGGATGTGTTCCACCGAAATATTTAAAAACAACAAATCCAAATGTTAAATATTAAGGTAACTAGTACATGATTATTAATAGAGAAAGATTATATATCTACAGACATAATTAAAATTGAGCAAATCAAAACTGCAGCTATGTTTTTTTTACTGTTGGAAACTTTCGAGACATTAAAATACATCATCGAACATATTCTATTACACGAGTCCATATTCACCACATTTTTAAGTTCTAGTTATTCCGTGATATTCTTATAGCTAAACTATCCTAAGTGAACCGTAAATATTAACAAACACAAGCAGTCTTCCGTGATGGGAAAAGCTCGGGCACCAGTGCCCTACACTGCGTTGTCCTAGAGCAACGCTTCGGCGCTGTTTATTATCCTGTGTTGGTGTACGTCTCATGAAAGTTAGAGAATCCCAATGCGATCAGGGGTTATCAAACAAGAAACAAAATCAGAGTACATAAACAACAGCAGCAGAAACCTATTAGCGTGCATTGACATTATGCCTCAGGGATTAACGTCAGCGGCAGGGAATGTACTTGAAACTGTACACATTAACTTCGTGTTTTCTTAGCATGCCAACGCTCCCAATTTCCGAAACGATTTAATTTACGTTAATTATTCATTGCATAATTCATTTATGTAGAAGTCCAACAGAAGGGGAAGGTAGCATTTTGCCAATGGTCCTAAGAAATAAACGTGCTATTTAGTCTGTATTGTTTCCATGGATATGCACGCACCAAGGCAATTATTGTCCGCTTTAGTGCTTATATTCCATACACATGATCATCGATTGTTTTTAAATGGGAAAGCGCATACGCTGAGAGAAGAAACCCCTTGCCCGGCTTGTTCCGAAATTTAACAATGCATCAATCACTTTCTAACGACCGAATTAGCATATCCTTAAAGCAATCCCAAACAGAAATCTTTGCATTGGTGATCGATAGACAAACACAAAAAGGAGGCATGGGACCCTTTTGGGCCCTTCTTATTATTGAAATATTGTCATTGTATTTGTTATTGATGTAGAAAACATTCAGAAGTGGGTAGGATTTTGAAGTACTCTTCTCTCACGTTGTCAGTTGCATTGGCAAATAAACTGAGTGTGCCTTTGGTATATAAAAATCTGAACTCGTAGTTTTCCAAATTTTTCTGACTCAATGCCTCCTTTTAAAAAAAAAGTTTTCTTAACCCCTCTTGAAAACTACATTTCACTTATAAATAGAATGCAAGTTTAGCAATGCTTTTGTTACTTGAATTTCACCAAAATGGTTCTGTAGTTGTGTGTAAATTTAGAAATTAAAAATGCCATTTCAGAAATAGAACACAAATTCGAACATAAATTATAAAGCTACTTATTGAAATGAACTAACAAAGAAATAATTGCACAGTTACACACTCGCAATTATTAGAAATTTATACGAATAAATTCAATTGCATTAAAAATAACCAACAGTGAGGTAGGATAAACTTGGTGAGTGCTATCAATTTTTCTACATTAAACTCTGTTGTTAGTTTTAATCTTAAAACTCTAGGGTTCACTATTTGCGTTTGGCTTGTCATTTTAGATAAAGTACTTGTCAATGGACTAAATTCACGTAAAACTAATAGGATGAAACTTAGATTTTCTTGCCGTAGCTAAGAATTAAGTGTGATTATCTTTTGAAGCCAGAACTCATGTACGAGTTTCTGAATTTCAATTTCAACTCTTCAATTTCCGTACTTAAATTATGATGTATTGCTCATCAATGCCACCCATTTCCACATGTGGTCAGAATTTCCCCCAAGATTCCTTCAGAATTCATGAATTGTGGTGATACCCGCTTTGGGAACTATGCTCTGAATGAAAACAAGATAGTATTTTGTCCGGATTTACAATTATTCTTTCTGAATAGTTTTATTTACCTTATAATTATAGGCCTCTATAGCCCGGATGGAAGAGATACGGATTCGCGACAGGAGGGTTGCAAGTTCAAATCCAACCAAAGACCGTCGTGTACGAAGGGGGCTAGTGCTTGTGAAATCTGTTGTGGCCTCAAATGTCCTCATGTTTGTGTGGTGTAGAAGTTTGGAGAGTGGGGTGTTAACTCAAGTGTGACCTCGTCATCTGACCGTGGTTAAGAATTACATGTTGTTTTCCTCGAATCTGCTCAATAGAGATTGATCCCGGACCGTTGCCTATAGCCCGTTGTGTTTCTTCAATGCGACGTTAATAAATATTCTTACCAACCATCTCGTAATTAAAAAGCAATTTTCTTGTCTTTGGGGATTTAAGAATAAATTTGGGTGTGTTTTTTTTTTATTTGTCACACGCATGTTCACAATTGTTTGAAAAATGATGTTTCTAAATACATTATTTTTAATAAAAATGAAAATTAAATCCTGTCTTTTTTTGTTTCTCTAGATAGGAAGTTAAATAACATCTCTCTAGAGCAACACAACTGGCTATTGATGACGGTCCTGGATGAATCCCAAAGGGAAGGATCCTAGGACAACACTGCGTAATTTTGAACCCGGTCCAGATGGCGATTTCCTTCACTAGTTTCTATCCACTGATGGTTATTTAAGGAAAAACAGCATTTTCTCTTAAAATTTTACTATTTCTTAAAGTTCTTGTAATTTTGTGATAGGGACTAACGATTCGTGAAATCCCTAAGTTTAATTTGGAATTTTGAATATCTTAAAAATTTGTTCGCCCAAGTTAGGAGTCAATGGGAATTCAGGAATCAATGTTAAAAAACATTAAAATTTCATTTTCATATTATTGTATGGTGGACATAAAATCTATCATAGTATCATAAACATTTACCTTGAAAAACGATCACAACCATTAATATATGTATAACGTTCCATCAAAAAATAATTTAACAGTACATATTACAGTTATATACAATAAGTGTGTTGCTGAAATGTAAGTAAATTGCTCATGAACCCTAAAAATTTTCCTTTTAAAATAGAAAACGTCATATAAACGAATATTTATGGTGCCCAACTTTTATCAGAACGCTTAATAATCTGCAACTGTTCGCTTCGTTATTTGCTATAAGGTAATGAGTGTTACCAGGTACCAAAATGTATGTTCACTTTATACTATTAAACGATTATAGTTATGAAAAGTTTATTTTAGTTTTGGGTAAGTAGTTGATTTTACATCGCACTGGTTTTGGCATTGGGTAACAAATGACATTGTTGTAATATAACTCAAGAAATACTGTACAGTAAAAAGTAAAACAGCAACAGTAATACATATAAGACGAAAAACCAAAACTTAAATGGCTCTAGTTTGAGAAAAATTCATTTCAATTAACAAGAAATTTAAATTTTAAGATTCTAATAAACTATGATTTTTTAAATTACTTGTTGACAAAAAAGGTGAGAAATTAAAAATCAAATAGCTGCTCAAACATTATTTATCTCAAAGCTATACTTAAAACATGGAAACCTTAAAAAAGTTACGTGTTTTAAAAATAGAGACAATGTCTTTTTAGAGGTTAGAATTAAATCTTTAATGTATGTTAGATTCCTATATTAAGGCTTACATTTACGTGACTATAAGAAATCACAAGCGTTTCATAAGATAATTTAAACTACATGACAAAAAAACGAATTATGTGAAGAGGTTAAATTAATGAATGGATTGGTTAGCAATTTTATCACACACACATAGTGATTGCATTATATAACGGACTTTTTCATAAAGTCTTCTTAAACATAGCACGGGCTTTGTGACCCAATTAATTGTTTTATTGTAAAAAGCGGTGTTTTAAAAATACGTTGTATTTATTATTTGGGCAGTTAGGGTTTTGAAAGAAGTAAACTTCTATCCACTATTTTACAAAGAAAGGCTTTTCCAGAGTAATTTAGAAAACACATATCAGTAAAACAAGTAGTTTTACTATAATTTTATTAGGTGACCCTTTCATTGAATGTAAAGGAACGTGGTTAAACCTCAGATCTTCACACGATATTTTCGAGAAGTCTGGTATTGATTTTCTCTACTACACACATAATGACTAAATAACCTCATCTATTGATTGAAAGAATTATGGGAAATATTTTATTGGTCAAGGCCAAAATAGGTTCCTGTACGGAAGTTAGGAGTCATGCATGGAAGTTAGGAGTCATGTATGGAAGTTAGGAGTCATGTATGGAAGTTAGGAGTCATGTATGGAAGTTAGCAGGTTGCAAAACTGATATTTAAGTGCTGGTCTGACAGGAGGTTGAGCCTCTTCGTGGTTGTCTCAACGAAGTACCTCGTCTTATTACCAAAACTGACCACACATTGGTGAACATTTGTTTGATGTAATAAGTACAAGACTTTAGTCAAATCAAATCAACGACTCAATCAAGAAATACGAAAGTATTTCTATTACTTCTACTTAGGGTGTGATCCGTATTTTAAAAACTGAGTGGTAGTTATTCAATTTGTAATGTTGGTAGTCAAATGAAGATATGAAAGTACAATAGCTGCATTTTTAATAATTGTTACTAGATTTTTAGTTTAGTTTATGTTTAGTTTATGTTTAGTTTTTGTTTAATTTATGTTTAGTTTATGTTTAATTTAGTTTATGTTTAGTTTAATTTAGTTTAGTTTATGTTTAGTTTAGTTTATGTTTAGTTTAGTTTATGTTTAGTTTAATTTAGTTTAGTTTATGTTTAGTTTAATTTAGTTTAGTTTATATGTTTAGTTTAGTTTAGTTTTAGTTTAGTTATGCATATAAGAAATTTATCACATTAAGAATCTAATGTATTATGCATGCAATTTCATATACAAGGTATTCAAACATATCCGAAAATGGAACATTTATTTTATGTTATAAGTACAAAACTGAAATTAACACTATTTTGTATTTCGATCACTTCTATTTAGGAATCTGTATTAAGGGAACCAGCGCACTAAATTCTTTCAAAATATTGATTATTTTTTTTAAATTGAAATAAATATTTTTACAATTCTGTGTTGAAAATTATGTATTATTTATGGAAATGCGTTGAGTAGCATTATAAATAATTTTTTGAAAACACAGAGTACTGTAGTAAGTAAGATCAATTTTATGGCTTAAACTTCAATATCTCAAACTGTGTATTTTTTCAATAAAAGGAATATTTTTTCAAAGTCAATTCAATAAAATGTAACAAAATTGGCTTACAAGTGTAACAAAGCATATAACCTATTTTGACGTACGCATTTTTTTCTATCGGTTCAGAAAAGTTCATTTTGACTGTTAAAAGGGACGAAAATTGGTCATTTTTCAAAAACGCTTAAGAAAAAAAATATCAGATTTAAAATTTAAAAAAAAATTGTGTTAAAGTGTTTCAAAGTGTCTTCATAGCCTTTATAAAAAATTCAAACCAAAACATAAAATAATTTGAGAAAATGTTTCTTAAAATTTGATTATTTTAACATTACGTAGATAGGGCTGCTGTACAGATCACCTCAACTCTCCAATTGGTTTCAACGAGATATCTTGACCTTCAAGTTCGGAGCAAATTTGCTAATGACAAAGTACCTCGCCATCAAGATATTGCCGATTTTTTATGAAGACCAAATCAAAATCTGGTCAGTTTTCTTCTAATGACGATAGACAACTAGATCTAAATGGGCGAGATATCTCGTCCATCAAGATCTGGTTAGTTTTGCTAATGACAAGATTCATTGGAGAAACAACCACCAGGAGGGTTAACGAGAGAGCTATTAATCACTTTAGTTTGAATATAAATCAGACTTGTTCCACGTATAATTACTCTCTGAAAATGCATCATATTATAGAAACAATTGATTAATTAAACAATTTAGCACAACTAATGATAAACATTTCCATCATCCAAAAAAGAAAATCCCCGAAGAACCCAATTAAAAGAAATGTTAAATTTCAAACACGCAAGTACAAGCTTTTAACATGCAATTAACGCCCCATACTTTCTCTAAGCACCAGTGCCCCGTTATAGGCTCGCTATCTTCTTTTAACTTGACTTCCAACATTGAATAACTACCCCGAAATTTTTAAAAGCCAGAACTCATATACTAAAAAGAGAGCAGAAAGATGATCGAGAAGATAGAAAAAACGTACACGGAAACTGTACGTGCCACTTTCTTTGAGGCAAATAATTTTGAAGGTTTAATTATATCTGGATAATCAATAGAATATATCTTTCATCACTAATTAGCAAATCCATAAATTGTGTTTTTTACAACCCTTCAAAGAAGGTGGAACCAGGCTTATAACAATGCCTAATAATCAGTTCTCGATCCCTCACAAAAAATGTTCGGGACATAATTATATGTCATCTTCTTCCCATTATTCTTCTTTGATATTTTTTCCTTCATCGTAAGTACGAAGAAAATCCACGTACTGTAAGATAAATAATACATAGTTTACCATCCAAAAATTTCCTCTTCAATTTTCAGCCTGATAGTATGTTCACACTTGTTATATATGCTCCTAGCGGGTGATCAGTTTCATGCTTGATTTTAGTGGGGAAGAAAGTACTTTCGCATGCTTCGTCAGCTTAGGTTGTCAATATTGTGAGTTTCGGCCCCAAACCCATCAGCCTTAAATTGCTTTATTTGGGAGTTGAAAGCGGCGCTTATTTATCAAAGTCGGTGACATGTGTTTTGATTGCGGACTACATTATCATTATTGTTGAGGTGAGACAAGCGAACCACACTGAGGAATTGAATTAATCTTCGAGTGTATGACCCGGGAGTCTACCTTTTCATACGCACTGCTGGATGAATAATGAAGACTAAACGTTGAAACCAGTAATTGCAATCTTCATGTTTTATTTTAATAAGCTTTATTGTTAATAAACTTTGTTTTTACTCCATGTTTTATTTTACTGGAGGTTATTACGTTAATTTCTCAAACAGTCCACAACTTTTGCTTTGTGGCGCTTGTTTGTCAGTCGGTAACATATGTTTTGGTAAAGGACATTATAATTTAATCCATGTTTTATTTTATTAGAATTTATTAAGTTAATTTCTCAAACAGTCCACTACTTTTGCATTGTGGTGCTTGTTTGTCAAAGTGAGTAACATATGTTTCGGAATAGGACATTATAATTGTTGAAATTTCGAAGTGAAATGCATCAATGAATTGAATTAATCTTCGTGTGTTTGTGACCTGCAAGTATACATTTTCCATACATTACACATATAGTGTGAATAGTGAAAACTTAACGTTGGGACCAGTAATTGCAATTTTAAGATTTTGTTTCATAGGGTTTTGTTAATAAGCTTTTGTTTTTATTTAAGGTTTTGTTTTACTAGCATTTATTTTGTTACTTTTCTCAAACAGTATTTGAAGATTTTGTGTTATTGCACTTGTTTAACAATGTCTGTTCCACGTGTTTTGAAACTGGACAACATTATAATCATTGTTGAACTATGAAAAGCAAACCACACCAAGGAATTGAATTAATCTTCTTGTGTTCGTGAACTGAGAGTCTACCTTTTCGTACTGATTACTGGATGAATAATGAAGACTAAATGTTGAAACCAGTAATTGCAGAACACTCGTATCTGTTTTTATTATTAAAACCCATATTATGTTGCTAGCATTTATAATTTAGTTTTCTCAGCGGTAGTTGCGCGAGTTTGTGTAACGGCGCTTTTTTGTCAAAGTCGTTTTCACGTGTTTCATTATGGATTACATTATCAATATTGTTGAGATGTTGGAAGTGAATCACACTGGAATTCAATTAATATTTGAGTGTGTATGGCCCGCAGTCTACCTTTCCATAAGTACTGGTTCATGAATAATGAAGGCTAGCGTTGAAACCAGTAATTACAAAAAAAAATGTGGATTTTATTTTATTGTTAACAAGCGTTTTGTTTTTATTTTGCACTAACATTTATTATTCATTGTTTTTCACAAACAGTAGTTATCAGACTTTTTGTTTTCTAATTGATTGTGGCGCTTTTTTGTCGAAGTCGATGAATTTCCATTACTACATTATTATTACTGTTGAGATGAAAGAAGTGAACCACATCAAGGAACTGAATTCATCTTAAAATGTCTGCAAACCGTGCGTTTTCCTTTCCATAGAAACTTCGGGGGAAATGATGAAGAGGTGAAAGATGTGTTTATAATAATTTTTCTATTTATTTTATTCTTAATAAGAGTTATATTTCAGTTTTTATTTTAATTTTCAAATATTTATTACTTTAATTTCATTTACTCAAACTTGTGAAATTTTGTGATTGGGTGTTGACTTCTTCTTTTCCTTTCCAAATCGGTGACAGGTTTTTTCATTTTGGACTACATTTTTTTGTTAATTTCACAAACAGAAGTCGACAGATTTTGAACTTTGGAGCTTGTTTGTCAATGTAGTTCACAGATGTTTTCGTTACTGACTACAATATTATTATTGTTGTTGGGGAGCTAGAAATGAGCCATACCAAGTAATAATAAAGACTAACCGTTAAAATATTTCCGATATTTTATTTTATTGTTAATAAACATTTTGTCTTCCTTTATAAATTACTTTTACTACAATTTATTGCGCTAATTTCTTAAACAGAAATCTACAGATTTTGTACTTTGGAACTTGTTTGTCAATGTCGTTGACATATGTTTTCATTACTAACTACTTTATGATCATTGTTGTTTTGGGGCGAGAATTGTACCATTCAAAGGAATAATGAAAACTAACAGTTCAAATAGTACTTACAAAATTTTCATATCTTATTTTATTGTTAATTTTTGCCTGTTTTTTGGTTACACAACTTGCCAAAAAGTAATAGTTTTGAGACCTGGTAAATTTTGCTAATGACGAGATACCTCATTCAGACAACCACCAGGAGGTTTGAGCCGTATGTTTCGTCTCCCATCTAGGTCTAGTCTCCAGTCTATTTTTTCACTGAAAAAAATATTATGAAAACCGAACCTGATCCCGTTTTACTTATATTACATTAGAAACTGCATATAAACATCTCTTATTCACAATCACGTATTTATTTTAAGTAATTAAACACAATATATTATCACTAAACGGTTCGAATTGAAGAGTTATTTAATCAGCTCTAATTTATTTATCCTTTCCATTGATCACGCAATATTCCGTGACAAAAAAACTCGATAGTTAAAAATAGATCGCCAATAATTATAGCTGGAGATAAGAAAATTGTATTCGGCATGATAGAAAATGCTGTAACCCAACTTTAGACACTCTATGAGCATTTCTTTGACGCTTAGTATTAAAAGACACCATTTGATTGGGAATAACTTTTGAGTGAATTGAGGAATTGAGTGAACTTTTTGAGCTTTTGCTTTCACCCTCCTTGCTGTTGCCTCGATGAGGTATATCGTAATTATCAAATCTGACCAGATCCTAAAGGACGAGATATCTCGTCATGAGGAATCCTACCGACTCTAACTTCTCTCTGACTGACTGTTTGGACAGTGGGGTTCCAGTTCAGGATTTATTTCATCATTCGACCGTTGTTTAAAATTACGTGGTGCTGCCCTCGGATCCTTTCCTTGGATTATTGATCTCGGACTGTCGCCAATAGTCTGTTGTGTTCTCCAGGGCGACGTTTATTTAAGATACCTACCTAACCGACTGTTTACAATCTTAATAATAGTTTCGGATAGAATTGAAGAGCTTTTTGCTTTCACCCTCCTTGCTGTTGCCTCGACGAGGTATATCGTAATTATCAAATCTGACCAGATCCTAAAGGACGAGATATCTCGTCATGAGGAAAAACAGACTAGATGCCTATCTCGTCGTTATAAGAAGTCGGCAGTATCTTGATGATGAGGTATCATCAGTAGCGCAGTTGGTGAGATCTTGATGGGTGAGATATCTTGTATATCACTTGGAGGGTTAAATACGTGTGCTAACTCTTCATGGTTGTTGCCTCTTCGCGATATCTCATACTTAGCAAAACTGACTAGATCTTCATGAGTGGTATATCTCGTCATTTGAAGAAAACTATCCAGACGTTGAGCTCGTTAAAATAAAAGAAATGAGCAATATTTGGACAGTAAAAAAACTGATCAAATCGTGATGGACGAGGTATCGCGTCAAAGAGTTACATGCTCACATGTGCTTCTTGTGAGTTTTTCTCAGCATGTGACAACTTATGGTATGATTTCTATTTTCATAGATTTCTCGACTAATGCCTGTAATCATGATATCATCGATTTTGAATTGAATATAAATGGCAAGGAAATGACAGTATTATATAAGAATGACTGAATGTCGATATATATCTCTATTCATTGTTACTTTAAAAGGAGATATGTATTCAAACAATCCATTGTTCTAAAACAGTCATTTGTCACTGAAACAATCATCAACATGTCTAATTGTCTAGCTCAGAAAAACAGCAAAAATTTAAACTATCACTGGTGTTTGGAATGTATTTACTTTTAATAATATCAGTTCTTGTTTCGAATACCTCTTACAATGTTAACACAGTACATAAATGGCTGAATAGCTAGCTTTAATGATACAACTTTAGAAGCATATTTGATTTCGACATAATGCTATATTCAGAAATCGGCATTTTACATTAAGAAACATTGACATACTTTCGGAAAGAACTAGATTCGGAAAAAAAGATATATATATATATATATATATATATATATATATATATATATATATAACTCTAACCTATATATATATATATAGTGGTTGTGAAAATATATCTAATTTTTTAATTTATTTTTGCACCTGTTTTGAATATTACTGCATATAGCTAAGTAATGCTAGCACGACGTAGAAAAATATATGGCTAAAGATCTATCTCTAATGGAACCACTTTAAAAGTACATTTGATTTCGAAAAAAATACAATGCTCTGTAACAGCCACTTTACATTGGGAAAAAAACATTAGAATCTCTAATGCTGTTGAAAAGCAAAAACACAAGCTATCTGGGGTGGCGAAAATGTATCTAATTTTCTATTTGGATAAGCAATTTGCAGCAGAAAATTTGCGAAACAGAATTGTCTGAATAAATATCTCGAGCTAAGCATTAAATATTAGAAGTCGTCACTGCTTAAAATTGCCAGTGACGCGTAGGGTTGCCCCGAGTTCGAAAAGGCTCCAGAATTCCTTGATTGCCAATGGCCAAGTTCCATTTGCCCCTTTTCAAATGTGCCATTAAATCAAAATCTCGACGCACCCATGCTTATTGGAATCGTGTTGGGAGACCCGCATTTTGGGAAGACACGATGACTTTGTCCGGGGAGTAATGTCAGATATTCCGCTAGGTGATCGAGGATGGGTGAGAGGAAACTGAAATGGATTACGTCGTTTCAAAAACAGTGGAAAACCCTCGGCACAGAAGAGAAGCGTTACTAGAATACCCAAATTCATCAAAAATGTTCAGCACTCCTTCTGATAAAAAAAACAGTCAGGGAAGAGAAAGAGGAAGGCCAGGAGGAAAGGAAATGATATATATGTATGAAATGACAATAAGGGTGATAGGGGGGGGGGGTCGTTGTGCGCGGATTGCGAATAGCGCATAAAAATATTTAGCGAAAATATTAAATATAAAAGAGACGAGGGCAAAAAAAGAATGGACTATAAGAAAGAAAAGGAGGGAGGGAAGAAGGAAAAACATTAGAGACAAAACTTTTCAAATGAGATTGGGGGAGACATTTGTGCATCTTCCCCTCCCTGGTTTGAGTATCGAAACAGCGGCTAGCATTCATCTTCATTGGGATTCATTATCCGGCTTGGTTTGTCTGTATTAAAGGAAGGAAGACCGAGAGGAGGGATGATGAGGATGCGGGGGAGCAGCATCAGGAGGAGGGAGTCATCAAACTTTAGAGATGGAGGATGCGGATGGAAAAATTAGGATAAGGGGTTGTCCTGCACGGCGGAATGGATTCGATCCGGACATGGCCAAATATTTTAAGGATCTGGAGGCAATGAGGTTAATCTCCCTATTTAATGCAATGAGATAGATGGATCGGTGATAATAATAATCATTTCGATCGGGGATGAGACAAGGAGGCACTGCTTCCTGTTCGCTTCCACATAAAAAGCGACGGCATTAATAAAAAGGGAACAAGCAATGGGGGAGGTCGCGGACGTTAAAGTAAGCACTGTTTATCGTGAATCGTTTCACGGCGGAGAGAAAGGGAATTTGAATCTGAAAGAGTGTTTAGTATTGAACTTAATACAATATATCCACCCACTTTTCATGTCAACGGATGTTCGTGCTGGTTGCCTTTTTCGAGTAGCATTTTAAATCCGCCCTTTCAGGTGTAGACAATTATCTCAGTCAAACCAACACTCGTTAAGCTTCCAAGTGGTTTCAAAGAGATATCTCGTCCATCAAGGATCTGACTAATTTTGCTAATCGGGAGATATCTAGTCCATCAAGACATTTGCAGATTTTTCTGATGATGATGAGATCAATATCTATTTAGTTTTCTTCTGGTGATATGAGATATAACTCCGTCTAGATATGGGCAATTTTACACAATGACAGGATACATTACAAGAACAATTCAAACAGTACACTTGAGTTTTTATATAAGTAAATCAATAAACTATCTTAGATGTCTTTCAATTGGTTTAGTGATCAAAAACTACATCTAATGATACACTATGATTTGAATTCACGAGTTAATGTAAAGAAATTAATATTTTTTGTAACCTAGTAATGTGTGAGATGTGTGTCAAGCCTAAAGAAATGATTGAGGTTGAAAAAGATTGGATCATTTCTTTTCAAACATGAATTAACCAATTATTAGCTTCACTTGGAATTTATATATGGATGTTTAAAAAACATTTATTTATTGACCCTTATTTACCCTTATTGACGCAAGTGGTTATTTCTACAACTTATCAAGTCATAAACAAAACTGACCAGATCTTGTTGAATGACTCGTAATTAGAAGAAAACCTGAATAGATCTTGATTTCGGAATGATAAAAAAATCGGAATGATATGTGGCTATATTAGATATCTCGTCGAAACCTCTTCGAGGGTTAAACTGCCAAAAAGCTCTAAAAAGTCTAAAAAATATCGATTTTTTAACTGCCTTATATTAATTGTACAGCTTTACAGAATACATACGTTAAATTTGCTAGCTGTAGCTACATTAATCAACATGTTATTAAAGCTTTCTCATAGTCACTACCAACACACTACAAAGTCGCAGCACTGTTTTTGAAAACTAAAATTCGCAGGAGTAAGAATTTTAAACTATCGAAATGTTTATAAACAAATGAATATATTAAAAATTAAAAAAGTTATTTTTCTACTAGAATGTGTAGTGAAATAAGGTACACGAAAACCACTTAGTAACTTTAAAATCAAAAATATGTTAGGTACTGTGTTCCTTAACAACAGCCACTACCTTGTACACTACATTTAAGAAGTATGAATTACTTTGTAGTTTTTTCCTACCACAATACATTACCGGTTAACGAACTTAAAAACACTTATAAAAAGGAAGGCTCACTTAAGCAAATTTCGCAATAGTAAAGCATATCATTTTAGTTAATTTCGCTGTAGCAAAAAGGCCTTTCGCAAATTTAGTAAAGTACAATTTCCCTAATTGTACGTGAAGTTTACGTTTTGCATTAGCAGAGTGCCTGTTTCTTGAACGCTTCATTGTTTCGTCCCTAATTAAACCGCAAAAAGAAATTGATTAGTCGTTGTTTTTCACAACATAAGGATAATTAAATACTTCACTACATGTATCTTTATTTTGTAAGAAATTCCACAAGTTCCCGCATGAAAAGTTGTTTGTTTATTAAGGCAAAATTTATAAGGCTAAATTAAAACTCCGGGAAGTAATTAAGGGCTCCCCACAAAAGCCTAGACTCTGCTACTGCCGGCATGACCTCATTTGTTAAATTTAATAATTCAGATCTGGCCTAAAATTGATGATGATACGCTTAATTTTTGAGTCTATTAAGGACTTTTACTGCTGAGAGTATCTGGGTTCTATCACTGTTATGTTTTTCCACGTCAAGCTTATTATATAACAGCGGATAAACATATTACTGGAATAAAACTGTTTAGACAGGGTCGTATGTCCTGTGTACTTTAAGTCCCGCTCTATGAAGCCCTGGATAAATGTTGGGGCTCTCAGTTTCTCTTCTCGGAAGCTTCTCGTTCCAACTAATGAGATCAAATTATAATCCGGTCTAGTACTTCTGGAAATAATCAAGGCGAGATTTCCACATCCAGGTAAGCATTTCGCCACTACAAGGAATGTTGGGTGGCGTAGACATAATTACAGCGGATGTTTAAGACAGACCCTCGCCACACAAACGACCAGGCGGCAACTCCAGAAAACAACCTTAGCCGAGCTCGGTGTTCCGTGAACAATCTTTAGCGATGGGGACGAGGAATTTCGGAATGCTTGTGAAGACCCCTAATAGATTGGGACGGAAGCGTTGACGAACCTGAAGAATTTTTGTCACCAATGCTGGAATAGCGGCACTACTGTAGGTGAAAATGCAAAGCACCTCCATTTTATGCAATTCGTTTTCTACCACCCTCTCACACGAGGTGCTTGGTTCAATTCTAATGAGTTATTCTATCGCATTTATATTTTTTGGTAGGTTTCGGTTTTACTGGGTAACCTTTCCATTTCAGAAGTAAGCATTTGGGTAAATTAAAGTAGAAAATTTTTACCATTAAAATGGTATAGTGTATTCATTTATTTTTTTTATGTCCCTGTATCTGGACGTTACCCCAAAATGGGTATATGTACGCACATTTTGAAAACAATATCTGGTATAATTTCGGAGTCTTAAATACTTAAATATCTACACACAAAGTGGAAAAGATCGTAAGTAGAAAATTGTATTTCCCTTGTATTATTGCTTTATGGGACATTTTGGGATTCCCAACAAAATCTCTTAGTCATCAGCTGAGCCAATAAAAGTTACAACCAAATATATATAAAATTATATATTTGGTTATATTTCAGAAGTAAGCATTTGGGTACATTAAATTATACAATTTTTACCATTAAAATGGTATAGTGTATTCATCTATTTTTTTATGTCCCCGCATCTCGGACGTTACCCCAAAATGGGTGTATATACGCACATTTTGAAAACAATATCTGCTATAATTTCGGAGTTTTAAATACTTAAATATCTTCACACAAAGTGGAAAAGATCGTAAGTAGAAAATTGTATTTTCCTTGTATTATTGCTTTATGGGACATTTTGGGATTTCCAACAAAATCTCTTAGTCATCAGCTGATCCAATAAAAGTTACAACCAAATGTATGTAAAAATAATGTAATCAAATCTGAAGGAAAACGATCAGTTTGTTTGCTCTTCTGAAAAATGCAGATTTTAGACATAAAACCTTTTACACTTTGAGTGACGATATATGATAAATTATATTTTAACGAAAGGTTTTACTGAGGAATGAAGATATAAGTTAAATAAAATTTTTTTGAAACAGAAGTGACTTAACTAAGCATAGATCTATTTATGGACAATACCATCCCTTTAAGAAGAATTTTATAAAGAGTATAACAAGTTTGAGTATAACAGTACCTTATCTAAATGAGATGAGTTCTCGTGCTCAAACATTTCGGAAGGCAAGATAGATATTGGTTTCATAATGATCAATCTAGGCATTTTTCAATAAGTTTCTAACTGAAATATAAATACCATGAGATCCGATTTTAATGGCTTTAGTAAAAATCACATTAACCTAACGTAGTAAAGTTCTGGCTGACATTCGTATATTCAAACCTTGTGTTATTCCACTATGTTAATCAGTGTGAATTTGAATTCATTTGTGAACAACGTGTTCCTATAATATAAATATAAGAACTAAGTTTATTGTATCTAATAAATATGTATATTAACCCAATATATTAAACAAACTTTATGCTGACATTTCTATATAAAGGTTAGTTCGAAATTCAACTTCGTTAACCAGTGCGAATTTTAATACATTTGTCAATAACACGTTTCTAAAATATAAATATCATGTGAACCAAGTTTAGAACATATTAACTGAACATCGAAAACAAACTTCTGGCTGGCCATTCGTATGTGAGCCTTGTTCGTAATTCCACTTTGCCTACCAATGCGAACTTCTGTGCATTTGACAACATGTTTCCAAATTCTAAATATCAGTGCAACCGAGTTTAACGGCTCTTTAAGAAACATATATATACCCAACATAGAAAACTAATCTCAGGTATTCCTACAGGCCAGCCTATTTCGAGATTACACTTTGCTAGTAAGAGCGAACCTCAGTGCACTTGTTAACATGTTTCAAAAATATAAATAAAAGAACCAAGTTCATTGACTCTTTGAGAAACAAGCATATTAAACAACGTAGAAAACAGACTTCAGGCTGACACTTTTGCTTGACAGCCTTGTTCGTGATTCCACTTTGCGAATTTCAGTACGTTTGTCAACAGAGAGAGCATGCTTCTAAAATATAAATATCATAAGAACCTAGTTTAATCGCTTTAAGAAACATGTATATTAACCCATCGTAGAAAACAAACTTCTGGTTGGCATTCATACATGGCGGCCTTGTTCGTGATTCCACTTTGCTAATCAGTGCGAACTTCAGCGTATGGAGTTTGTGTGTTAAAGCAGATAGGGTTCTCCAATTACCATATACGCTAACGAAAATCAACGTGATTAAAGTAAAGCCTTCTCCCCTACCCCTTTCTTGATGATAGATGCCCGGCAATTAGCCCAGACCTGCCAGTAAATTCACCTTCATTAAGAAATCAGTTACCTATTTCCCGTTAATTAGGTGAAGTATCCAAGTTGCCCGCTCTAGCTTAAAACGAATACAAAGATGATTGACAGCAACCCCCAGGGAGCCTACACTTTTAAAATCAGCGTTGCCTTTCAGATGGGCTAAATGGCGGAGCATGTCGCGAAGGCACAATTACCAAGAAACAACAATATCCTCTCAGAGCGTTGCCCCATTTGCCTGAACTCCAGTCCTCCCACACACTGGAATTACTTCAATATCGCGGATGCTTCCCAGGACAATTATAGGCAATTTATGCGATAAACAGTTGGAGTTATTTAATTTGGAATGGTGTAACGGAATTATTCCATGGAACAGTGATAAAGAGGGACCCTGTTTGGAGCTGGCTGGGCTTCTTTTGGGAAAATAAAAATGGTTCGAACTGTCTGTGATCAATATTTATTTATTATCAGAATGGTGCAGGAAGGTGATGGCTTAGAGAGGATGAGGCAGTTGCCTTTTTTTATCTCCAAGTTCATATGGAACTTCTGGTGTAACGGAATAATTCCATGGAACAGTGATAAAGAGAAGATTTTCGAACACGATGACTTCGTCTGGGAAAATAAAACTCATTCAAATTGTTTGCGATCAATATTTATTTATTTATTATCAGGCTCTTGAATAGAGTAATACTTATATTATATTCAAGTTCACTTGGAACTTATGGTGTAACGGAATTATTGCATGGAACAGTGGTAAAGATGAGCTCTCTTTTCGGACGTGACGGCTTCTTTAGGGGAAATAAAAATTTATTCAAATTTTTTGCAATCAATATTTATTAATTATCTGGTTCGTAAAGAGAGAAAAGTGATTTCAGGTATTGATACCCTTGTCCAGATTTTATCGTCAAGTTCACTTGGAAGTGAATTGTTCAAGATAGAACAGTGATAAAGATGATATCTTTTCAAACTTGACTCGGATCCTTTAGGAAAAATAAAACTGATTTAAACTATTTGCTATTAAAATTTATTTAGTTATCATCAGTCTCGTACAGACAGGAAGGGGATTCCATAGACTAAGGCCGTCATACAGATTTTATCCTCAAGTTCACATGGAACTTTGATGCTGAACGGAATTGTTTCTTGGAACAGTGATAAAATCAGGCCGTTTTTCGAATTTGACGTGGCTTCTTTTAGAAAAATTAAATTGATTCTAAGTGTTTGTTATCAATGTTAATTATTTATTACTTATCAAGATAGATTTTTTAACTATATATATATTTGCCCTTAAGGGAACATCTGGCCACATACTTTATTCTTGGAAGTTATGGAACCCCGCTAAGCCTATAGACTTCATAAATTCGTGGTGTATTACAATAAATAAATACCCTTAACCTTTCTATAATCAAGGTCATTTGGAACTTTTAAAACCTATATTTTACAACCAAGCATATATTTGTCATTGCGGTGAACACTTAGGAATAGACAAGCACAATTTAGCACAGCACAATTTATTCCTTTCAAACTATGAAATCACATAGAACAAGATACCTCAAAATTATGGGATGTGTTACTTTATATATTTATAAAATTATCATCAAATTAGCACATAGACCCAGACAGTTTAATAGATAAAAAAATATAAAACAAATAATCACTACTCATGATTTACAGAGGCAAATGTCGCATAAAGAACAGTCATAGCTAAAAAAAAGGCCAGGACTAAACCGTCTGTAGTGTTTTATGTATGTATTGCAATCTGAATTCGTAACACTTAGGAATAGTCGACAACACAATTTATTCTTTTCAACCTATGGAATCACAGTAGAACAAGAAACCTCAAAATTATGCGATGCGTTACATTATATATTTATAAATATCTCATCAAATTAGCACATAGACCCAGACAGTTTAATAGATAAAAAAATATAAAACAAATAATCACTACTCATGATTTACAGAGGCAAATGTCGCATGAAGAACAGCCATAGCTAAAAAAAGGCCAGGACTAAACCGTCTGTAGTGTTTTATGTATGTCTTGCAATCTGAATTCGTAACACGTAGGAATAGTCGACAACACAATTTATTCTTTTCAACCTATGGAATCACAGTAGAACAAGAAACCTCAAAATTATGCGATGCGTTACATTATATATTTATAAATATCTCATCAAATTAGCACATAGACCCAGACAGTTTAATAGATAAAAAAATATAAAACAAATAATCACTACTCATGATTTACAGAGGCAAATGTCGCATGAAGAACAGCCATAGCTAAAAAAAGGCCAGGACTAAACCGTCTGTGGTGTTTTATGTCTGTTTTGCAATCTGAATTCACATCTATTACGATGAGTTAATCGGACGCCTAAACCTAATCGATACACCCTGAATGTTGTAACTGATCAAAAATATGAATAACAGAAAAATTGTTGAATTACGCATGAGCTGTTGCTGATTGTCTTTAAAAATAGTACCGATTAGTAAATTTGTATATATTTTCTAATTTCTTTCACTTTTTGTGTTTTTTTTTAAGTTCAATATACAATCTATGTGTCTTTTGATGGCAAAATTATGCTTCTATATAAATGTATCTCTTCGAGTTATAAGTGCCTTTGAAGTGTCTGTCTGACATATGTAATTACATTATGTATTCTATATTTCACATACATTTTTAACAATTGCTACCCATTAAATTATAGCATTAGAGGGTTGATACACCTTGTACCATTCATTTTTGTGTATATTATATCTTTATAAACTCAGTTTTTTCAGTCACATTTCATAGAAAACTGCTCTTACTAAAACAACGTACCCACATAAATTTAGGTGCGAGAAACAAACTGCTCTTTTCCCCCCTCTAATTTAATACCACATATATCTACAGTATTTGAATCGCTCATCTAACACTCTACAGTTTGAATTGACTGCGTGCACAAATGTTGCATGAAAAGCCATGTTTACAGCGCTACGTTAAGGAACTTCACGAAATGAACGACCTTTTTTACAATGTCAACCCCATTTCATTGGTCTTAAAACATTAAAATGAATTACTTCACGCATAAAACGATCCATGAATCGTGAGATTATCCAATTGATATGCGTGATAAAATAGTCAATTTTATGGAAGGGTTCTGAGCCCGAAACGAAACAAAATGCTCATGTGACGCTTCATTAGCTTATGTTTTCGCTTCATTTCTCATGACTAGGTACTAACTTATACAAATTCGATGCACGTAGTTTTGTGTCATTTCCCATAATGAAAAAACTCGTATTTTGATAATATGTGGACTGTAAATAAGAACGTTTGGAGACACACTCCATTTCATTCAGAAACATAATAACATTTAGCGTGAGCTGTTTATGCAAGCTAAACAAACAATTATTTTTTGTCATCAAATAAAACTGTTACCAATATGCATTCCCCGTTATGATACATCATAAATACTGTTAAAATATGTTTCGGTTTACTCATTAAATTATATTATCTTTCACTTTCAAACTTTATTGATTTTCCCTAATGTTTTTCCTAACATTTTTTCTAAGTAGATTGCACGCTTAAAAGTCTTGATAACGGATGTAAAAGACCTATGCTTTATCGAATTGTGAAACTAAGAAGGTTTTGAAACCTAGGCATAACCTTTAGACTTAGATAAGATGACGAAATACTATCGCACATATTTGAAACAGCATCCAGTTTTCGTTTGAAAGATCGTTTTATTACTGCTAAGGAATTAATCATTTTTTGTCATAAATAAACCTGTTACCACTACACTCACTGTTACGAATCTTAACAATATATCATAAATACTGATGAAATGTGCTTCTGGTTTATCAGTACAATAAAATCATGGAAAAGTGTTTTTGATTTTTCGTAAATTGAAAATAAACTAGCATTGTTTTGTTCAAAATTAAGGCCTGCGCATTTTCCTCGCATGGTTTTTCCAAGCAGATTGCAAGGTTAAAAGCCTTGGTAGAGGACGTAAAAGTCCTATGCTTGATAGAAAAGTCAAACTAAGGAGGCCTTAAAGCCTAAGCCTAATCTTTAAACTTGGCTAAGATTTCGAATTATTATCGCACCATATCTGAAACAATATCCAGTTTTCGCTTGAAGGATTGTTTCGTTCTCACGGTGAAGATTTATTAATCTTAAGAAGCATTATCATAGGGGATGACTGCCAATTTGTGTAATAGAGGAAATTCGTTGCAGAAATGTCATTTACCCTGCGCTTGGCTTAGAAAGGTAAACGGGCAAAATCTTCAAAATTAAACAGATAAATTGCCTAAAACCGTTAGAATGACATTGCTTATTTCTTATTTCCATATTTATTCAATTCCTTTCATTCATTCTTTGTATTCGTCCATTTAGAAACGTTAGTTTGAGAAATACTTCAACGATTATGATAATATATAACACAGCAAGGCAGGAATGCTAAAATGGTTATATTATTTTTATAACAAATCATGTGTTAAATGAAAACCGGAAAAAATGTTTTCCATCATAACAAATTGACTTCGGATACTTTATTCAACGTTTATTTGTAGAACCACACATTATTATTTCTTCTGACATCTTCCATACGATTGTATATACTATGACCAAAAATGCTTTGTTCATATTTGCTACCTTACTGTTTCAATGTGCAATAAACCTTCGTTGTCAAATCCTCAGAATTTTACACTTAGTTTTCCAGAAATGACTCTTGAAAATTTCCGAATATGCCCAATTTACCAGATATTTATGTGAAAGTATCTAATAAATAGATTTTTCAACCTCGTAACTTGACGATTTTATAAAAATTTCTTTCTGGATCCTTCCTTTCAGGTTGGATCGCCACTAACCCATTGTATCGTCCCAGTGTGACATTAAATTCAACAACCCAACTGGGAGTTGTACTGCAACGAATATGACATTTTCGTAATTTAAGTTTCAACTGTCCGTGTGAAAACCAAGCGCATACGCTGCAAAGCCTAGGAATGTGCCCTATTCTATCGATTGAAATGAGAGTTTTGAAAGCAGCTAATTTAACCAATTCAACACAAAGATATTGGGAAGATCATACCTAAGTGACATAAAGTAACAAATATTATTTTTTGTTATGTAGCAATAACCAATTAATGAATCACAATAACAATCTTAATAAGAACTCAAAAGAGTACAAAGAAACATTGCTGACATTTTTGGTCTTTGCGCTGTTTCTCAATTCCAATTAAAACAAATGTTCTCTTCGTTTATCGAGAAGCTGCTATTTTCATATTCAATGGTATAACAGCATCGACCATATATGTGCCGATATTTTAGTACAATCGTGTAATAATTAAAACAAAACAAACGTGTGGTAATTCCGAAATGAGTTTGCCTATGTGTAATTTTTATTATTTAAATTTATATTAAAAATAGTTATTTTTAAGTTTTAGGAATACAAGTATCTTTATAATGTGATAAAATCAGTTATGACTGCTTTTTCACTTTTCCATGTGTGAAAAAATTATAAAAATAAAACTGACAGTATAACTCTATCCAAGGCCCAGAAATGTGATATGATAAACACTTTAAGGGAAGTAAAAAGTTTTCAAAAATATTTTAATTTACAAAAAAAGTAAAAATATTGAAATTGCGGAAACAGTTTAAGAAAAATTGAATTTGTAATTATTGTTCTTAAAGAAATGACTCTTGAAATGTTTATTGCATGTGTATCAATGTATAGTTATTAATAGTGTCCCGCATTTCCAAAGAACACAGTAAATTAAAGTTTTAATCAACTCGGAGGTGTAGGACAAGATTAATTTAGAAAGAGAATCTAGCAGCTATGAAGAACCTCCACTTTGAAGGTTAGGGAATGTAACGACAAAAGTAGTACACGAACTACACAACTATTTAACTGTTTATTTCATGTGTATTTAAATGAAATGAAGCATTTTATGTACAGATAACAACACAATTATTTGTCCAATGTTCTGTATCCCTTTAACACATTAAATGAATGAAAAACCTGACAAAATTATTAAAATTGTTTTTCTCCTGAACTATTTATTTCATGTGTATTTAAAGGAATTGGAGCATTTTGTTTTACGTATAGCAATAAAAATAATTTTCCAATGTACTGTGTTTCTTTAACACATTAGGAGAATGAAAAACCGGACAATTGAATTGCTTTAAGGTTAAATCCATTTTCAAAGCACAATAACGTGAAACGCAGGTATAGGCTAGAGCCATTTCCAAAGTGAATCGCGAAGCTATGAACCTCCACTTGTGAGTCGTTGGTAGTTAGTTGAATTATCGTTGCACTGTGCAACATAACGGGATGTTGGTGATTGAAAGGGATCGATCCAAAAGGGAAAGGACCGAGAACAACACTTGTGGGATAGAATATCAACCTACCTATGAACTCACGGACAAGTAACGTGAAGATGAGGTACCAAAAATCTATTACTAAACGAAATACTTTGGTGGGATTTGAGAAATTTTCCTCTTTAAGAACTGATTCCCACTACAAAGTAATACACATTTTGAAATATTAGAAGAAAAAATAAAGATTCTTGTCAAGGTGAATCCAAACCAAATCTTTAAAAGTCTCTGATAAAAAAGTCGTAACTGTGCATTTCAGCTAGAAATAAATATTTCACTGGAGATTGAAAGCCTTCGGTCCAGGTTTCTACTCAAACACTGTTTGATTCTCACTGTAGAAGAAATATAAATTTTAAAGCATCGAAAAACTTGAACAAAATATTATTTTAACTTTTAACTGTTATCATGGGTCTCACAGACCCCGAGTCATTATTGACAAGTCGTTTCCACCCCTTAAAGTGAATATTGATCCCTGTCCTATTCAGCACCTACCTACTACATCCAACAGAAGCCTTATTCCAAGACTGGTGTGGCTGTCCCAACTATTTCGTGTTTTACACTATTTGCATTTTCAGCGTGGTCTCTTAGACCCCTTCACAGCATTTGCGTTACCGTTCTTGTTGAATGAAATAGTCTAAGTTGGACTTGGGAATTCCGGCAGAGAGCCTAAAATGGCAACAAACTTGACAAAAAAACGACCTGTGTATCTTACATAAAAAGGAATTCATGATATTGTTGATAATTGGTTGGAAATAGAGCACTGGAAGAGTGAAATTTCGGATAATATTATTGAAAGCGAACACGAAACGGTTTCAAAAATTTAGGCAGATGAAGAACAAGACATTTCAAGTGCGTCTTCACTAAAAGAATATTTCTAAATAGGATGTCTGGGGGGGGGACCTAATCGTGCCTTTAGAACACCAAAACACAACACAGTTTTACAGTTTCCAGGGTTTAAACGTCTTGCAAAATTAGGTCCGAAAGCTGAGCCTGTAGAGACATGGAATCTACTTAGCTTATATAGTAATATAAAACGTATTTCATGTTAAGAATTTAATTATCTAAATTTAAAATGTATAAATAATAATTATCTAAAGAATCTCGCATTTATATATTACATTAATCAACTTTATACGCACTTTAGTGAGCGAGGTCTGAGATACCCCTCCACACTAGTTACGAGACGGTTTGTGACACAGCAGTTAAGGGCTAATCCATAAAACTTACCTTTATTTTTAAATGCATGTTTCGTGTATTGAAATACTCAAAAATTTCATGTAAAATTAAAAATGGCTGTCCCGAATGTGCCTCTTAACAATGTAGAGAATCGCAACACGCGACAATTGAGCGGCTAATATTGTCCCCATTTCCAAAGCACAGCAAGTTAAAAGCCCAATTGAAGTGGAGGTGTAGGGCAAGATTCATTACCAAGGTGAATCGCCCAGCTAAGACGAGCATCCACTTTGCGGGGTAGAATATCTATCTACCGATGAACGCGCGGACAAGTAACGTGATCATCATGACATGTCGGAAGTCCATTACAGCAGGAAATCCTTTAGTGGAATTTGAGAGATTTTCCCCTCACGAAACTGATTTCTATTGACTGTAATGAGCTCAAGTAATGACGCATTAGGATGGCTCCTTAACTGTCGGCGCTAATCAGATTTGGACCATTATCTCTAGATTTAGTTGCCTCGTTTTGGGCTATAATAGTATCTCATGAGGATCTGCATTGTTGATGCAAACATTATATTTTTTCCTCTTTCTCTTCGGAAATATGCTCGAAATGACGCTAAGGAGCGTTTAATGATTAACGCCCCTTTGAAAATTCATGATGAGTGGATAGTGTTATTGTGTGTATTAGAGTTATGAAATTGATTCTATTATCAATTTCCTTAAATAACGGTTAAATGTCGTGTCTCAGTTTGTTTATCTACTGTCGCGAGATGCTGTAAGTCATTTTTATCGACGGGAAACGAAATTCGGTTCATTACCCAGACGTGTTTCAGTTAAGCCGTAGATTTCGTTAAGGTGCTTCGCGCGAAATGAGCCGTATTTTAACTGTGGATCAACAAGTTTGTTGTAATGTACCAACAATAGAATTGTTTGATTTGCAGATATCCTTTGATTTGAGTGATCCTTTGTTTATCTATCAAAGCATAATATAGTTAGTCCCTATCAAAGTATAATATAGTTACAGTAAACATTATGAACTATCTGCAAAATGAGCCTAACGGTACTTAATTTGCTAACTTTATTTGCTTATCCTGGGTATATTTCTCTCATGTATCAGTTAAAGCTTCCTTGTGTGTATTTCTATTACTTTACTTTTGTTTTGTTTAGCTAAGCTAGGTGAAATATGGCCCTACCTCCGTATAAACCACACAACGAGCATATCTAACTTTATTTACAATATTGGAGTTAAATACAATGATTCGTATCCTAATTCTATGCAACTAAATTGATGTAAATATTGAAAGGCACTTCGATGATAAAGATTATTTTCGAATATTGAAAACACACTATATAGATATTATAATTTTGTACCCCAATTTTTTTCTCATGTAAATAAAATATCTGCTTATGAAATATTTCATATAATTTTGTCCGTTGTTCAAAATGGAGTTTTATTAAATTTTATACAGCCAATATGTGCACTGTCAAAAAACGTAATACAATACAGATAAAAGTCCAGTTTCAAAATAAACTACACCATATAATTTTCAAGCCCTATTTACTATAGATAAAAGTAAAACACACAATAATGTCCGTAGAATTCAAGCCCTTTACATTTTGAATACAAATAAACCGCACAAGAATGTACGTAATTTTCAACCTCTACGCATAATTAGTTAAAATAAACTACATGAAACTATCGAAAATTTTCAAATCCTATTCACTACTTAATTGAAATAAACCTTATATCAATAGTAAAAACTATAATATTTACTTATTTTAGTTAGGCATTTTAATAAAAAATTAGTTTCCCTTTTATGAAGCTTTCAGAATAACATAGAGTTAAAATCTAGTCGAATACACACAATGATTGTCTTCAAATAATTTAACTTCTCACTTCAATTAATTCTTAGCCCGTTGTGTTGCTCTAGTACGACGTTAACTAATAATTAATTGTTAGAAATTAAAAAATCAATTCACAATTAGAAGTGCTCTCTATTCCCCCTAATTGTCTAAAGTTAAATTTGTACTTAAGAAATGACTTTTGAATACTAAAACCTCCTCTTCAAATGCGGACTAGAACAATTAAGTCCAGCGTTTAATCCAAAAGGGTTATGCTGGCGAATAGCACAGGGAAACTTATTGTATAGCATCCTTTGGGAATCTATTAAATGGTTGGGACAGTGGGCGTTCTTGACTGCATTAGTACTATTTATTCGGACAATGGCTTGAAACAATAGGTACACAGAGCGTTCAGCCTACGTTTGAAACGAATTCAAACCACCAGTTACAATGCTAAGTCCTACAGCAGAGCTGTTAATGCATAATATGCCCTGAGCTAAATGTGTTCTCATCTAATAATGGGCTATATGATATCGTATAATGGCTAGTGTTGTATTGGTCATTGTAGCTGGTAGTTCCTTATCGACATATCTGCATTGATAATGATGAAACGAATACATGGGCAATGACATCTGATATCCATGCTTTCAGTAGCATGCGTTGTTCTTGTCCAACGCTGAGGTACTATCGGGTAATGTTTGATGTTTATCAAATGAATCTAATGGGAAGAATATTCGCTCTTGGAAATTGATAAGTTCCCCAGTTAAAACTTTATTTTACAATGAGATGCTTCGTAATATTACAGATACTTTGCTTGTGAAATTGTGTGTCAATATTCAATTGATTTGCTTTAGAAAACATTTAAAATGCAAAATAAGTTTTCATGTAATTTGCTTTTGACAACGACACGGATTTAACTGGTATTTGGGATGCATTTTAACTCAGAATTTTACAAAAGACTGACAAATGTAAGCCCATCATACACATGCAAAATTATATGAACATTTTCGTAAATTGCAAAATGTCAATTGATTAAAAGAGGGTTTGTGTGTTGAAACATTTATTGAAATTGTGAGACAAAGACGTTTAATATAATTTGATTTAATGAGTTTTAATTCAAGCTGTGAAATGTAATCGGCGTTGTAATTTTAACAGTTTCTTACAATGACAAGTATTTAAATGTTAACATGGGGATGTATTCGAATTCAAAATTTTGCAATGCATTCACCATTAATGTAAACGAATCTTATTCGTGTAGCATTATATTAACATTTTGGAAACTGACGAAATCTCAATTGATTGTAATATGGTTTTGCGTTGAAACATTTACTGAATTGACATATTTTTTTTTAAATATGTGATTTAATAATATTTAATTTGAGTTATGTAATGTAATATCTTCTGTGTATAGTAAATAATTTCAAAAACAGTCTTACATAAGTTAATTTTTTCAAACTCCGAAAACTGATTAAGTACTAGTGTTAAAAGTGAGGATAGTACAAAATTTGAAAAACAACGTTGTGAACTCTGTTTAGTTCTGATTCATTTATCCCTATCACTTTACAAATCTTGTGATTTGTATTCCTCTGTACAATCTTCGGCATAGCCAAATCCTCTTGGGGAAAATAAACGTTAAGTTTTCACAAATTTTCAGAATGCGAATACATCAAGCTAGACAAAAATGTGTATTTGAAAATATTTTGATTGTAGTAGAAGTATCATTCTTTAAGCGTTTGAGAAGTTGACTCAAATTAAAGATTATAGAGCTGTCATAGAACAAATTCACAAGAAAGTCTGAAACAATACTTTTCATCCGAAGATGAAAATAATCTAGAGAAAAACAGCCACTTGTCTTTGTCTAAGAATGAAAATTAGGCAATTGCACCATACACTCAAGCTCTGGGATTTCTGTTTCAGTGTAACTATACCTATTAGAAGAAAGTAGATACATAATGTCTATATACCTTCTGAAGGCGAATACAAAACTGTGTATTTGAAAATATGTTGATTGAAGTAAAAGTTTCATACAATCGAGAAGAATATTGCTGGCACGTATTATATTTCAAATATATATTTTCTAACTGTACCATTCCCACAATTTCTAATTTATACAGCAAAGGAATGATACTCCTTTTTGAGCCAACTTGCATTATAATTACGAATCTATATCATTTAGAGGTACATTGTTTGACTATATAGAGAGGATTTCACATGTCACTGTACAGAAGGTAAAATTTCTTTATTAGTAGAAATCCATTATGAATGTGATTCACCTATTGAATCAAGAACTGTAACTAATACGATATAAATGCACATAAACTGTTGATGGTTGGCAAAGATTCCTTCCAATTCACATCCTTTAGAAGAATAATACATTTAGCATTTGGTAAAATTATGAATTTCACAACATTTAATTAAAGTAAAGTTATTGCACTTCAGGTGCTTAAGGTAGTGACTCATATGGATTACTATGACTGAAATATCATAGACCAAAGCTGTGAGAGAAAGAGTTTGAAACAGAAATCTACGTCTAATGATGAGAAATATTGAAAAATCTTGCTGGTGAGTCTTAGATTTGAAATATACCATTTGATAATTTAAACAATTATTCAACTTCTAATTTCTGCTCCTACGGAGTGATACTCATTCTTCTCATTATAATTGCGAATCTAACTCGACTCAGAGAGGTGCATTACTTGACTATACGAGGAGGCAATACACGTCACAATACGAGTCGAGGTACCGAAGGTAAACTTTGTTTATTGATAGAAATTCCATTCGTGATATTTATGAATGAGATTCACCCACCGAATCGAGGATTGTAACAGATACGATATAAATGCACATAACTTGTTGTTGGGTGGGAAAGAATCCTTCAAATTCACATACATATTTCCCACCCAGACCATTTTACTGTTTGGAAGGAAAAAACACGGTAATGCATAGAACAGTTGCTCTATATACATCCATTCCGAGCAACAACAACCGCGAAATTTATGAAAAATTTTCCCAGCAGCGAATTTGTTTGAAACACCCGACAGTAAAATATATGCGGCTCTTTTATACATATATACACCCTTCCCCCAAACCTCCCTATTCTCCTCTTATGCATTCACAAAGCCAATATTCCCAAACGCAAGCTTTTCCTGTGCCGCCGACCTCGCAAATACTTATTATTAAATTCTAAAAAAAGGACGAACAGATCATTCTAGCTTACCAAAACCTGCTCTTTTATTCATCGGCGGGTTGCTCTTAGAAAAGCTGGGCCAACCATTGGGTTGAGTGTAAAAAAAAGCGGAAAAGCACAGAGAAGTGTAAAGCTTAAGAATCGTATTTTATTCAAAGCATTTTACAAGCTGCTTGTACTTGAATAATGAATAGCGCAAAAGTTCATTTGGAAAATGCTGCCGTTAAACTTTATATATGCATCGTCTAATTTACCTAAATTTCCTCTATTGCCTTTCTTCGATGTCTAGGGGTTGCATGATATCGCTCTAGTCATGGCTGTTTTCGGGGTGGGGGTGCCAGGAGGTTTCCTAGACTAAGTCACTGTACTTCTTCTTATTAGATACTATGTTTCTATTCTTATCGCAGTTTATGAAACCTGTACACTTTGTTTCTCTAAAGTGAAAGGTATTTCAATCCTCACCGCAAGAGAGGACTGTAGATGGATTCGTTTATTGAAGCCAAACCCCAAATATAGGACACAGCTTGACTTTTTCTTTCAAGTTATTGAAGTTTCTGAGTAGATGATGCGCTTGAAGGTCTATCCATCATGGCTAAAATGTAGTTTTCAGAATTACGCATCAGAAAAAATGTTATAGTTTAATACACAAGAATAGCTTATAGAATAGGTTTCGGCTTTTCATATCTATATTTACAGGGTAACTATTCTGATCGAACACTGATATTGGATGTTCCACTCCATTACTTTCCATTCAGTCCTTACAGTGAAGAAATTTATCAATGGACTCCAAGTAAATAAACCATGTTTTGCAACACTGTAGTTCAGTACCAAAAAATCCCTTGTTGTAAGGTTATTTCATCATACTTTCAGACTCAGAAATGCTAACAAAACTTTTTTCGACTACAATCTATATAATATTTTATTGCAATTTCTATAAAAAAAACCTATATACATATGTGTATGTGTGTGTGTGGAAGGCTATATTTAAAATTGCAGTCGTATACGATGCCATTTGAAACTACTGCCGCCGTATACTACTAATGGTATCCGATGTCATTTGAAACGACTTCCGTTCCATACTACTACTGGTATACGATGTCATTAGCACTTACTGCTGTTGTATCAATTAATATTGAAGTAGATCATGGTAATAACGCTAAAATAATACTAAAGTATCATAGCCAAGTAGCCTGCTAATGATATTTGGCAATGGTAACTCTCACTAAACTCCAAAACTGGTTTTTCATCACCGGTTTTTGAACGCTACCCTAGTTGTATACGCCAAAAACGAGTATCCACTCGTTGGAATGTATACTAACAACAACTAGATACAAACAACTATCGAAAAGCAGTCATTGATTTAATTGTCACAACCATCCATCTTGGCCGGCCTTCACGTGCAATTCATAGTGACTGTGTCAAAAAGCACTATGCAAAGATTTACTTCAACGTTATGCAATTAATTTCATGTATGCTACGGTGCTCTGAGCCATAATTGCATTCCCCATTTTGAAAAGGTCACTTAATAGCCGAACAAAAGCGTTTAACAATAATGAGCTGAAATCACGGATGTTACCGCACGCCTGTCTGCGGTTTAACATTTGTTATACCTGTGCTTTGTGTTCCCTCTACTTATCCTACCGTAAGGTACGCTGTTTTGTTTATGCGAATTGTTGTGAAACAGGGGTGCAGGTTAGTATGAATCCCCATACAACGTATTCCCTTTGTTCGAGTTTATCGACTCTGAAAATGCAACAGCAGGCGGATTTCATGAGTGAGGGCCTTTGGTTTCTCTTTATATAAGGAAACCTTATTGATGGAATGTTAAATATAGTAAACATTTTAGAAGCATTGAGAGGAGCACCGAAATGATAAAATGTAGGTATGTTTGAGGGTTTTGCATTAGCAGTGGAATCTTGGTTGTATTTGAAGTTGTACCCCTAAAATAACATCAGTAGGTATTTAACATTCATTTTTGGGATTGTTTGTCCTAGACACTTTTTCTGTAAAGAGTTGTGAATAATTATATGAAGCTCACTACACTGCATTAATAGCCGAAAAATCGGTCTAGCGGTCACAGTGCTGGCTTATGAATTGAAACGTTCTGGTTTGAATCCGGAGTAAGGAATGGATGTTTGGTCGTCTAGAATGAACGCTTGGCATCTATAAACGGGCTGTGTCAAGAATGTGTGGTGTGTTTGAGGTACAACGTGAACCAACCCCCCTAATGCACTATGGTAACACAAACTGGCTCACAAATCCACCTGCGGTGCCACCTGATTTGCCATCTATTGGGAATATATATTATTTCCTTATATAAAAACTGGAATACACGCGGTTCAGCTATCTGAAATTGCAATGAAATAAATTGTAGTTAGAAATCCCTCAATTGCTTGTATTATTTCTATGATAAGTAATAGTATGGATCTAGTGATGTAATGTTAGGCTCCCTAAGTATCTTTGAAGGCTTAATACTGTAGAACCTTGATTATCAGAGGTAATGTAGACTGATGCTACCTCGTATGGCTAAAAATTCGGATAACACTGTATTACTGTACTACGCTATTACTACTATTGAAATATTCATAAAGCAAAGATAAAAAATAATCTATACTCCGATTCAAGTCGCAGAATGTATTTATTACGTTAATTTTACAATAAATTAGGAAGTGAGTTATGTAACTTGTAAGCTCTCTTGAAAAAGTCTTCTACGATCTTAAGTTTCGCATGACTTTGAAACACGCTAACTGCATTATTTCATCTTTCACATCAATGTATTTTAAACTACATTTTAAATCCTCATATTAATAAAGTGCTTAATTCACATGCTTTTTTGATACGTTTGAAGCGTTTATTTTGTTTCCTTGTTGTTAACTTAAATGTTTTATTATAGTTATAATGTTGGTCTGGTTTTTGACCTCATATATTAAATTTATTTTAATTTTATTTCATTTTTGAGCACAACTTATTCATTTACGGATCTTTCCCCACAAAATACAAACCATTCAACAATTCGTTCGTTAAACCATATCAGTCAATGACAAAGTGTGCACGCTCGTGCTTAGAGCTTTAAAAATCGCGGTATCAATTCGATCTGGATAACACAGACACTTGGTTAATCGGAAGTCAGATAATCGAGGTTCTCTGACATTTAAAGCTACCTGAATATTTTAAATATAGAATACAGTAACAGGATATCAAATTTTTGAATTGAATCAAAAGATTGATTTTTATGAAGTAATTTAGATATATATTGTATGGTGGTACAAAGATAATCCACCTCTTCGTTATCCATTTGAAGGGTCAAATGAAAAGAATACCTGTGAGATGTAATATTATTCATGAGGATTGAGACATTAAAGCAGAAATATCTTGCGCAATAAGACATTTTCTTTCAAGGTAAGCCAACACGTGAAAACAAACTCCCGCAAAGGTCACTGGATCATTTAAAAATAAAATTCTTGCATTTAAATGAATCCACCAATTTGCAACATAGGAACAAACTAGCAAAGTACTAAAGTCTATTTTTAAATAAACCTCACACCATTTTAAGGTATCTATCAAATTACAGGTGAAAATTCGCGAGGGACTGATATTCATTTTAAAATAAAGTTTTCGCAGTTTAAGACATTCATCGATTTGCAAAAAGTAAAAATAAAATACACTCATAAAGATCTAAAGTTCATTTGTAAATAAAAATTTAGCAATTTAAGCCATCCATCAATTTGCAACAAGTGAAATCTAACTCGTGAAGTACTAAAGTTCATTTTTAAACAAAATTCTCGCAGTTTTGGGTACCCATCAATTTGCAACATGAGAAAACCAGCCGCGTGTTGTTCCGAACTTAACGATTACCTTTAATGCAATCCTTAATGCTTTGGTGTTATGTTCCGTTTAATATCACAGCTTTGTTCCTATCAATTCAATAGTGGAGTAGAATTTCAAAGATCCTGTATCATTTCAAAGGACGTAGTATCATGCGAAATAACTTCGTAATTGCCCGTGTTTTGGAAGCACTCAGCCTCTTCCCCTTCAAGCTAATATTATTAACCTCCAGAGGGGAGCTTATGATAGCATTACCACATTCTGAATTTATACGTCTGATTAGTATAATAAGATTATTTTAATTACGGCAAAGCTGCCGGCTTCGATAAAAGTGCTTGCTTATGCACCGTTGCCGCAAGTCTTGGAAAGTGCTCGTTCATTTGCATAGCGATCCATCCTAATACAGAAGGTCCTAATCACGCCTCGTAATGTCCGCTGTTGTCCACTACGCCACAGTCTTATCTACGGTGCATAGTTATGTATTCAATGCACACATTTCAACTATTACCCCGAAGCAATGATTACTCGCGCTATCTGGAGGAACTTGCGCTGGGAATGCTATTAAAAGCAGCGATATTTTCGTACTCTGCATGGCCGCACTTTGCATGGAGCAGTTTCTACATCTCCAGATCTCGGAATAAGAGGTCCCTCGACGGACGTTGGAGCATGCGTCCAAAGAAACGCGTGCGTTTAATGTCTGGGACAAGGATTTTTATACGTCCCATGACCGGCTTTCGGGAACTATCTCTCATCGCGAGAGAATCGCTACGAGGGTATGTCTTTGTTCGCATTAGATGTGGGATTGTTGGGACTAGGATTTAAGAACCGGCAAAGAAATGCCAGTGAAAATTACAGTTACCCAAACATCATTACTGGCATCCTTGGTTAAATTTTATTATTTTAGTTTTATATTTTTTAAATCATGTTTCAACTGGTACTTCTTCAATATACTTCATACAAAAGCTGAGATTATTGAGACTAGGGCTTAAAAATCGGTAATGTTAAAAAACGATAAAAGAGGTGAGAGTTAGTGATACCGAATGATCATTATCAGTTTTCTTAGCTACATTTTATTATTATTTTCACTTTATTTGCTGTATGTTTTGCAGGTAATACTTCATCTGGTGTTTCTTCAACATACTTCATGCGAGAAAAGGAACTTTTATACTAGGATTTCATATGTATGTTTGTATGCATGTATGTGTATATATATATATATATATATATATATATATATATATATATATATTTTTTTTCTTTAAACGAACCCAAAACTGAAAATTGAAAATGTTGGTCACCTACAAGATTAACTCATAATATCGCGTATATAACTTACACCTTTAATATCCTGAAATTATCAACTACCTCTGCATACCTAAATCGGTAAAGGTAAGAATAAGTTAATAGCGCCAATAAATAGAAAAAATTTAACAGCAAAAGTTTGTGTTTCAAAACTAAATTGACTGACAATGATTTATCTATTCAAAAACCTTAGCAACATGAGTTAGGAACGGATTTGTTTTCCAAAAGCTAACTTGCTATTTATATATTTATATTTTGCCATTCCACGTTCAGCATTCTTTTAATCTTGAGCAACATGAAGGTTTGTTGTAGCATAGTTAAACAGCCGATTTTCATTTTTCAGACACAGTTTTTGAAACTGCAAGAGTGTTGATAAAAATTAGTATCTTTTTAATTATTTATTTTCGTTGTTTTTGAAACCGTAAAAATCAAACTGAACAAAAAAACATCCACTAACGAAGTCTTTCAAACATTAATGTGAAAAATCCCAGCAAAAATAGCTATAACTATCCACATAAACGTGCTTTATCGAAAACCTAAAATAACAGAGTAATAGAAAGAGCAAAATGGATTAAAATATTTACCAGTATTATGTATGAGTATACTACGTGTTTCATAACTGTAACCATATGTATGTATATATACCACTTTTTTAACTTTTACTCTACTTGAAGAATTTTTTTTGAAACCTGAACTTTCTACAAGTCTAACAAACAAATTGTTTTACCCCACTCGTAGATTTGTTTTGAAATTGAACATACCGTAAATGTGGCAGTCAACAAAGTATAAAAATAGAGAACACTACTGGTGCAGTCCACAAAACTTAAAACTTTCATCACAACAAAATTAAAAAAAAATTCGAAACTTCGAGTATGTGTTCATAACAAACCGTATCTTTTGAATTATTCATTTTCGCTGTTTAAAAACTGTACAGCGTGTGTAAAATGAGTCTCTAAAACATCCACGAACGAAGTCTGCTATTATTATGAAATTTTCCACAGAAAGATAATGATTGTTATTCACTTTAGTTTGATTTCCTGAGCAATAAAATAACATAACATTACAAAGAGAAGAAATTAATTGAATTAGTTATTTGTATCCAAATGTACTTCTTGTTTCACAACTATAACTCATATATCTATATAATTTTAAAATTTTAACTCGAAGAATACTTGAAAACTGAACTTTCCGTAAATTATTTAGTTATGCACTTAGTTTTTTATAAATATATAAATGCCCAAAAAGTTTTTTAAATTTTTACTCGATTCGAAAGATTTTTTTTAGAGACTTAACTTTTCCGTAACTAGCACACAAAATGTTTATCTAACTCCAACAATTGTTTTCATACTTGAATTTACCTGAAATCTAGCATATAGAATTCTTATTCCACTCAAAGAAAAATTTTAAAACTCGAACTCTCAGTAACTAGCATACAAAACTTTTGCTACATTCGAAGAATTCTTTGGAAACTTCAGCTTCATGTAAATCCATCGCATGGTATCTAAGTGTAGAAATAGAAAAACGTTTAAGAGAAAATAGTATATATATATACTTTCCGAAGAATTATTTTCAAACCCAAACTTACCTTAGGTCTAGCACACAGCATGTTTACTCCACTGGAAGATTTGTTTTAAGAATCAAATTTTCCATAACTACACACGAAATTTTTACTTCACTCTTTTGAAACTTTCCGTAAATACAGCGCAAGACATTCAAAGCATAAAAATAGAGAATTCTGTGCAATCCGCAAAGCATAAAAATTTCATCCCACCGAAATTAATAACTGTTTTTGGAACTGCGAGCGTGTTGATAACAATCAGTATCTTTTTAATTATTCATTTTCGTTGTTTTAAAAACCGTAAAAAACGAAACGCGCAAGAAAACATCCACTAACGAAGCCTTCCATTATTACGAAACGTCCCACCGAAAAATAATGATTGCTATTCGCTTTAATGTGCTTTCTAGAACAACAAAATAACCGAGTATTAGAAGGGGGGTGGATAGGGAACTGGGACTAAAAAAATGAGGAGAAATAAAGGAAATGGAAATAACTCGACATGAAAAGAGCTTTCCCTAATGTATGGATTTCTTTTACTCCTTTATGGAAAAATGGTTCGAAATCCCTCCGCAGTTCTAGAGACCATTGACAGAGCGAGTAGGATTGTTGGGTTTAGATCAGCTTACCCGCAATGACTCTGTAGAAAAAGGTCCTGAAGAAATGGAGTGGCGGAATGAATGGAGGGGTGGAGCCTCAATGGATCCT
Organism: Metellina segmentata; assembly: GCA_947359465.1. NCBI lineage: Eukaryota > Metazoa > Arthropoda > Arachnida > Araneae > Tetragnathidae > Metellina > Metellina segmentata. Next base: position 14,731,891 of record OX375884.1, on the reverse strand, counting down.
CCAGTTATCTTGTTCTTCTTTGAATGTGGCCGCTCACAGCAACATCCTGTATAACGTTCCCTTCCACAATGAACAGCAATGCGGACACAACGCGCCACAAAGCTACCCAATGTGCAGAGAACAAAGGGGCCTCATTTATTAATGACTGCAAACAATGGGGAATTATTTTTCCGACTTGATTATTACAGCGTTCAAAGAACAATAACGAATTACGCAAAACAACAAATCGCTTCCAATTTTTGCACTGCCGACATTGAAAGAAATTCGCATGCGAGAAGAAAAAAGCGTTGTAAGGGAAGAACGATAAAAAAAATCAATACACGATGAAAAATCATTTTGCCATTTGCTTGCTTTGTGCTTATTCAAACACAAAAATGCGTTTTTACCAAGATTTTGTCGCCGGCTTATGAAACTGAAGTCAATAATAAGGAAACTTTTCGGGAGATATTAAAAGGCACACCCTAACAAAAAAAAACAAGGCTAACGCGAAAAATGAATCGCAAAACAAATGTTATTTTAAGGAATCCTTGATTCTTGGAACGCAAGAGTAATAATAAATAAACGCATTACAATAGTTCCAGAGAACAATGTAATCAAACAGTAAATCATTTTACTATAATAAATTAGCGATTCGCACTGCAGGTTTTTTAAAGTAACCCGTCGTCAGCTTTGTGTTATCCATTTTTTGTTTAACAGATTGCAACATCTCAGCTGGTTTATTCGGAACAGTCAATTTCATGAAAGTGTAAAAAATTTCGGATATAAAATTTTTTAACTGAAATTCTCGGATATCAGTTACATTTGAAGTGATGTGAAGTTTAAGAACATCTTTTCAAAATCGCTTTATTTGATAAAGGTTACAAATGAAAAGTATGAAATCACAGTTGCTCTCTCATTTCTCTTTTGTCATTTATGCTGATGCTCTCTAAAATTTATTGCCATACAAATTAAAATAAACAATTGAAGATAAACACATGGGCGCATTTGTTGAAACATTAGATTATATTTTAAAACCCTCCAGTTGTCTAGAAATGAAGCGTTGTAATTGCAGGGGACAGAAAAATATGATTTAAATTAATAACGGCTATGGAAGATGTTAGTAAAAAGTATGAACCTAGAAAAGGTGTTTGAATGCGTTTATTTTTCTCTTTTACGTCAAACATTTATGAAATTAGATTCTCGCATCGCGAACACTGTCATTAATGCGTTCCTTTGTAAATGCTTGTATATAAAAACAATTCAACGTCGAATTACGCTCGCTCTGTGTACTTTTATTAATGGCGAAATCTCGCATTTTCATCCTAAAACTCGTCCCCTGAAAAATGAAATACACATGCCATCCAAGAGAAGTCAATTTTTACGTGATGTCTGTTGCATGACTTGCAAATTAAAAAACTCTGTCGGAACGACGAGATACGTGGCCATAGATCGCTAGCCTTAAGCGGTTATCAACACAATAAAACACCCTTTACAGCGTCTAGAAATGAGGCATATGTTATTGCAGGATATTAGAAAAATTTACTGAAATTAGTAAGAGGTTGTTGACAGCGAGTAAAACATCTTATATAGACGCAGAACTTTGACAGTAGCTATTCCTCCCTCTCTCTCTATTGTTATATGGCAAACGTCCATAAATTTCTTCATTTGGTGAAATTTTGAAAATTATTTTACAGCCATTATCTGTGGATGTATTAATGCCGTGTAATTAATAAATCACTCTGGGGAACGTTTGCTAAATTTTATATTAAAACAATGCTATGGTCCAGTTGCAATGAGAGGCACGCTTTGTGTATTTTTATAAATGATGTAATCCTTTATTTTTATCCTAAAACTTTTCCCTAAATAATGCCATACACATGTCATCCAAGCAAAGCGAGTCAACTTTTCGTGATATCTGTTTTATGTCTAGCAAACCAAAAGTGTTGCTAGAATGACAATACATTGAACCCTTGACAGCTAGCTTTAAACAGCAATCAACAAAACAAACCCTGCAGGTAACAACACGAAAAACACCCTACACGGAGTCCTAAAAATGATTTATTCTTATTACAAGATATAGAAAAAAATAAGTTTTAATTCAATATGGTTGTTGATTATGTGAGTAATACGTTTGTTATAGTCCCAGAAAAGGGTTTATCGGCTTCTGCTTTTCTTTTTTTACACGTCTATAAATCTTGTCGCTTGGTAAAATTTTCAAAAATATTATAAGGCCACTAGCAAAATACCCGACCTTACTCGGTTTGAATTGGTTTACTCTAGATTGAAGAGATAATCAAAATATATAATGACTTACGTTTTTTGTAGAATAAAAATTTATTTTAACACCCTTCGCCATCTTTATATTTTCTACAACTTACTTTGGACACAAATCCTACACATGCATATCCATTCATGTAATACATTTCACATACATCGCACAATTGCTGTATGACAAAGCTACAAAATGACGAAAGGTGATACTAAGGTTACTACTATAAAAGACGATTTTCTTAAGTTATTTTCCTGTTCAACTCAATTAATTAAAATTGCGATTTACGGCGAGTGCTCTCGCACTCATAGTCAACAAAACAATATTTTTTTACTTGTGGCACTCTTGCCTCCGGTATGCGACATTGTGAAATTTTGCAATCTTCTCCTGTCATTATTACAACAATTTTTTTAATGTTGGAAAAAGTTCTAGTTTGGATTTTTAAACATTATTATTCTTTCAATAACGGCATTATTATTTAAATAACGGCATTATTCTTTCAATAATGGCATGAATATACTGAAAATTTATACTGACTTACCTAACATTTTTAAGTCTAATACTTTGTGGTGCTGTTGCGTGTGATGAGAAGGAAAACACATTTATTAAAATAATAAATATTTAAAACAGAAAACAGTGAAATAGAACAAAATAAAAGATGTCTTAAAAATTGTTCTAAAGATATTAATTTGTGATTCATTTTTATCTCTTGATCTCGCACAGTTGCCACAATTTTCAACTAAAAGTGCACAAATTTTAGAAATGTAAAATTAATTCAGAGCGAGAGAAACAGAAAATATCAATGCTCACGCGATCTTGTTCATTCTCGTTTCGTTGAAAAATATCGTCTGTCTCAAATATTCCGAAATCGTTTTCATTGCGCAAAGAACAAAAATAAGACTCAAAATAAATGAAGTATCCGAGCTGAAATTCCATTAAAAAATATAATTTTTGGAAGAATAATTACTTTTTTAGCAGTACTGATAAAGCAATCGAAGTAATCGTAATATTCAATAGACATTCCAATTTTGCCAAAACTACCAAATTATGGTTGATTTAAGTATACTTACTCAGGTGTTTTAGCATGAAACTCAACTAAATATAACAATAAATAAATGTTTAATATTGCATTCACTTAACTAATAAATAATGTATAAAATAAACTACATTACAATCAAATATCTGGAAAAAAATTCATGTGATGCCTACACAAACACATAAACACAAAATCGAGCATAGAACAGAAAGACGGACCGACAGACTTTCGCAACCAATTCCACTCACTAAATGAAGATAAGTACTCACTGTATGCAAATTTCCATGAAAGTATCTTAAACCTCGTGGACGTGTATAGGGCACAACATACAGACAGACAGACAGACGGACGGACGGACAGACAGACAGACGGACGGACGGACGGACGGACGGACGGACGGACAGACAGACGGACAGACAGACAGACAGACGGACGGACAGACAGACAGACGGACGGACAGACAGACAGACAGACAGACACCAAACGAGAAAAGGGCGGATTCGGCATCAGAAGGGTCCAAAACGGATAGAAAACTTGAAATGGGTCGAAAATATTGAATGTACAAACAAACACTCCATTCTTATTTATATAGATTATCTTATTTAAAGCATCGTATAATTAATACATTTTTCAAGGGAACGATTGCTACGCTTAATATAATTGCAGTGTTGCAGTCCAATTACGATGAAAAGCATGCTCTATGTTTTTTTATTAATGATACAATTCCTCATTTTCATCTTATACTTCTTCCCTAAAAATGTAGTGTATATGCTATTCATGCTACGCAAGTCAATAAATTCGTGATGTCTGTTTCAAGTCTTAAAAAATTTAAAACCACTACCAGAACGATAGTATGCAAGATCCTCGATTGATAGTCTTTAACTGTGATCAAAGCAACCAGACAGGTTGGTGATCAATTCATAAAACACCTCTTCCGGGATTAAAAATGTTGTGTTCTTATTTCAAGATGGCAGACAATTGGTTTTCATACAGTAAGAGGATCGTGAAAACAAGTTCTTATAAACTCTTATATATGTTACATATCAAATGTCTATAAATCTCGACGCTTGGCGAAATATTGAGAGATATAATAAAGCTATTCTCGCATCGCCGATACTGCCATTAATACATTCCTCAAGGGACACTTGCAACGTTTAATACCAAAACAATTCGATGACAAGTTACGATTAAGGACGCGCTATGTATATTTATTAATGATGCAATCCCTCATTTCTATCCTAAAACTTGTTCATTGAAAAATGCAATACACATGCCACCCTAGTCAATTTCTACGTGATGTCTGTTTAACGTCTTGCAAACCAAACAGTGCTGCCCGAACGATCATATAAGATATTTTCGATTGCTAGCTCTAAACTGTGATCAATGCAACCAAACTGGCTGCTGATCAAAGCAATAAAACACACTCTTCATTGTCCAAAAACAATGATATTCCAAGATGGAGAAAAATTAGCTTTATTTTAGTAAGGGTCGCTAGTCGTACCAAGTATCATATAGACCCAGGAAATTTTCAAGGCGTATGTTATTTCTCCTATAAGTCAAATGTCCATGACTCTAGTCACTTGGTGAAGTATTGAAAAATATAATAAAGCTATTCCTTTATCGCCAACACTGCCATTAATAAAATCCTCAAGGGAACGCTTGCGATGTTTAATACCAAATAAATTCGACGTCAAATTACGATGAAAGGCGTGCTCTGTGTATTTTTATTAATGATGTAATCCCTCATTTCCATCCTAAAATGTGTTCCCTGAAAAATGCAATGCACATGCCACCCAAGTCAATTTCTACGTGATGTCTGTTTCCTGTCTTACAAACCAAAAGGCGCTGCCAGAAAGATAATTTACGAGACCCTCGATCGCTAGCCCTAAACTGTGATCAACGCAATAAAACCGGCTGTAACATACAACCGTCTATTCATTTTTCTATCGAACGGATAGCGTAGCATTACGAACAGCTTAATGGAATATTTGAGGACATATATCTGCGCTTAATACTCGGACGATGCTACCACTTTCAGATGAATGTTGTTTATAGAGGTTATTAACTACACATACCTTTCATTCTTTCTGCCATGAGCCGGCCGTTTTTAACAGCAAGGGCAACGCGGTGTTTGATTGTTTATTTGCTGAAACAACAAACCTACCACCTCCGTTCCAGGCATAGTTGAAGGTGGCTGTTGGCCGAATAAATACTCCTGTGTCAGACCTCTCCATTTAGCTAATAGATTCAAGCAGTCTATTTCTTACAATAGACGGAAATAAAGTGCAGTTATGCGTCTCTGCGAATTGCCAGAGCACTCGCGGGCTTCAAAACCGAGCGGTCTTCTTACATAGCTCGCTTTGACAAGAACCAGAGATCGCTTTTCTGCTTTTGCCTTCAATAATGTCTAGTTACCCGGGAAATTAGTGTCTGATAAAAACGAGGAAAACTTTGTTTTGCGGCAGTCTTCTTCAGGCTTTGTTTATTGAGAACTGAGTCTGTAAAACGTCTGGAGGTCCATGAACAGAGACGGCAAGATAACGTACCCGAGTAATGTGTGATGAAGATAAAAACGGGTTGACCGTAAAAACCTGAACAAATCTCTCACTTGAAGGTATAAACTACACAACTGCATCATAAATCTTATCCTTTATCATAACGCATTACTCAGGTCAGCAACAAAATCATTCAGTTATCATGTTATAAAGTTTGTAAATTCTGTTGATGTCTTTATCTAATAAACTGCTTACACTGTTCACTTAATAGCATGTTATTCATATTTTAATTTAATAACCACCGTTACAATTTAATACTTATAAACAGGGGTTCAGATGGATGGGAATAACTTTAGTTTTTCGGGCGTCTTCGATAGGCTTTGTTTTTTGGGAATAGAGTCGGTAAAACTTCAGCAGGTCCATCAATAGCGATGGCAATATTACTCACTCTAGTAATGTGTGAGGAAGAAAGAAATGGATTGCCCGTAAAATCTGTACAAATATCATTACTTTAAAACCTAAACTACACTGTTGGGTCACAAATTAGAAGGCTAATACCTTAACGTATTACTCAGGTCACCAACAAAATTATTCATTATCACTTTATAAAGCCATTATAACTCATATTTAATAATAAATATGAAATATTTTGACAAAATGTAAACTACATAGTCTAATCTCTGAATAAAAAATGGAGTCCTTTTGTAAGTGGGATAAAACGTAATGGAAAAATATTTATTGATTGAAGCAAGGTTGGTTGAGTTTCGTGGGGCCAGGAAAATAGTTGCCCAAGCTCTGGCAAACACAAGACATAATAGTCAAGCAATGACCACACATACACGGAAAGTACTGATCTAGAAGTGAAAAATACATCCCGGATAAATCACACTTATTGAACATGCGCCGTCTATAAGAACGAAATATGACCTGCATGCAAGAATCAATAATGCTGTTCCACCAACTCACAGGTGGTTACAGTGCTAGGACAGTAGGCAAACCCAATGAGCCCCGTCGACTCCGACTGAAGTTAAGAAAGTACATTTTCATATACGTTTTTAAAGAGGCCAATGGATTAAATATGGATAGATTTTTTTTAAGGTGCTTGTATCTTAAGACTGCAGGTGCACCATAGCTTGTCCCGATGTGACCCTTGCGTCATAAAACCCATCCAGCTGATCAATGGTTGGTTATTAATTTTCGGGGTTTATGGCGCAAGGGTCACAGGTTGGTTTATTGGCCAAGCTACGCCAAACACAATACAAACAACACAATGAGGCAGACAGAAAAGGAACAAAAAGTTGAAGGGTAGCAAACCAATCAATGAAAATAAACAATACTAAATTATTATAGCAAAATTGTATATCCTATATCACAAAAATCTACAACTAATTCCTGTTTCATAACAATGAGCTTCTACACTCTAATCGATCTCCAACCTTTTCTAGTCGTTCTACTTGAAGAGCTCTGGCATTGCCTTCCCAAAGAAGTGTCCATTACCTAATAGATAGAAACAAGGACATTTTATTCTATCACCACCGCGTATACCAACCCATTTGTTCTAATGAAAATACCTCCGATAAAAGGGCAACAAAGGAAAAACGTCGCCATTCCTGGGTGAATCACCCCCGAAAAGCGAGAACGTCAAATAATTGAGCAACTATAGTCTGTAAGCTTGTAAATCTATTAGCATTATCTATGTATATATGTATGTACACATACGTGCATTTATATTCCCTGTATATCTATATATATATAAAGTGTCATCATCCAGCCGTGATAAAGATGCGGGGTTCAGAGATCTACCTCAGCAAAGTCTTTCCAGCTCTTCAGTTGTTGGTTGTGCCCTAGAGATACGCGTTAGACTAATGACGTGTCATGAGCAACAGTAGAGCGAAGTAATGGCCACCCGTTTGTCTTGTAAGGCCTGCAAAGTGCTCAGTCTGAAACAGCCGCGTCCTTCTTGAGGCTTAAGCTCCCAGCTTATCAGTTCAAGATACACCGGACAGGTGCAAAATTCATAGCCACTGCGCATACGACGCACCATAAAATTTGCAGCCCGCGGTTGCGTAATTTTATGCAACAATGTGCGCCCCTTTTGATGTAGAAATATTTCCCCGGGAGTCGGGTTTTGCTTTTGCATATGTGCTTTTGTCGAATGGCTCCTTGGAATTGTAGGGTGAATTGGGGCTGTGGAAGACTCTTTGTGCTATTTGAAGCGGGCAGGGTATTAGGGTATGGACGATTGTAATAAAATGGATTAGCCCACACAAGTGTTGTATAACATGAAACTGAGCAGCATTAAGTATGTTTAGCAGATCTGAAAAACAATAAAATAAGCAATAAATAATAATAATAATGAAGAATATAAATTCATAAATGAAATCAAATAACATATAATAAATCATAAAGAACGTATAATAAAGTTATAGAAATAAAATAATATATAATACAATAATAAAAAAATAACGTTTAATAAAATAATAAAAATAATATGTAATGCAATAATAAAAAATAACATACAATAAAATAATAAAAATAACATACAAATAATGTATAAAATAATGTATAGCAAGCAATGAAATACGCTCCTAGTTTATGAGTTCAAGATACACTGAAGAAGTACAAAGTTCATAGCCACTGTGCCCCCCATACTAAGCTTAAATGATAAACAGCAAAACTTAAGATCCTTGTAGGCCGCGTTAGCCAAGGAGCAGATTAGCAAACGGAGTGGTCCGAATTCAGCACTCGATGCAACCGAAGACTATCGTGTACATGAAGGGATAGTGCATGCTAAATCTGTCACGACCACTATTTTCCTATGAATGTAATTGTACATATGGACGGGTTAAAGTTACAGTGGTGTAAGTAAGATCGAACTTTCACTACCATCAGTTGGGTGTTTAATAAAGATGTGACTTACTTCACGTTAACAGATTCACTTATCAAGATCTGATTTCTGTGTCTAACTAATTATATTTAGTTAAATTTGATTACATAATACATTATATCTGGTATCTAAGTCTTTTTTAAAGGACTTAACACCACAACTTTAAGCCGTCCTTATTATAATTTGGCAGAAACTTGAAGATTTTTTCTTTTAATGGAATTTGATTTTTAGAGATGACGCACTCACAAACAGCGTGTCCAGCATGTCTTCCACAGCAAGATATACAACTAAAAAACCATAGAAATGCAAAAAAAAGTAAACATATTTTACTCAAACGTAGATTTTAATGGTAGTAGCTTTTCAAGGGTTGTTTGTTTAGTTTAGTAAATTTCTATTAGATTATGACACAGTTGATTTAGGGAAGTCATGGCTGGCAGGTGTCACTCATCGAAACAGCTCGGGTCAAATTTCAACCAATTGCGACATTTTGCGTTTTACAGACTTTGAAGCTAGCATTGCAGCTGCTGCCCCGAAAATGAAGTAGGTGGTCAGTGATATTATTGTTTTCAGATTTGGCCCCATGCGACATCTAACTGATTCCAAAATTTAAAACGTCTCGATGGCGAGGTTTTAGAAAGATACTTTTCCTACAGGATGAAACAATTTGAAACACTGGATCAAGTGTGCAGTCTTCAATGGCGACTTAGAAATAAAATCGATTTTTTTTTCCATTGAAAGGTGTTTATCTTGCTTTTCTTACCATACTTAAATTCATACAGTTTACAGACGAATCTGTGATAGATTCCTAATTAAGTAACTAAATTCGGAACAAACGTGAACATTTTAATGGGTTATAATTTTAGAGATAATGCTTTAATACCCGAATAAAGCCTAAATTAAACATAAATGCAAATGTCAGACTAAATTGGTGATACACGTTAATGATAAAGTAACGAAATTTGGCACAAATGTGAACATTTAAATAAATTGAAATTTATAGATCACCTATGTATATCTGAATGAAGCTTAAATTAAAGACGAATCTAATTTTGTGATCATTCATAATAAAGTAACAAAAGTCGGCACAGATGTGCAAAATTTGATAGATAATATTTTTAGAGATGATGCATAGAAGCCAAATTAAACCTACATAAAATATAAAACTGAGTTTTCAGACTAATTTGCAATGTATTCTTCCCCAACGGCTAGCTTCACCAGTTCGCAGCTTGTGCATCATGTCTTCCACGCAAAAAAAGGGAAAAAAGAAATTAAAGCACCCATAGAAATACAATAAAAGTAACAAATTTAAAACTTCCAGCCGAGAATGCGAGGTAAAGAAAAAAGTTGCCCAGGGAAAAAAACTACATTGAGAGAAGATAAGTTTTTCAGTGAAGAGTAACATTCTTGTTTGGTGAGGCATTATTCAGCGCTAAAAGCGTAAGCCCCAAATTTATTGCTTCCATCTTAGACTCGCCTTTGTATGCAGGGTATGTTTGCAGTTTTTAAATAAACTGGGAACCTGGTAATGATGCAAAATATTTGCTTAGACCGACAAGTATGAAATCTTTAAATCTTTCCATACGGTCTGGGCATTAAATGGGATACCGTGAGAACCGAATAGCGCCTTGTGCTCTTAGCTACAGGTGTTACCAGTAGTAATTTAAAAGCGGAGGAATGTGCAAAAAGAAGGATAAACGGAGTAGAATAGTGAAAAAACGGGAACGCTACAGTGAAAAACTGTTTAACGTCAAAGAAAGAAAAAACGTAATAGAATCGAATTGATGCACATAACTCAGAAAGTACATAACAAATAGAGATGCGCTGGAGATTAATCGAGCGTGTGAGTGATAATGATAATGATAATGGTGGATTCAAGAGACGGGATTATCGCTTTGATATTGGATTGGGAGTTTTTTGATGTCTCGATTCTGAAGTAAGTGTAAGACAAAGTTATACCGCGTCCAGGCTTTGGTTATAAAAGAAACCCAATTTGCTTAATCTGAGCGGGTTAAACACTTTCAAACACGCAAAGCTAAAAAAGTGCTTTGCTAATAAGCACTTAATTTGTTTTTTAATTTTAATTTTTTTAAAGAATGGTGGACCACCTTATAGATATTACATCAAATTAGCTTTATTATATCAAATGAAGCAGCTTCTAGAATTCAGAATATATGAATCTAATAGATGACTATTTATGCCCATAAGCATCCTTAATATTCTTTGAATATTTAGAGAGGAATCGAATTTGTGAGTGATAATGATAATGGTGGATTGTTGCTATGATATTAGACTGGAAGTTCAACTTGTCTTTCTCTCTTTTGAAGTGTGTATACGACAAGGTTATACTTGGTTTCGACATAGAACATGAATGAAATCCCACTTGCTCCAAGTATTTCCGACGAGATATCTCGTTCATCAATATCTGGCCAATTTTGCTAATGGTGAGAAACCTCGTCATCACGATATTGACGAGATCAAGATATAATGATGAGACATCTCTTCCATCAAGATCTGATTAGTTATGACTGGATAAATCGTCATTAGGGAGATCAACAGGAGGCTTAACCCCCTGGTTATAGTCTCGATGAAATATATCTTCAGTAAAAGAAAACAGATCAAATATTCATGAACGAGATACCTCGTCAGAAAAAAACTGAACAGACCTTGATCTGGTCAGCATCAAAAAATCGGCAATATCCTGTTGACGAGGTATTTTGTCATTAGCAAATTGATAAAATCGGTATGTACGAGATTACTCGTCTAAATCACTTGGAGGGTTAGTATAAACAAGTTCAAACCTTTCAAAAACTTGAAGCTCAAAAAAAGTTTTTAAAAAAAATGCATTGGTGATTATTTACAATCTTACGTAAATGTAATTTTAAAATAATTAAAAAATAGTGCTTTTAAGGAATTTTTGGATTTTCTTACATACACACAATACCTCATCTAGATCATTACTAAACTTCGGAATATTTAATGAGGGAATACTTACTATATGTATATCTCTGTACACCTTAGAGAATATTAAAGATTTATAAGAATAGGTATGTAAATATTCTCTAATGTGATGCATGGATGTCAAGGTGGGTTCTAGTTGTCTTTAAAATACACTTGAAAGGTGATAAGTCTTCATGCACCTTTATAGCTGTATCAGAATCTTTTCAGCATACTACCTTTCAAATGTGAATGGCAGAAACCTTATAAATATCCTGTCGACGGTTCATCGGTATTCCGTATATGTTTCTAATTTCAATTCGATACGAGTGGTACAAATTTTAATTCGATACGAATTTCAAGTTAAAACGACATGCAACATTTTGATTTAATGCATTTGGAATATTTCAAAGGATACAGGATACAAATGTCTCTTTCATGACAAAAGTTTTCAATCAAATCCTTGTTGTGACACCAAGAGTTTAATTATGAATTCTACAACTGACAATCAATTTCAATCTCTCTTTGGAAAATAAACAAACAGGTGTGTGATACGAATTTCAACTCTATTTCGATCCTATAGGACTCAAAATCTCCATCAAATTCTCGAATCACAGTTGTAAATTTCACTGTACGCTTAGATAAGGGTCTATTTATATTCCACTCCCAGAAAATTAACATTAATCAGACTAATGAAAAACGGGTGTAATTACAAGTTTCAAGTTTTCTTTTATCAAGAAAGATTAATATATACGCCAGAAAGAAAATTGCAGATCACAGTTTTACTTCTAAATTTCCATCAATTGATAGTTTATACTGTGGGAAATAACAGAGGATTAACGATGACTAAAGATTTTTCAAGAAAATAGTTGCACTTTGTTCATGCAAACAACCAGTAATTTTATGTCTCATTAAGGGCGCTTTATAATTGTAGAGGATTTTTTATTGCCCAAAATTGGATGACATGTTAAAGAAAAATTGCACAACCCTGATTAAACATGAGGTGGAAAATAATTAATTCATTATACTTATGTTTAAGAACAAAGCGAATATAAATTTCTTTTTGAGATGATGCATGTCTTCATTTTTTAATATTGATTAGATAATAAAGCCCTTCCCGAAGTAAATAAAGTAGCGGACTCTGGCACTTTTAAAATTAGAAAAAAGTATCCAACTTCGTTCTTTAAAAGCAGATGGTACCTCTGTTTTTAGTGATTACAAGCGTAACAAGAATTTTACAAACTTTTCGGAGGGAACTTCTGCTGGCGCAATGAAATATGAACGTTTCATAGCTGAAAAATAGGATGACACGAGGAGAAGGGGGTTGTTCTGGAGTTTTGGGAAACTTGAGATCTATCGTCCCTCATCATTTACACATTAGTTTTTACGGGGAAAAAAGTGTTTTACAATCATGACAATTTGGTAAACTTGAATGAGTATATACGCTGAAAAGCTGTGACGGACACGAAGTTTTTCGAAAATTGTAAAAAAGAAACACGGAAGTAAAATTAACAGAGTTAAAGAAAATAAACGCATCAATCTATGCGTACATTGGGCTGAAGGGAAAGTTCGTCCCGTTTTTGGTGGCATTGCATTCCAAAACAATACTTTTATTTACTTCACCCGTGTTAAGTTTTGATGTTTGAAAGAAAGAACTGGAGCAAGTACTCGGGAAAAGTATTCTTGTTGGCTGTGTTTTCAAAAATTTTGCTTCGCATTAAATATGCAGAAAATAAAGAGCATTTTCGACATGAGCTTTTTTTATTTCCGAAAAGACGATAAACTCTCCAGACGTAAAATAATTTTGTGATGTATACGGTGAGGGTGTCGTTGAGGATTCTGCTTGTCCTAAGTGGTTCAGAAAGTTTCGCCACCTGGATCAGTTCTTTAACCTCTGAACTTCTATGAGAGCGAGGTTATGCAGCTACCGATATCATCGAACAAACCGCATGGATTAGATGCAATTTTTTGTAAATAAAATTATTTGTCTTCAATTTTTCGTCCAATAAACGGGTCTAACGTTGCATCCACCCCTATAAATGTACATAATTTATAGTCAACTTTTACCACATGAGAAAAATATGACTCACGTAACTTTCCTGTACCCTAGCCAAGACCCTAGCGACCACAATTTTCGAAGTATCGGAATAAAATTTAAGGTTTAGAGACTTCAAGATATACGCTTGAGAGTTAGCTAGACAAGTATAATCGAGATTTCATGATAACAAATTTCGAAAATTTCAAATAGCTACACGAACTATTACCCTTTGACAGATAGACAATTGTTATCACTACAATTTCGTTTACACCAGCGTCATGGTATAGATTTGTGTACGGTGAATGTTTTCCCCTTTTTAAGTGACCGCTGGTATCGATCACCATTTACGAGCTGTCAGCGACTGACCTTTTAGAGGTACCCTATCCTGTCGACACGCTTTAGGGGAAAAGGAGAAGGTCTCTCTGGTGATATACGCCACACAATAAAATGACAGGAAAGCATCAGTCGTAAATGCCACTCAAGACTCTATCGCTCAAGTTAGATAATTAGGTAAAGGGGGCTGGCCTAAGCCCTAAGAAGCACTTGTCAAAGACGATGAATGTGAACGACACAAGAACAAAGAAAGGTAACCATAGCATTTGTCCTTTATTACAAATGCCAATGGATGTCTTGTGATAAGTACTTGTGATGTATGCAAATTACTTGCCTTATCACTGCCCGATTGCTTTGCCTTTAGTTCATCTTTTGTCTTTCTACTTCATCTTTTGTCTTTCTAATTCATCTTCCGTGACAGTGCTCTTGCTTAGTCGCTTTTTAACTCACAAGGTAACATTTCAGATAAACTGAAGATGGAATTTCAACGCCGTTTTTGGTTTCCTACTTAACAATTGCTCTGCGATAAAAAAAGGCGATAAGCTGTCTTTCACATTTTACTTAATCCATTAAGCTAATATATTGCTATGTTAACATCAGCGGTTAAAACATTTTAATTTTGAGGAAATCGAAGTAATAAGGCGTATTAGAGTCTTAGTATTCATGCAAATTTCAAATGTTTACCAAAAATAATTTTTTGGAACGATATATTTTGTTCAAAAAATGACACTTTTGGGAAATAAACTTTTAAAGCCCATTTAGGATTACCGATGGAAATGCTTCATTTTAAACTTGAAAACCATATAATGAAATACGAATTGAAATTCTTTTGTTGAGTTTAGTTCTCTATTGCTAAAACTTCTAAAGGTAAAACATAGTATTATTTGAAAGAGTGTAAAATACTCTTCTAAAGACCAAAAATTTAATAATTGATGTTTAAAAAAATTTTATGTTTCACCAAGCAAGTAGAAAAATGTTTGTATGAGAGAGCGTAAAATACACTATCCAAGTCTAAATATTTAAAAATGGGATTTTTTGAGAATTGTGGGTACACTTAAAGTAAGAATTCATCTAACGTGCAGAAAGATAAGTTGGGCGAAACTTTCTAATTGAAAACATCCTTTGAGCCCTTCACTTTAAACACATTATCAAGGGCATGTTCCGGGCAGACCCCTTCCTCCAATAAATAATTTAAGAGGCGAAATATTTTCCCATCGGAGAGAAATTCGAGATTCGCGGATTACGTTACTTAAGTAGATAAAGTGCAAGTAGATAAGTACGATCTACACGTAAATGCAATAAAATGCACGTGGAAGAGACAAAGCCAAATTGATTGGTTTCTATGAACCCATGTCAACACAAGCACGCCGTTAGGCTGGGTGTTAATCAATCTTCGGATGAGGTCACGCCTAGAATTAATGAAGTTGGTAGTTACGCAGGTTAAAACAAAAGAGGATAATGAGGAAAAGAGAGAAAAAGAAGAGGAAAAAATCAATGATGTGGGTGGGTACACCAATATGTACCTGCAGGGAGAGTTGTTTCAGTTTTTTACGGTTCCTAAGGGGGAATTTTTTACCATCGCAAACCTTTCATCAACAGCAAAGAGTTGTACGCTTGACACACGCCTACAGCCATTCAGGCCATTCAGATTGGGTATAAAGTTTCTTTAATGATTCCATAATAAAGTAACGAGGCATGGAAATTTTTGACTGTGGCCGAGAGGTTCAAGGGCACATTGATGAGGCTTCAGCGATCATATTGCACCACGGCAAGACAAGTGACACAAGTCAAAAAATAAAAATTTTGATGTTATGTCATTGGAAAATATGTACGAGGTGCCCCAGAGTGTTATATTACTATTCTATAGAATATAATAGAAGTTACCATCATAAATACTTGCCTAAAATTTAAAAGAATCTTATACTATTTCAATATCAGTTATAGTATCCTTTAAGTTGATGTTTCTTAAACTCTGCAATTTTGAGTTGCGTCACTTTTCTTGCCGGGTAAGATATATTTAAAAAAATTGTTATAGACAGCATTATTTTTTATGATTCACTAATAAAGTAATAAGACACAAATAGTATTTGCTGCGAGTGAGTTTTGAGGTACATATTAATTTGGTTTCAACGACAAATCACGATCAGATATTTTAAATTTGTAATAGACAACATTATTTTTTAAGGATTCTCTAATAAAAAGCAATAAGGCTCAGAAATTACTGACTGTGGGTAAGTTTTCAGGTACACATTAATTTGGTTTCATCTACCAGTTGTGATTTCAACTACCAATTACAATATCTAATTTTCTTGAATACTGTTAATTGTACTCAGTTTCTAGCCAAGATTTGTAATAAAATAAAACACATATTTTACTCAAATTAGCTTCTCTTTTGATTTCTTTTTATAAAAGACTATTTTTGAAACTTTTTTGTCGATAAAAGTTAACTAAAAAGATGGATAGGTTAATGTCAATAGCTTGAACCTTAAAGGATTACCTCTCAAGGATAGCGGTACAACAGACAATATAACACACACTTCTTTTGTTGTCCCCTTTCAGAGAAAAAAAGCCCAAAAGGGAATGAACATAGACAACCCTTATCTCTGATAACAAATGAAAAACGTCTCAATTATATAACAAATCTAACGCTTTTTTTCATATGGATTAATGCAAATGGATCGATATTTATCACTCGAGGTCTCTAACATGGCTTACACAGACCTCTAATTCAATCCAATAATTATATATAAAGGAACTGCCCTAACACTCTAACTGCCCACCCTCTGAAAAATACCCAGTAATAGAATAAAATGCATTTTATGTCACCTGAACTTAGTTTCTTATTTTAAAAGGCTTTATTTTTATAACTTGTTTCTTAAGAATAGTTAACAAAACTTTGGTGTTTCAGTTGGATTAATAACTAAAATCTGAGCCTTAAGTGTTTTAACGCTCAGACACTGTGGTACACCAAACAACCCAAAACACACTACCCCTTCCGTAGCTACCCTTCAGAGAAAACCCAAAAGAGTGTATGAGGACATAGACAGCCATTATACCCAAACACAAACGCAAAACACCTCATACATATAACACGTTTAATGTTGTTTTAATATGGATTAATGAGAGTGGACTTATATTCATCACGAGAGGGCTCCAGTATGGCCTGCAGAGACCTCTAATCCAATCCAATAATCAGAAATAAGTGAACTGTCCTCACACTCTAACTGCCCCTCCAATTCATTTTTATCTCCCAGACATCTAGACACTGAAATTGTAATACTTCAACGAGATTGAATTAAATGAGTTTGCTGGGCTGCATTTAAATGCGGAATTCCCGTGAGCTTTGGACATGAATGCTTGTAGCAGTCTGAACAACTGACGAAGGATACGTAATATATCGAAGATCACAGTTGACAAACCCAATTTCCAAGTCCCAGGCACACGGCAGGTTGATCAATACGCCACGTAAGTGAAAATATTTCCCTAATTAATCATCGGATTTCAATTTATAATTAAGTATCCTACAGGTCTCTCTGAGAAGCAACGGTCAATTTATCATAGCCATCGCAACGAGTTCAGCTAATTGTTCGCTAAAGTGCACAACAATAAGAATCCGGTGATCTTCATCTTCACTTCCAGAGCTGAAGGATGGGGCAAACGTTTTTGATTTTGTAGATAAATTATTAAGGAAGTCTCAATTACTTAAAAATTCTTTGAGAACATTATAATTAATGAAAGACAGCAGGGTGGAATACAGTCACTGTTTTCAGAACTTAATTCATTGTCAATGTAGCTGCAAAAAGATACAATTATAAGTAGATTATAATCTATGGGCTCATTTTCAAACATTTAACCACGCTAAACTTCGGCGATGGTATAAATAAAGACCTAATAGAGAAGAAATGTTGAGGAAAAGCTTAGCAGTAAGTACCAAATGACTTGTTAAAAATTTGAAAATAGGCTTTTAAAACTAGATCATGTAACATCAAAAATGTTATTGGATGCAATAATGTTGAGGATAAGTGTAGTAATAAGTACCACATGGCCTGTTAAAAGCTTGAAAATAGGCTTTTAACACTAAATATCGTAATATCAAAAATGTGATTGGATGCAATAATGTTGAGGATAAGTTTAGTAGTGAGTAATAAATGTTAAAAGTTTGAAGGTAGGTTTTTAACATTATGTATTTACCACACATGCTCTGTTAGAGTTTGTAAATAGGTTTCTTACACGAGATCAATGACTGTCAAAAAATGTGATTGAATGTAATTATGCTAACCAAAATTACAAGCAATAGATATGTTACATATTTGAAGGGCTTCGAGTAGTATATTTACAAGCCACTTTTAAAGATTTTCAGGCAAGCACTTTTCAAATTTAAAAAAAATTCAAAATTATAATGGTTATCTACTATGCAAGAAAACTAAAGTTAACGAAAACATTCAAACATTAAGAAATTATTTTGATCTTTTTCAATGTTTTGTTTAAATTTTCTCATTAAAGTAAGTATTTGTGGATTATCATTTTGTTTCTTGGAGTCCTCATTTTCAATTAATAGTTTTTAAGTGCCTATATTATAAATTTACACTTTGTGATTAAGTCTGAAAAGAAATCATGCCAACTACTAAACTCAAAACAGAAAAAGTTTAAATATAAACTTACTGCTGGTATCTTGTTTTGGAGTGTTGCCGGGAGACGAGGCCCAATTCACTTTCATTTCCTAAAAATCAATAAGGAATATAAATAATCACGATATTGTTGTCCATGCTACTACATGATTGTTATACTTTTATGATACCTCAATGCAAAATTTTCTATGTAACACACGTTGAGTTGTCAAGTTAAGTGTGTAAAAAAAGTATTTCAATTTTACATTAAATGGAAAATAAAGTATGATGACTGGTAGTCAGTATTAATTTGAAAATGAATAACTGAGAGATAAAAAGTTACGTTTTTACTATAACAACACACAACATCACCTGCTTATAATTATAAAAATATTACTTTTATAAACTACTAAGCTACAACTCTCCTTGTAAAAAATGTTTCTATCGTTGTTTTCAACCATGAGATGAAAGATTAAATATTTTAAAGTAAAAAACAGTCTAATTACAGCACATGTATATATATATATATATATATATATATATATATATATATATATATATATATATATGTTATATATGGCTAGTTTCAGCATAGTCTGATGATCTAAATTTTTCATTTAAGCATTAGATGTATAGAGGTTCCTCTTATTTTTAAAATAATTTTGAGTTCTTAAAAGTAAATATATGGTTGAACGAATCATTGCATGTTTTCTTTTGATGTATATCGAAAAAATATTATCGTTACAAGCTAAAGGCAAAATCCCAGGTAGATTTGTTTGTGATAAGAATAACTAAATTGTTATTTCTATACACTGTGTTTGTACTCTGTGTATTACTTTCTTTTGTGCATAGAAAATATTATCCATTTTACATTATCTCTTAAAGAGTACGCCCTTTTTTTTTGGCTCACTAAAAAACGTAATAACAAATTACTCATTCGTAGAGGAATTTAAAACTTTTTAATTTTATTATGAAATGTAAAGTACATATTTAAGTGAATACTTTGTAGAATACAATTATTCAGATATTCATATACATTAAAAATTTTTAGTAGCCTTTGTGTACTAATGAAAAGTGACAACATACTGATTGAAATTTGTTAATTCGCAGTTCGTAAAAGACCTTATGAAAGAAGGTTAAGGTTAAAATAAAGAAGGTTATTTTATTATGAGTGTTAAATCGTACCATTGTTATGGAAATTTAAAGTGTTTAATAAAGCAAAACTATATCTAAAATAATTATCCTAATTTTATATGCACTGAACATTCTTAAAAAGTCTCTACTTATACACAACGCAAATATCGACGTAAACTAAAGAAAATACATAATTAGGTACATTGCGTGAATGATATTTATGGGGGTTATATTTGTTTTTTTTGTATTGATATTATTTTTAACAATACATATTTTACAGCATAATATTTATAACAGTACTAATTTTTTTGAACATATATAAAGATGTTTTTCTGTGCAACGTAAAAAGTGATATTTCAATGCTTTAAAAATGCTAGTACGTTACTATTTTTAAAAAATAACTTAATAAAATACTGGTTAATTAATGGTTTTTTTTTGCTCTTTTTGTATTGATATTATTTTTAACAATACATATTTTACAGCATAATATTTATAACAGTTCTAATTTTTTTGAGCATATATAAAGATGTTTTTCTGTGCAACATAAAAAGTGATATTTCAATGCTTTAAAAATGCTAGTACGTTACTATTTTTAAAAAATAACTTAATAAAATACTGGTTAATTAAGTGGGTTCTTTTGGAGAATAGTTAAAATGTATCAATGTCAGTTTATTTTTAAAGTTTAAATTTTAGATAAATATCTTCACAAATATATTATCCAGGCTACTGAGAAATGAAGTTTTTGAAAAAGCTCTTTCGTGCATTGCAAAGAGTCAACACTCTAATTCCTCTAAGAAATATATTTATTTTTAATGCGCTTGTTCCTAGTTTGAGTTTGTAAGTTTTTATTCCATAGCACTTATATCCCTGATGAAGTTCATATCGCACAAGCAGCTCTGCCACTTTTTTGTCGAAATTGTACGTTGGCTAATAAATTTTAATTCAGAGAAAGCGAATTACCTGATAAAGTGCGGGAAAATAATACAGTTAATTTATCAGCGTTTGAATTAATGTTATTAGAACGTTAATTAGTCACTTATCCTTTATCTAATCAAGAGTGCAAACAGAAGAACATTAGCGACCGGATGAAAATACATTTTTGCTTTTTTTTTTATCTATTTGCTGATATTTTGCAATGACAGTTTTATTCTTCCCCAACAAAAAACTTATTCGGTTAAGAGAGAAATGACAAAGGACCCGGAAAAAACTTATTAGAGAAACAGAAAATTAAAACCCCTTATGAAACTTAATTTGCGAAATAAGCATTCCGCGCGTTTCGATGAAGTACCTCCCGTCTTATTCTAAAAACAACCAACTTTCTTACCCAACAGGGCAACGCAATAAAAAATGCCCATCGAAATATTCAAGTTTTAAAATGAATAAATTCACAAAAGTCATTCTTTTCTCTTCGTGTGTCTATGTACACTTCAGATGATATATCGACTCTTCTATGCATTACACAAGGATTACTTTTGTTTATTAAATGCAAGATGTGTGATGCTAAATTATCCCAAGTAATAGGGACCCCCGGAAAAAAACGGCTGTATTAACATTTCAATTAAGATAGAAGACACAGAAGGCTTCTGTTCTTTAATTAAAATGTTAATAACTTTTCCTATTTTTCATTTGTAGCGAAGCTTTACAGCTTGGTCATAGGAGCTACTTAGACGATTCTCTAGTATTCCTCCCGTTTTTTATGCGCATAAGAATTTCCTGACATATACCGCAATAAAAAATAATTCTTTTGGATTACAGGGCTCTGAGGGCAACAGGAGTGTTGATGGTCAAAATAAAATTATGAAAGCGCACCTGACGCACTGGCATGAATTTTAATTTAGCTGCGGAAACCTGCTCTCACTTCCCCGGTCTAAGATATTCATGAACTCTTTATTTGCGCTATATTTATTAACTATGAGTTACGCTGAAAATATTAGGGTTAAAAAGGTTTTCTGTTTTTCGTTTGTACGCTGAGGTGAAATCACACTATGGAGACCTCGAAGATCCTTGCCTTAAATAGAAGCGTGTGGTTTGGGAAATATGATATTTTGATTTTGTTTTAAGTGTGTCTAAACATGACAAGTATTTCTTAACGTAGTGTAGTTGGAGTTGAAACTTTTTGCAGATAGATTTCCAATTTGAAATTTAAGGAGTATTTACGTGCGATGTATCAATTAATTATGAGTTACATTGAAATGCTTTAGTAATAAAAAGGTTTGTTGTTTTTCATTTGTATGTTAAGGTGAAATCGCATCATGGTGATCCTCGAGATGCTTACTTTAAGGGTTTAGATACCTTTTAAATGTCAAAATATGCAAAAAAAATCACTACATTTCGAATCTTAATATCTCCATGAATAAATTATTTACATAAATGAAATTTTTTGTGCAGATTTTAACTACCTTTATCTTATGTAAACTATTTTTAAAAAAATTTCTACCCCTTAAATATATTGTAAATTGGACCAAAATGACAGTTTTTTGTTGTTAGAATATTATATGGTGCATTGCGCGCAGTATTCTGGGCAAAATAATTCACTTTCAAGAATTTCACATTCAAGAAAAATGCAATCAAAAGTGGGTCAAACAAATTTCGTATTTTTTATTTCGCGGAACATGTTTCGCGAAGCAGGCACGCATATGAGGGTTGTATGTTTCACTATCGTGTTTGCCAGGTATCAAATTTATCGTAGCAACAATTGCCATAAAAACGATTTCTTTTTAGTTGGCGAGGAAAAAGGCTCGCTCTTTTCCCTCTCTTCTCAGACGGTTTACCGAGAAAGTACAAAGTACAGATCGTAAAGTTTGGAGATTAAAACGGTTTACTTAAAATTGTACAGGGAACAAGATGCAGAAGATTTTTTACTGATGCGGCTATTAGTTTAGTGTGCATTAAGTGTTAAAGTAAAAAAAAAGTGAAATCACTTGCGAAAGAAGTATTGGTTTGCGAAGCAAACCAAACGGGATTGCGGAGCAATCCCCGGGAGTCGGCGAGCGTAAGCGATCAGGTGGCGAAGTCCTCGATGTGAAGTCATGGACTGGAAAGTGAAATCAGGATAATACGAATTATTCAGATAGTTTCACTCAGCGAAAGGAATGTTGGTTTGCGAAGCAAACCAAATGGTATCTGTGAAAGAAGTGTTGGTTTGGGAAGCAAACCAAATGGGACTTCGTAGCAATCCCCGGGGGTTGGCGAGCGTAAGCGAGCAGGGGGCGGAGCCCCCTAGTAAAATAAAAAATACTGTTAGATCATCAATTAATAACTGTAACCGTGAGGTTGCAGTGGTGTGTGGAGAGAAAATGTGTGGGAGAAACAAGACTTCCTGTTATTGCTCGAGGCAGAGTGGTTGCGATATCCTCTGCTGAGTCATGTTACCGTTATGTTTTCTGATTTTGGTTGTAAGTAATATTAAACGTGATTATAATGTCTTCGTCTACTTGTAAACATTAGAACGTCCTTAAAAGCTCTCTTTTTAGAATCTGACACCATATACCATAACGAACCGAAATTAAAAACCATCACGATTAGTATTTATTACTAAAATAAAAACGTTAAGATAACATGACAGAGCAGGGGACAGCACATCGCATAACGCACTCAATAAAACCGATCCTTTAGTGATTATACGATGGTGTGAATTATGAAGGAACTATACTCTGATGCAAATAGTAAATATGTACTACATTATAAGTTTATTTGATATGCACATAATATTATTCAAGTGAATGTGATCCGTATACTATAGTGTAAGCATAGTGTAAACCTTAGATATTTATACTGCGATGAAGTATAAGATAATTATAGTATACTATGATGAAGTATTGGATAATTATATCACGCTATATTGTGAAATATTAGACAATTACATCATAATATGATGAAGTATAAGGTAATTGCATCACATATAATATATTATAAGTATGAATGATGAAGACCAAAATGTGTGTGCGTGTGAGGAAGTAATAGATAACTATATACGGTAAAACAATCAGGTACTTATAAATAGCTGAAATTATTAGATACTTTATTATGATGAAATATTAGATAATCTTATACTATACTATGATATAAGTGTTAAATACTATACTATGATGAAGTATTAAATAATCATGCTATACTCTCTAATGTAAGTGTTAGATATTCTTATGATACACTCTCGAAAGTAAGTATTAGATATACTCCATAAAGTAAGTATTAGATACTCGTGCTGTACTCTAATATAAGCATTAGATACTCCTCTGTTCTCTTATATGAGTATTAGATACTCGTTCTGTACTCTAATATGGGTATTATATACTGTACTGTTATAAAGTATTTTATACTTATAATATTGTGATGAGTTGATGTATTACTAGTTAACTCGAAACGGTCAAACAAGCACTTGTTCAGTTGGAGGTAATTAATACAGTGGATAGATTATAGTTTCCAAGATAGAACCAAAAGCATTTCCAAGGCAGGCATTAAAAAATCCAGGAAGACAACCACACTTCCCCCGCAGTACTGGGCATCAAAGGCTAAAAGCCTGCCCTTGGAAACAGTTAAGCGGAAAGAAGAATCCCGAAGTACTTCCGCAATTTGATCTTTATGTGTTGTTACGGAACCACTGTCCATTGGAACGCCTGGGCTCGGTATTAAAGAGGGGAAGGGAGCACCACTGATGACCACAACACGCACAGTTACCGGTCGCATGCCTGAGAAGCATTTTTATCCCGCGGTTTCCGCTTGCTCCTAGAAGTTCGCTATTGTTTCACAGGCAATTGATCGCAGAGATCCAAATGATGCAAAAATGATGCCATGAAAAGCCTCTTTTTGTTGCCTTTTTTCGGGGTTTGCTTCTTTGGGGGCGGATGGCACCAGAATGGCTGTTTGCGAAGCCCCTCTTCCTTCCCTTTCCTTTTGTGCATTATTTTCTTGTTTACTTTCATCGTCCGGTTAGGGAATGCACTAGAGGAGAGCTGATGTAACCCCATAGGCGGTCATTTGTCTGTGGTTTAGGAAGACACGGGGAAGGAAGGAAAAAAATAATACTGCGCCGCGTACGTAAAGATAAATTGCCCGGAATCATCCCTGAATAACGCTATGGACTATGAATGCACTTAAATCTTTCTGCATTGCGTTCTAAAGATGAGGCTTGAAATGCTAAGACCTTAAGCGTTTGGGTCTAGATTTCTTTTATTGGTGTTTATTCTAAGTTACCATCAAATGCAGTCTCGCCCCCTGAATATATTTTGGCTACCTCTCTTTCAAAAATTATCTTTAGTTTGCTATCAGCTAGTATTTTACATTTGTTATATAATATATTATAAATTTAAAAGGCAAACGCGTGAACGTAATCATAAATTACGAGCATTCGTCCTTGAATAACGCTATGGACTATGGATAAACTTAATCTTTCTGCATTGCGTTCTAAAGATGAGGCTTGAAATGCTCAGACCTTAAGCGTTTGGGTCTAGATTTCTTTTATTGGTGTTTATTCTAAGTTATACCATCAAAAGCAGTCTCGCCCCCTGAATATATTTTGGCTAGCTCTCTTTCAAAAATTATCTTTAGTTTGCTATCAACTAGTATTTTACATTTGTTATATAATATATTATAAATTTGAAAGGCAAACGCGTGAACGTAATCATAAATTACGAGCATTCGTCCTTGAATAACGCTATGGACTATGGATAAACTTAATCTTTCTGCATTGCGTTCTAAAGATGAGGCTTGAAATGCTAACACCTTACGTGTTTGGGTTCAGATTTATTTTATTGGTTTTCACTCTAAATTATCACCAAATGCAGTGTTGCCCCCTGAATATCTTTTGGCTATCTCTTTCAAAAATTATCTTTAGTTTGCTATCAGCTAACATTTCACATTTGTTGTATAATATATTTATTATCAAATAAAAAGGTAAACGCGTGAACGTGTTGATAAATTGCACGGATTCATCCTTGAATAACTCTATGGACTATTAATGCACTTAAATCTTTCTGCATTGCGTTGTAAAGATGATGCTTGAAATGCTAAGACCTCAAGCGTTTGGGTCTAGATTTCTTTTATTGGTGTTCTCTCTAAGTTATCATCAAATGCAGTGAAGATATTCTGGCTATCTCTCTTTCAAAAATTAACTTTAGTTTGCTATCAGCTAGTATTTTACATTTGTTATAATGTGTATTATTTACAAATTAAAACGTAAACGTGCATACGTAAAGATAAATTGTCCGCAATCATTTCTGAATAGAGCTATGGACTATGGATGCCCTTAAATCTGTCTACAATGCTTTCTAAAGATGAGGCTTGAAATGCCAAGACCATAATCGTTTTGATCTAGATTTGGATAGATTTATTTTATTGTTATTCATTATTCGTTATTGACAAGTGGAATGTCATACTCTCTCTCTCTGAACATGCAGTGTTATATATTCTGAATATATCTCCTACGTCATCTAAAAATTTGAAAGAATTAGCGCTATTGATGAATACGTGTAACAATTAAAATGACTGCACTTCATTGATATTCAGGTTCACCTGAAATAATCAATTTACTAACAGCAACAAAATAAATTTATAAAGTAGTTTAACATTAATTTACCTGTTTTACTTCTGAACTCTATATAAAGTGTTCTTGTTTTACACATTTTGAGCATAACATAAAGTATCGACGTATTTCCTAATATACGTTTATAAGCCTAAAACCATGAATACCCAGTACAAATTTGTAGTACACAAATGCTCTGAGGGAAGACTGCCAGCATTCGTAAAACACAAAATGGATTGTAATAAAAAATCAATTTATTTCAGTAAGATCGATTCTTATTGTACCTGGAAATCATTCAAGTCCAGTACTTCAGTACAGTGCATTAAGCTTTAAAAATATGAAAATCGCATTAAACGGGCAACCGAACAACGCTACCTAAGAACTTGAGCAATATTTATGAGCACCCAAAGTTAAATGAAAGACAAATTCTGCGCAATGTATTTTTAAGCTTTGGTGGATATATGTCTAGCTTGGTCAACTTGAGAAAAAGTATTTAATCAATGTTGATAAATTGATAGAATTTTCTTGAAATATAAATCCAACTTGATCGTTAAATACATGCAAGTTGTTATAGGAGGCTGTTATTTTAATGGTGAAGCTACACTTTTGTGAATGGCAGTTAACCTCGTTTTGGGTACTACACTCCATTTTCAGCCCAGACAGAAAAATTAGCATCTGCCAACTGATAAGGATCAGTATCTTCAAACTTGTGTATTTCTTTCGTATTAAATCATCTGAGAGTGAGGAGATTTCAGAGTATTGTTGCTAACCCACAAAACACATACTGACTAAATAATCCCAGTTATTGGTTTAAAGATAATACATGGAAGGGAATAAAATCCTTAAGAACTATTCCATTGAACAATGTCAAATCTGGTTAAACGTCATAGAGTTGCAGAATGCGTGTGAATATATTCGTGTGAGTAGAATGATATGAGTGACGTGTGAGGTAGAATGATATATGAGTGATACGTGGGAAAATGTTATATGAGTAAAATGAGATATGAATAAAATGAGATATGAGTGACGTATGAGAAGAATGATATGCTAGTGTGAATATCTATAAAATATATGTATACAAATGCATATATGTTGGAGAACAGAATTAATATATTGTGTAAATAGAATGTGAAATGTATGCAAATAGAATACAATATATAGTGTGACAGAATATAATACATGAGGGGAATTTAATAGAATATATCGTTGGAATAAAATGCATCCTACAGTAAATATAATAGAATATCTTTAATGAGAACAGAGTGTAATATATGTGTGTGAATATTATATTATATACCGTATGGTAAAATATAATGTATGCTTGTAACTAGAATATACTACAACGTGCGGTAAAATAAAATATATACTTGTAAATCGAATAAAATAAAATATATGCTTGTAACTAGAATATACTACAACGTGCGGTAAAATAAAATATATACTTGTAAATCGAATAAAATAAAATATATGCTTGTAAATCGAATAAAATATATTGTTGGAATAGAACAATATATATCGTTGGAATGGAACAAAATATATGCGTGTGAGCCCCCGTCAAAAACAGTTAATTTTCGAATCTAATACCTTGAAAATAATTAAAATACAGCTATTTTACTCAAAAAACAAAACCTTCGAATTTTTCCTTTCTAATGTTATATTACTATGGATTTTTGAATATGTAAGGTTGACGTTGATGCCGAAGGCGGATTTCTATATCCAATATGAGCCTTATGGGCCATAAAGTACTATTTTTAACTCTATTATTGTCTAAATTTAAATGAAAAGTGACTGTATTGTAATTAATCGATTGAATGAAATACTTAAAACTATTACTGGCTTACATACTTTAAGTTTTTATGAAACTGAATTGTGGGTGTGATAGCTTTACCAGGGAGGGGAGGGTTAAGTACAACACCGTTTATGGATGCACAAATTTTTAGATATATTATGAAGTGTATTCAAGGTGATGAATGTTGGAAATACCAACTCATTTTCTACAGGACGCTGTTTGTCAACACGGTCTATAGCCTGTCTTGAAATAGTCTAGATTGACTAGATTATCTCCTAAAGCACTCATTTAACGAGAAAGGGAATTGTATGCTACGACAAAAAACTCAAACGAAACCATGCTAATTTTGACATTTATTCATTTACATGATGGCATTAATACTTCTGCTTAACTTTGTATAGGAAATTAAGAGTAAACGTTCCTCAACTAGTCTCTCTTGAAATGCGCACACTCAAAATATTTTACATAAAAGTTTCTTATATGCCGTGATAATTAATCTAAATAAAACCATGCTTATTTCAACAATTAGTCACTAAATGACATCAGAATTCATGTTTCATACTATTTAACTCTCCAACTGGTTTTAATGAGAAACCGTCTATCAAGATCTGGCCAATTTTGCTAATAATGATATATCTCGCCATTAAGATATTGCTGCTTTTTTATGATGAGGAGATCAAAATCTGGCCAGTTTATTTAATGACGACATATCTTGTCAAGACAACCATCAGGAGGGTAAAAAATTATGTGTAAAATATCTCTCAAATAGAGTCTCTCCTGAGATATACATTCAAAATTTACATAAAAGTGAAACGTATGATACGACAAAAATAAATAAGCCAAACCATAAATTTTCAATATACTGGGTGATTCTACGGTTATGGGACAAACTAGGATGGGTGGTACAGCTTACTAAAGCATGCATTTTTCGTTAGGAATGTATGGTAGGAAGTGACGCATGGAGGCACGAACACAAAAAATGAGACATAAACAGGAAACATTATTTGTTTACAACATCATTGCAAAGTGCCTCTTTGGAGCAATGTTTACAATAAATGCTCAAACTTGCGACCACCAACAGTACTATAAACTCGGGAACTGTGATTGGCTGGCTATGCTGTTGGTAGAGGGCAGTAGTGCGTCTGGCCATCCACGATCCGATGCATCTGCGGGAAAACGTCATTTGCAATTGTGCTGTCAGCCATGATGGGAGATTTTACAAATAATGCAAAGGCGTACATGAATATGATGTACGGTTCTGCTAATGGGAACGGCAGAGCAGCGCTACGGCTACATCAGGAACGTTTTCCGAACAGGCGTATGCCGAACCACAAAATGTTTGAGCGGTTGCATCGTCACCTTTGAGAAAATGGTTCATTCATCACCAGCTCGGACTGAAGAACTGGATCAAGAACTGTACGACTTCCAAACATTTTAGAAACCATCGTGAACATTATGGATGAAACACGCCTCACAAGTACAAAATATATTGTACGTCGTGTACATGTGAATCAACCCACCGTTTGGAGAGTCTTAAATGAAGAACGTTTACACCCATTCCATATTCAAAGAATCCAAGCGTTGAAGGCAAGTGATTAACCGCTGCGCGTAGAATTCTGCCAATGGTACTTGCAGCTGTGTGTGTTGCAGCCAGATTTCCCAACTTCTGTGCTGTTCACAGATGAGGCGACTTTTACACAGTAAGGTGTTTTTAATGTGCACAATACTCATGTGTGGGCAAAAAAAATTCCACACGACACAAGTCCACAAGCATTCCGAACACGCTTCTTTGTGAATTTTTGGGCGGGTATTGCGAACTATTTCCTCACTTCTCCTACCAACGCGACTCAATAGCTCACATTATCATATTTTTTGGAAGAGGTTTTTTTCAGAATTGCTGTAAGATTATCCGATTGTCATTCGTAACCACATGTGATCTCAGCATGATGGTGATGCACCCGCCCATTTCAACGTGATTGTCCGCAATTACCTGAATACCAGTTTTGCGGGGCGATGGATTGGGCGTGGTGGACCAGTCCGATGGCCATCCCGATCGCCATATTTATCAAGCATCGATTACTTCTTATGGGGGCATCTGAATACCATCGTTTACGGGACTCCAGTTATTCAATTGAGAACCTCGTTGCTCGACTATCCATTGCGGCTGCAAGCGTGCGCGAAATGCCTGACATCTTTGGAACTGTTCACCAATCACTCCTTCGACGCTACCATGTATGTATTACTTATTACTGTTGATGGTTGCAATTTTCAGAATTTATTGTAAAAATTGCTGCAAAGAAGCACTTTGCAAGGATGTTGTAAATAAACATTGTTTTTCTGTCCATATCTCATTTTTCGTGTTCGTGCCTCCACGCGTCATCTGAAAAAATGTGGAAAAACCGCACAACTGGATCTTTTCCTGAGATTTGCGCACTCATAAATTTTACATAAAAGCGAATCATGTGCTACGGCAAGGTTAATTGCTGGCGAATGTGTTTTCAAATTAATGTATACGGCTCATTATGCGCGAACCCCTTCAGCATATAATCCCCGTTCAAATCAAATCTATTAAAATTGTATGTGATTAGTTTTAATAGACCGCAAGCAATTATGACTTACGGTCATTATTCAGAGGAGACTTCAGCCAGAGGCCGAACACCAATTGTGTGATTATTACCAAAGAACGCATTCGGAAGTGGACGGTAATGACCCCTCACGTAGCAAGCGGCATTTCAAATTAACTAATGCAATTGGTTACCTCATCATGCATAACTCCATTAAAAACATACCGTTGCGGCTTCACGCCTATGGTTGGACGCAGACATAGTGTCAAATGCCTTACGCTTCCCACTCCCAGAAGGAATTACGAGTATCAAAATATCCAGAAATCATTTAGGTGATACTTTAATTGCTTGTACTGATTTACACTAAATTCGGGCGCGGAATTATCTCCTCAGTTTTTTTTCACGAAATGATAATTTTTCCATTATCCACACATAGAGCACGCGGAAACGGTTTTTTGGGGTTCCGCATGAATTGCACTTCGTGGCTTTCGGTTTCGGGATTTTTGAAAGGTAGAAGATATAGGTTTGGACAGAGAAAAATATGTTCAAATCCAATCCGGATGTATTCGTATGACCAGAACACAGTGGAAAATAAACAAGTGATTGAGTTACTGATTTACTCTTTCTTTATATTACATTTCATCAATGAAGATCAGAATAATTTCACTAATGACAAGATGTCATAATAATATAGCTCAAATGATGCTGATGGCGACATAAATATCTGGTGAGTTATCTCCTAATGATTAGAGACGAAGAGTTCTTGATGGATGAGATATAGTAGATAATTGACCAAATAAAAAAAATCGGCAATATTTTGATGTCGAGTTATGTCGTCGAAACCACCCAGAGAGTTAAATATCTAAAAAATATTTTCTGATGGTACAATTTTTGTACCTGGCTACACTAAATTAGGACGTGGAACTAACTTCTTTTTTTTTTTACAAAATGATTTTTCCATTATACACATTTTCAGTATGTGGAAACGGTTTCTATGATTCCGCTTGAATTCTACTCAACGGTTTTCCAGTTTCGAGTTTCTGAAAGTGATAGGCAATACATTTGGACACTGAAAATATCTTCTATCGATTAGGATATGTATACAATAGAACACAATGATGAATAAGAAATTGGTTAATATGGGATTTACTGTTTCTTTACTCTGCTCTGTACATTAACTTTTCTGGTGGTATACACGACTTGATATCTGAACCTCAGCAAAGTTCAACAGCTCTTGTTGGGCAGAAGTATATCTCTTCAATGTAAGAAAATTGCCTAGATTTTGATCTCGTCAACGAAAAGGAAATCGGAAATATCTTAAAGACAAGGTACGTTATTATTAGCAAAGTTAGTCAGGTCTTGATTTTCGAGATATCTCGTGAAACCAATTGGACGGTTAATAATGTATTTTCCCAACCCTATGGTTACAATTTAAAGCTATCATCTTGAGGGGGTCTTCCTGATACAATGTCACCTTTGCCATACAAACATAAAAGAGAAAACCTTTTTACCGCTAAAACATTGTATTCTAACTGATATATAGAAATATAATCACTCAAAAAGTGTAAAAGGTTGATGTCAAAATTTGTTTTTCTTTCATTATTGCCATATGTGGTATTTTGTGATTTCCACCTCGTGGCAAAATCTCTTGTCTTCAGCTGATCCAATAAAAGTTACAACCAAATGTATACAAAAATAATAGTTTAATCAAATCACACAAGGGAAACTATTAGTTTTTTGCTCTCCTGAAAAGGGCAGAATTTAGACATCAACCCTTTAGAAATTTGAGTGATGATATCTGCAAAAAGGTTCCAGCGTCAAACAAACTAGTGTTGCAGCTAGTGTACAGCTAGTACAGCCTTGGCGATTTTTTGGCGCAATTCTAAATTAAAAAAATAATGACAAAATATGTTTCTTTCAAAAAAAAATTTTTACAACGGAAAAGGAAAGCTTGAAAACATATTTAAGAACTTTTGAAAAGTATATTTTTTAAAAACTTTCAATAAAAATAATAAGCTTAAACACATTTTAAAACACTATTATGAAAAAGCAGTAAAACTAAACTGAGAATGTTGGGTAACAATACCCTGAAACTTATCAATTACATAAATACAGTGGGCATGTTGAAAAAAACCTGATACGTCAGAACTCTGTTCCGGGAAAAAATTATTATAAAGAAAAACCATTAAATTAACCAATGAAATCAAAGAAAAAAATTAAAAGGACCAATGGAACCAAATGATATTTTAAAATTAAAATAACCAATGAAATCAAAGAAAACATATAAAAAGAACCAATGAAATCAAACGATTTTAAACGGATTTTGAAAGAACTTTCTAGAATAATCAAAAAGAAAATTTAAAGTTTCCGTTTGCCGAGGTTGCCATTAAAACCACAATAACCCTACATATAGATGGGTTGATTTAACCTAGCGTAACTCGCTACTAGAAGTGCGCCAAAAAAAAAATCACCAAGGCCGTTGCCATCGCTATAAACGTAGACTGTAGCTGTACCCAAACGAAACAACGATACGAAATACTTGTCAAGTTTTGAACAGGTATGACACACTTAAAACAAAGTATAAATTTATGTCCCTCACCATACGCTCCAATTTAAAGGAAGGACCTTCAGGGTCTCTATAGTACGATTTCACCTCATCCGTGCCAACGAAAACCAGAAAACATTTAAACTCTTTAAAGCGTAACTCATAGTTAATAAAGAATCCCTAAATTTCATAGTAGAGATTAACTTTAAAAAGGTATTCGTCATTATTAAGACTGACCGGATCTAGATCGCCAAGATATGTCGTTCTTAGAAGAAAACTGACCACATACAGATCTTCTTGATCTCGTCAGTATAAAAAGAATCGGCAATATCTGAAGGACGAGTTATTTCGTCCTTAGGAAACGGTAAGATCTTGTTCGATGAGATACCTCATTGAAACCACTTGGGGGTTAAATGCCTAAAAATAATTTATCGCTCAGTTTAATTTCCATTATCCACTCGTCAAAACGGTTCTTGTGGTTTCGCATGAATTCTACTTTGCAGCTTTCGGTTCCTAGTTTTCTGAAAGTGGGAGGAAATAGATTTGGACTGAGAAAAATACGTTGTTTCCAATCGGGTTATGAGAAATGCATTGGTTGTGTTATTTACTCAGATTTTAGAATAGAATTAGAAAGAAAACAAATGGCTGACAGGTAGTTATTTAATGAACATCACGCTGAAGCAACACAAGGGGCTATTGGTGACAGTCATTTCCGAAGAGAAAGATACAAGGGCAACACCACGTAAGTTTGAACCACGGTCAGATGACGAGGTCACATCTTAGCTGGCACCCCACTGTTCAAATTTTCACACCACGCCAAGACATTTGAGGCCACGACTTATTAAAAGTGTACAAGCACTCCTCAAAAACGACGGTTTTTGGTTGGATTAAAATTCTCAACCCTCTGGTTGCTAACCGTTATACTTCTAACTTGGCTACCATGGCCTGACAAATGTGGAGATAGTGATTTATAGGGTTTCTTTATGCTAGTTTTGGGGCATTAAATATCCAAATTATCTGCTAGTTAGTTTAATTGTTTGTACAAAATTGCACTAAATTCAGACCTGGAAATATATCCTCGGTTCTGTTCACATATTCGAAGACGATACATAAAACTGGTTATATGATCTATTCAAAATATTAGAATACTCTGAATGAAAAAGATCAGTAAGAATTCTTTCATGTCAGGTTCTTTTGTGTTTTTCAATGCTTTATTTTTACTATAATTGAGATTATTCTTTGCTTCTAATACTGCTCGCTTCTTTCTAGTTTTTTTTTTGTTGCCCTCTGCCATAAAGATTCATTTTTATAAAAGTAAACATTGCCGTAAAACTGCTTTCATCCTCTGAGAGGTAGGTCCTTGTAAACTTCGGTCTATCCTCACTGATTTCTAATCATTTATGACCATTTCGAGAAATGTAATCTTTGATAGAATTCCTCAAACATTATTTTAATTTCTATAGCCATATCACAGGTATCTTAGACCTTTGGAACTATAAAGGAACATCTCATTGAGAATTATCGAAACCCACCATCATTCACATGCTTACAAACGGGGACTCGAACCCGATCCTACTGAATGGTAAACAAATGATATGATAACTATACCAGTTTCAATTAATAGATGAAATTATTTAGTCAGTATGTCTTCTAGTATAAACATAATGCCAGGTTTTTCGAGAAATCTTGGAAAACTCAAATGGTTTGAATAAATGTATGGTTCTTTAGTGCAAAAGTGTTTAAATTTTTTCAATGCACGCAATAATTCAAACCCTTTTCATTTCGTTTAAAACATCTAAAAGGAATATTTCAGTACGATTAATTACTTTTTAATGGTACAGTATAATATAGTAAAATAAAAATAAGTGTAAACTTAAATATATTTATTTAAGGCGCATTCACATCAATTTAAATTAATAAATTACTAATTTAATGAATGTAATACTGATTTATTTCAATAAGTAACCTGTCATGAATATTAACATTTTACAATAATATCACAATCATTATTCAATTTGCATAGAACGAACTTCATGATTACGACAGTAAATAAAGAAAATAAAATTTGAAACTTGTAAAATGACTCAAAATATCCCTGGCCCTATTTCAACTTAAAAACAAAAAGCAACACGTTCGTAAGTTGCTTTGAGGATCTAAATTCAATTGAAAGTGTTTTGAAATTATTTAAATGAACAAAGAAGTAAAATAATTAGAATTAAGTCCATGAATTACCAACTCTCATCACTTAAGACAATGCTTTCAAATAACGCAGCTCCTGCATTTTACTTTAACCTGAAACGGAACAATTATTACCACGAACTAGAAATCGTAATGAGCTGAAATATTAATGATTTATTTATATATTTAGATGAAAGTAAATGAGATGGGTGTTCCAGTTGCATTTTCTGCATTGAAAACATGTTGTACAATCATAATTCGACAAACCATTTGGTTATAAAGTTAAACCAAATGATTTCCCATCGGATAGATCTCTCGCACAACAAAATAAAAAAGTTGAAGAATAATCCAATCTCATCCCATTAATAAAATCTTTGAATAAAGCAGAAGCTCCTACATCTCAATCCAAACAAAACATCCCAAACAGCGTCCAGACGGAATATCTGCTATTAAAAATCAGAACTACTTCTCATTCATTTGAAAACTAATGAGATCCAGGCTTTTAAGGGGTAGGAATTTAATGTATAGGTTCAGATCCCCGAAAGAAAACATTTAAAATCAGAGCTTCAGAAGATGGGTGGGAAAAAATAACAAACAATTTCTCTTTATTCAAATTTCCCCCAGACTCCTTTCATTGCTTGACGGATGAAGTGTCAAACATAAAACCTTAAAGTTTTTACGGATCTCCCAATATCGGGCAAGAACATGCCAAATGAGAGATCACATGGTACTGAGCCAGGCGAATAAAATCACTGTAGGATGATAAAAAAGAAGAAAAATAGTGTGTAAAAAATAATAAGAAATAAAAATATATATACCATGCCCTCTTGGCATTTTGCCGATCCACATCTTTCTCTGGAAAGCCTCCTAAACTGTTCATAACGACTGGAGCTCAAAGCGAAGCTCTTTGATTTCCACAGATTCGGAGTATGAAAAATATTCTGACAACTTAAATAAAGTATAAACAAATGGATTCTGTGCTATGGATAACGAGCTGAAATGGTTCACGCATCGCAAATCCGTATCCAGGCAGAATGTTTAAATTTTGTTTTCGATAAAACAGTAGTCTGGAAGCGTTTCTTGTGTTTTTCGCCCGTTTTTTGCCGATAATAATCGCCAAGCTGTTTAATAATTTCCCTCGTTGCATTACTTGTGCCGTTTCTCATGAACAGCATAATTGACATCACTCAAAAACAAGCCCAGTATTGTATAAGAGTGGTAGGATCTAGATTCACTCTTTCTCGCTGAAAGGTTTCTTTTCGAAGGCTCTTGTGTTGGATGCATGGGATCGTGGGAAATTTACTGTGACTAAGAAAAAAAAATTTTTAGTGTTAGAGGATTTCTTATATTTATGATTACATTATATGAATGTTTTGACACTTTAAATAAATATACAACTGTGAATTTTAACAAATTAAAGTTTATTCATTGTATTAAAAAATGTATTTTTTTAAATGTTGGAGGATTATTTATTTATAATTATTATTTAAAGTTTTGAAACTTTGAATAAATGTGCAACAGTGAATTTTGATACAATTAATTAAAAATTATTCAAGGTACTAAGAAGTTTAATTTTTGAATTTTCACGTCTGTACTGAGAGAGATGTTACAATGTTGTATTAATTATACCAGAAAATTTGTTTTTGAATTTTAAGCAGTTTTTTTTTTCATGTTTAAAATTTTTTTAACAATTTGTATTGATGTTGTATTGCTGAATTAAATGAACAAAATAAAATAAATTTTTGACTTTTAAGCATTTAAATTTGTTTTTATTTTTTGATAATTTTGAATTGTTAACAACTGTTATTGATGTTTGCATGCCTTGTAATATTTATTGTATATAGGAAAATTATTTTTTGAATTTTAAGCAGATTTTATGTATAAAAATTTTTTAACAATTTGTATTACTATTGTATTGCAGAATTAATTGAACGAAATAAAATCAATTTTTGACTGTTAACCTTTCTTTTTTAATATTTGATTATTTTGAGTTTTTAACAATTGTTATTGAGTAGCTTTGTAGTATTTATTGTACCTAAAAAATTAATTTTTTAATTTTTAGCAAATTTTTTTATTGATTGTTTTTAGTTTTTAACTTTTTGTATTAATGTCACATTTCATCATTATTATATGACATGAGAAAATGAATTATTT
Source organism: Metellina segmentata (assembly GCA_947359465.1). NCBI lineage: Eukaryota > Metazoa > Arthropoda > Arachnida > Araneae > Tetragnathidae > Metellina > Metellina segmentata. The sequence continues at coordinate 14,694,429 of OX375884.1, read as the reverse complement.
TAAATTTAACAAGTTCATCAAGCTTTCGTATATTTTTATTCTTGAATTTTAAATCAGTTTTTTTATGTCGCATGACTACTTATAAAATACAATTTAATTATTTCTTTCAATTAATTCAATCAATGTCTCGAAAGCAATTGTATTGTTCTCCTTTATGAGGTTGTCGGAATTCCTACCTCCGTGAAACCGTTAAGGCTTGGCGCAGTCTGTGTCTACCAAGAGAATCACTTCCACCACAGAATCTGTGATTGTCTGTTGCCCTGGAAACAGATCTTATCCAGATTTTCATAAGGAATGTATATAAATAATAATATAGTGCTTGTTTGTTAACACATTGAATATTTTCGACCAGTTTCAAGTTTTCTATTCGTCTTGGACTATTATGATGCTGAATATCCGCCTCTTGTGCCTTTTGGTGTCTGTCTGTTTGGCTGTATTGTGTGTGCATTATACATGTCCACATGGTTTAACATATTTTCATGAAACCTTGCATACCGTGAGTACTTATCTTCATTTAGTGACTGAACTTGTTTGCGTAAGTCTGTCTGTCTGCCTTTCTGTTCTATACTTGATTTTGTGTGTGTTTTTTTTTTTACAATCCTCACATTAATTTTATTATAGATATTTAATTGTACTGTAGTTTAGTTTATAAATTATATATTAGTTTAGTGAATGCAATGTTAAACATTTCTTAATTTTATATTTAGATAAGTTTAAGGCTAAAACACCTGAGTAAGTATGCTTAAATCAACCATAATTCGGTAGTTTTGGTGAAACTGAAATGCATATTGAGTATTACGATTACTTGGATTGATTTACCATTAATGCTAAAAAAGCAATTATTTTACAGAAATTTCTTTTAATAGAATTTTATCTCTGATATTTCATTTATTTCAAGTCTTATTTTTGTTCTGTGCGGAATTTAAACGATTTCCGAATATTTGGGACACATGATATTTTTCAACGAACGAGAATAAAACCGAAACTCGTGTTGGTTGATCACGCGTGCAGTGATATTTTCTCTTTCTTTCGCCTTGAATTAATTTCACATTTCTAAATTTTGTGCACTTTTTAGTTGTAAGTTGTGGCAACACTGCAAGATTAAGCGATAAAAAGGAATCACAAATTAATATCTTTAGAACAATTTTTTCCCAGCATCTTTTATTTTGTTTTATTTCGCTGTGTTTTCTGTTTTAAACCTTTATTATTTTAATAAAGTATTTTTCTTCTCATCACACGCAACACCACTACAAAGTAATTGACTTAAAGTGGCAGGTAAGTCCGAATAAAGCAGATTTTAAGTGTTATGCCATTATTGAAAGAATAATGAGCCAAATTCCACAATGTCGCATGTGCCACATATAAAAAAATATTGTTTTATTGACTATTAGTGCGAGTGTTCTCACCATAAATTCGTCAAACCTTTCGGCATTTGTAGCTTTTTCATACAGCTAGGGTCCAATGTATGCGAAATGTATTACATGAATGGATATGCATGTGTAGGATTTGTGTCCAACGTAAGTTGTAGAAAGTATAAATATATGGCTACAGGTGTTCAAATATTATTTTATTTTACGAAAGACGTTAGTGTTTATATATTTTTATCATCTCTTCAGTCTAGAGTTAACCAATTTAAACCGAGCAAGGTCGGGCATTTTGCTAGTGCTCGAATAAAAATAATCAAATTTGTCAATATGTGTAAAAATTTGTATTTATTGACAAGAAGATATATGCTACTAAACAACCTCTTTATACCTGCAAACACTTACGAAATGGAACAGAAAATTAAGGAATACGAAAAAATTACCCCAGTTTAAAGGTATGGAAATAATGTACCAAATGGATAAGAACAACTAATAGAGGAAAAGCTGATAGCTTAAGGTACATATCAGGATTTGCATATCCATCTGGTGCTTTAATTTGGTACGTGTGTCTCGAATTAATTCCAGGTACCATCACCCCAGGTCATAAAAAAGATAATGTGTATGGTGGTTTAACACTAGGACGGCTGGTACTTCATTACCCTAAGACAGCCACCGGCATCGTTTCGACACCAGTATATTAATTGCTTAAAATCGTGATAATAGCTAACTCATATGTGTGATTATTTTCAATTAGACTTATTTAACAATAATTTAAAAAGCTAATGATTATTTATGCCACAAAAAAATTATAAAAAAAAGTAAATCGATTGTTAAACGCGTAGAACACACAAAAAACAACAAAGTTTAGAAAATAAAAGTTTTTTTTTTAAATTTAACTTTTATATTCATGCACAATTTTCCAAGAGCTTATAAATATGTATACTATTTTATGTAAACTTAAGATATAACACATACCTTATTTACTATTAGAGTAATAAGCAATCTTTCCCGCGTTTCGCTTACAGAACAATGTGCTTTGTACGTGCATTTATTGCGTAGAAAGTTAGAATTTTAATTTTACGTTTCCCGTGCATTAGATTATTTATAATTTAGGTGCTCTTACCCATAGGAATCTGAAGTCAGGACGGACTCATTAGGGTTTAGCTTATGAAATTTAAATTACCTTATTTCCACGTAAAATATTTCCAGCTGTAAAGCAATCTTTCACACATTATATATATTGTATTCTTTGCCGTCCTGAGTAATAAAAATTCACAATATTATAGGTATTGTCAGCAGCAACTGTGTAACTTTTTCAAGAAGGAAGGTAGTTAATTCACTTCACACTACAAGAACACAACTGGCTATTGGCGACGGTTCGGGATTCATCCCAATGGGAAATATCCGAACTTCTACTTTGCGTTGTCCTCGGATCTTTCTCTTTGGGTAATGTTAATTTTTTATTTACGAAGTACTAAAGCAACAAAACGGACAATTGACGACGACCCGGGATCAATCCTTTAAGGGATAGATCCGAGGACAACACCACGTAATTTTGAACCACGGTCAGATGACGAGGCAACGCTTGAGCCTTTCCCTTCGGGATTGATCCGGGACCGTCGCCAATAGTTGCTCGCGCGATGTTGATTCAAATACCTACTTACTGAACGTCCTTGAGGTTGCTTTGTTTTATTTTCTCGTAGTCCAGATTCTTATCCGAATTTAACTCTCAATACGAGAGATTAACACATCAGATTAATTTTTGGATTTGGATAGTTCGCGCACTAGATTTCCAATAATTTCAGAACCCTTTTGTCGTCATTATTTTTGTCCGGTACATGAAAATCACTTGCCATTCACATTGTTATACTTGCGAACATACACAAACCTAGACGTACTAAGCAACAAACCCTCTTCGATGTCAAAATGACACCGACGACCGTTCTAGTGTTAAGGTATCCACCAGGGCCAGCCCTACTTGAAGTCGAGGCATAGCAGTAATGTACCAGATGGATCGGAACGATTGATGGATGGACAACTGATTGCTTATCTTACATATTAGGATTTGCATATCCATCTGGCGCTTTTGCGTCACGAATAAATATAAAGTACCGGCAACCCCAAGGACATTAAGAGGTAGGTAGGTGTTTAATTAACGTCGTACTGGAGCAACACTACGGGCTATTGGATAAGGTCCAGGATCGCCAAAAGGATTGTTTGTTGATTTTACGCTGAAATACCGAATCACCTATCAGAGCGTCACAAATCTTCCGAAGTGAATATTTCCTAAACGCTACATGCAATAGAAAAACGATTTTTTTGGATGGGTTCCGATAAAAGATCGCGTGTTATGATTACTGTTTGGTCTTTTCTGACTACTTTGTGTAGTTCTCTAAACATCTCATAGCATGTCATATCTCATCCACTTCAGGATATGTTCACGTTTAGTCCAATGTCATTCAGCGTCTTATACTAAATACCGACATTGATTGGTTGAAAGAATGATATGAGATTTTCCGTTGGTTATTATCAAATTCATACATGGAATACTGCAGGTTGCAGAACGGATATATCCATCCATGTGGTTCAAAGCTACTTTGTACTCGGGACTTTCCTTTCGAACCGTCACCAATAGCCCGTTGTGTTGCTCTAATGCGACATTAATTAAAATATCTACCATGTGGAACCCGTGGTTGGTTTTTTTTGTAGGGGTTTTATGGTGACGCAATTGTAATATTTGACCAGGCTGCGCTAAGCACGACAGAATATCAAGTAATAGACAAAAACACGCAATGAAAGATTTTACTGACACAGCAGGAGAAAAATGCACCCATGGAAGAATGCACCTGACATGAATCGAACCTTCACCGCTTTCAGCTTCCAGGTCACATTTAGTCACAAGGTCACATACGAGCGTAGTGGGCTGTTTCACGACGACCCCTGTGGATTCCATGGAAAAAAATATGTATACTTTTGTGTTATATCAGTTATGGATTAACTGTTTGAAGTATGCTATGAACCCTACAATTGGTTTCGACGAGTTATATCGTTCATCAAGATCTTATCAGTTTGCTAGTGACGAGGTACCTCATCGAGACAACCACGAGGAGGGTTTACGGTAGCACTTGATTGCATGATTTCTAACATTTATGCAACATTTGCAACAGTTACTGATGGCTTGAAACAACACAACATAGTCGACAGTTTTCCTTTTCCCAAATAAATCGTCATCTGACCGTGGTTCAAAATTACGAAATGTGTTGATCTTTCCCTTCAGAATTGATCTCAGACCGTCACCAATAGCTCGTTCTGTTGCTCCAGTGCGACGTTAACTGAGCTACCAATCTACCTACCAAAAAAATCATGTTCCTGTAGCCTCTGATGGTTTGCTAATTCCACTATCCGACCCGCAGTTTTGTTATCGTGATTTCAACCAGTTTGACTTCACAAATAATAAATTACTAGAATTATTACAAGGTAATAGGTAATTGGTAATTTTATTTAACGTCGTACTAGAGCAACACAACGGGCTATTGACGACGGTCCGGGATCAGTCCCTTAAGGGAAAGATCCGAGGACAACACCTCGTAATTTTGAACCACGGTCAGATGGCGAAGCAACACCTGAGGAGCTGGCACCCCACTCTCCAAACGTCCACGCCAACCCAACGTGAGGACTTTCGGCCACGACAGATTTAAGGTGCACCAGCCGCCTCTACACCATACGTTTACAAACATCCATGCCCTTACCCGGATTCGAACCAGGAACCTTCTGATCTTGAGGCTAACACCTTAACCTATTACAAGGAATAGGTGTGACTATTTGGTCATTATGTGTGTTGTAGTGTAAAAGGAAATTGTATACTTCTCGGGAATATCGTGGCTCTCAGATAGGTTGTGTTCAAATTAATTTGGAAGTAAATACAGATACTAAAGAACTCAAAATTCCAATGGTTTCTGTTTGATCAATTTGTGAAATTCGGCAACTCGATTAGCGTGGGTTCAATGCACAACTTCTCTACGAGAGTGAAATGCAGAACACAAAGCCTGTCGTTCTGTCCTTCGAAGTTCCCGTTTAACAGAAAACTTACATTAATCATTCGAAGCATCTGAAATGATCTCAATGGCCATTGAAACCTTTTGTCACTTCGTTGCATCTGTCTAGCACTTAAACAGACAAACTAAATAGCAACACTCCCAACTTTTCAAAACAGTTAACGCTGTCCTGAATACGTTAGAAATTCGATGCAGTTGCCTTGTGAATTTCTCAACTCGAAAGTACGGCAAAATAAACTATTCATACTAATTCTACATTTCATCTATCAAGCCTGGCGTACAAAGTTCAGCTAGATTGTCCGAAAAGAATGTCAAATACGGCCAAGGGAATTCAGTTGACCAGCTTTGCTTCACTCAGCATGCTTTACTCAAATTATTTTATTTTACCTTTCTTTAATAATGCTTGTATGTTTTAAAGTGTGAATTATTTTAAAACAATCAATGATGCCTTTGAGCCGATTGCCATTTGGTATGGTTTATTGAGTGTTTCCACATTCCAAAAGATTCCAAATAATACATTTAGCAAAATAGCCTAGCAAGTAAAGGACACTGATATTTAATGTTTTTTATATTCAATGATCATATAAGCTTTTGCAGTTGAGAATGATTTATGGATTGTGTGAACATTACAAAAAGTGAATAATCTATTTTCAAAGTATTCAAATCTTCTAGTTGTGTCAACGAGGTGTCTCGTAATTGACACTAACCAGATCTTTATTTACGAGGTATATCGTCCTAGGAAAAGAAACTAACCGATTCTCGATGTACGAGAAATAAGGCAGAAAAAGGAACCTGACCAGATCTCCATTTCGTAGTCATAAAAAAATGCAATATCTTGATAAAAAATATCATCGTTAGCATCTTGTTGAGATCTTGATTAATGATATATATACAGGGTGTTTCAGTGAACCGTTTCAGAACTTCTAAGAGGGGTAGGGTACATCCTGATATCTCGAAATCATATAGAAATGTGGGGTCGGAAATGCTTTCCTGAAGCGGTGTTGTACACAGAAGCACCGTAAAGAAAAGAGACCGTAAGTGAGAAATCGTTTTAATAATACATGAAAAGAAGCAAAAGGTACATTGATTAAAGTAAGTGTTCGAAGTTTCTTCCACGGGCTACAATGCACGCCTCATATCTCCGACGCATGGACATCCGAACATTCTGGAATACTCCAGGCATATCTCGAATTTCTCCGGCAGCTACTGCAATTCTTGCAACCAGCTCCTCAACATTGTCAACAGGGGTGTCATAAACTAGAGATTTCAGATGACCCCAGAAATAAAAATCAAGACATGATAGGTCGGGTGACCGAGCAGGCAAACGCACAGGACCACCGCGTCCGATCCACTGCTGACCAAATGTGACATTCAGGTAGTTACGAACATCTCCGCTATAATGGGCAGGGGCTCCATCGTGTTGGAACCACATTGTCTGTTGCGTCGATGCAGAAATCTGTTCATCTCTCAAAAGTTGTGGCAATACTTGCTGCAGAAAGAGCAAGTAGTTAGGTCCGGTTAGACGAGACGGTAACAGGTAAGGTACGATGAGGTGATCTCCCATAATAAAGGCCCATACATTGACCGAAAATGGAATCTGTGCTGCACGACGTCGTATTGCATGCGGGTTCTCGACCGCCCAGATATGGTCGTTATGCGTTTTGAAAATTCCTTCCCTTGTGAAGGATGCCTCATCGGAAAACAACACTTCAGCAGGAAAAAGGGGATTTGTAGCACATTTTCCAAGGTACCACTGTGCGAAAGCAATACGACGTGCATAATCCTCCGGTTGCTGTGTCTGGACACGCTGCACGTGAAACGGATGCATGTCTTCTTCTCCAGACGCTGCAATGGGAAACCCCGACTGCGTTTGCTACACTTCGTGTACTCGTTCTTGGATTCCCCTGTACGTGCTGCAGCACATTCTGTTCGACGTCTGCAGTCCGTGCTGTTCTTACCCTGTCCCTGTCAGCTCTTTCTAATGAGCTGTCTCAGCTAACCTCTGGTGCAGTCTTGCAAAGAAATTATGACTGGGGATACACCTCGTCGGATATCGTTCCGCGTACAAACGCTGTGGGGCTGGCCCACTACAATTTGCAGCCCCGTACGCCAAATGTATATCGGCTAACTCTGCGATCGTGTAATCATCCATCCTACTAACTTGGCGTTCTTGTGCGAAATGAAGATTCCCTACACGAAAGCTCGGGATTTTCACACAACGCCATCTACCGCGTCAGGAAAGCATTTCTGACTGCCCATTGGTATATGATTTTGGTTCGTCAGGATGTACCCTATCCATCTTAGAAGTTCTGAAACGGTTCACTGAAACACCCTGTATATATATATGGATATATATATATATATATATATATATATATATATATATATATATATATATATATATATATATATCGGCCCCCTGCTTAGTGACAATATTCCTTTCGCAGAGTGAATCTCCTGGACAGCGAAGCTATCTGAATAATTCGTATAATACTGATTTGACTTTCCGGTCTATGACCTCACAGCGAGGCCTTCCCCACTTCTCGCTTATCCTTACGACAGATCCTTGACCTAGTCATCATAAAACACTGAAATGATCTCTCTAGCATCAAAAGTTAAAATGATCTCGCTAGCATCAAAAATTAAAATGATCTCGTTATCATCAAAACAATCTTCAATGTCTTCAATATCTTCATAACAAAATATATATTCGAAACCACTTCGAAGGTTAATCTTAGATGCCTCAGGCTTCATGACCACTAAAATTATTAAGTGTCCTAAATACTATCTTTGCAAATTGCACTCAATGTTATGAATTATAAAGTAAACCATAAGTGCATTCAGAATCAGATGCGTGAAGTGATACCCCACTTTGTTATTGACAACTCAGATACCTGAATGCTGGAGGATGTCACTAGAAATGCATTAGACCACAGGTTTATATCTCCCATGAACATGCTTTTCCATTTTTAACTGCAATGATCTCGTTATCATCAAAAACCAAAATGATCTCGCTACCATCAAAAATTAAGATGACCTCGTTATCATCAAAAACTCGTCAATATCTTCAATATATCCACAAAAAATATCTTGTCGAAATCTCTTCGAAGGTTAACCTCAAAATTCTCAAGCAGGTCAATCACCATTGAAATGATTAAGATTGTTCTAAAAACCTTAAAAATTATACACAAATATTTCATAAATTCTAAAGTAAACCATAAGTGCATTCAAAATCAGATGCTTGAAGTGACTTGCGACTTTGTTATTGACAACTCAGATACCTGAGTGATGGAAGATGTTACTAGAAATGCATTAGACCACAGATCTACATCCCCCATCAACATGATTTTCCCATTTCTACCTGACAGTTTACTGAAAATTGAAGTTCTGTGTCTCATGTGAACGATGCATGACCTACGGTGATGACAGCAGCGATAACCTCATAATCCCTTATACAAACTCTGCGTAAGTCGATCTGATTGGATAGAGCTGAATGACGATCTGGCCAGGACTGCTTTAATCTGACGCCATTGGAGCTACCCATCTCACCAATAATTAATGAATGTCAGATGGTATGCCACAGAGGCTGATGTTATAGCCCGCCTTTCGCGCCATCTTTATTGCCTTGTGCTAAGATGCTAGTGAATGGGCAAATAAAGCTTAACATATGTGGAGCTTGTTTCGCGATGTTCTGCAGCAAGAAAGACTTTTATGTCGCACAAACTCAATTGACCATTGCGTTCTTATCAGATATTTAAAACTTTTATTGTTTGCTAGTATAAACAAAAACAAGGGTTGGATATAGCACTTGAGATTTTTTTTGAAGCGTGAGAATAGTGTATTTCTAGGTGTCGCGTATGGGGTATTTGAAAAGAAATATTCAATATTGAGCAGATTTATGACTACATAAACGAAAGAAAATAATATCCGAGTTTTAATATAATTTAAGGAATGGATTGGATTTCGGTCAGGACTGTAGATTCATCATGTAACCATGATCCTTCCAGTCTGATTAGTATTCATAGAGCTCGATGATAATTGATGAATGTCAGATGGTATGCCACATAATTCATGTTATAATCCGCTTTTCTCGCCAACTTTATTGCCTTGTGCCAAGATGCTAGGGAATGAGCGAATAAAATTTAAACTGTGGTAAATTTGTTGCGCAATATAATATGTAACAATAAATACTTTTAAGCTTCAGGAACATAATCAACAAATGCGTATTCGACAAACATTCTTGAATTTCATTGCCTGGTATTGTTAACAAAAACAGTAGTTAGATCAAAAATCTGAGGCGAAACATTTTTTGAAAGAATGTAATGTTTAGGAGTGGTGTATGCGTATTTAAACAAAATATTTCGACATTGAATAGTAGAATGACTGCAACAAAAACATAGGAAAAGGGATTCAATAGTCGAGTTATAACATATTTTAAAAAACGAATTGGTTTCAGGTCAGGAGTGTAGGTTTGTCATACAATTACATTCCTCCCAGACTAACTAGTCCTTAAGGGGCTCACTGATAATTAATGAATGTCATATAGCATGCCTCAGAGGTCCGCCTTTCTCGACAACATTATTACCTTGCTGTGCTAAGATGGTACCTGATGAGTTTGTTCCGCAAAGTAGTGCGTCTTTTATGTTTCACAAACTCAATCGACAAATGCGAAATCAGGAAACATTCTCGATTTTTAAAGCTTGGTATAGTAAAGAGAAACACGGATTAGGTAAAAAATCTAAGGCGCAACATTTTTTGAAGTAAAGTATATTTCCACTAGAGTATGGAGGAAAATATCTCGAAATAGATATGGAATGGTGGTATCACTACAAAAATGAAAGGAAACCGGATTCAATTTCAGAGTATTTTAATATATTTTAAAAGAGTGTAGAGATTCCTCATACAACTAGATCCTCTCAGTTGGACTAGCCTTGATGGGGATCATTGATAATTAATGAATGTCAGATGGCATGCTAGGAAGGTTGATGTTACAGACCGCCTTTCTTCCCAACTTTACTGTCTAGTGCTGCGTTGGTAGTGTTTGGGCGAATGAAACTTAACATATGGCGAGTTGTTACGGAATGTAGTGAGGCAAGCAACACTTTTATGATTCACAAACTCAATCGACAAATGCGCTTTCGTCATGTAAGTGCGAGGCATTCCGCGAAGTAGTTTATGTGGTAAGGCAGCAAATTTTCTGAGTGGCAAAGTATTTTACATATTGTAAAAGCCTTTTTATGAGGTTTTAAAGTAGATTAGGCTTTGTTCCCGGAGTGTGGAAATAATTTATGCTTAATGCTCTACACGTCTGTGGTCGACATTCTCGAGTTTTATTGCTTTGTATCGTAAACAAAAGACGGGATTTCTGTAGCATGTCTGACGGGAAACGTGTTTGAAGTTTATGAAAAAATAATGAGAAATGCATTTAGTTTTTCGCGTTAGGAACATCTCGTATTTGAATTAAATATTAATCGCTGACTATATAGAAAAATAAGTTATCAGATTTCAATATCCGACAATATATTTACGCATTGTATTTGTGGCCAAAAATTGACATTAAGATAAGGCTCTCCGCTATTTCGCATTCAACAAATCATTGCACTTATTGTTTGTAAATTTCGGTAAAATTGTTTTTAAAGAACACTATGAAATGCAAATATATATAAATATATATATATATATATATATATACAATGAATGCATGACTTTTAACAAAGTGCGCGTTTTACCCTAACTTCAAAAGATTTAATCGAAAATTCATTTTCAAGTATAAAACCTCGGAAATCTCGAGACCCTTGGAGGACTAAAGATGATCAAGATGGTCTGTGAGTCACCATGGACTCGAAGGTTTTTGTAACCATCTAAAGGGTTCATTCTTCAACCTGCAGTTTTGCCTGCATGGCTCTAACCAGTTTTCAGTGTTCTAACCAGTCTAAAAATGTAAGAAGGAATGGAAAGAAAACTTAATTACATACTGGAATTATGCGTGCACATGACCTTTAAAGGGCTATGGGAACAAAATTTCTTCAGAAGCGAAAAACTCTTGAGTATTTTATATTCTATGCCATCTACAGCTGTTCCAGATGTTACACAAATTGGTAGAAATCGTCACTCATTTGTTATTTTGGTACAGCTACAGTCTATGTTTATGAGCGGTGGAAACTGCCTTGGCGATTCTTTTTGACAGACTTTTAAAGTCGCCAAGGAAAGAATTATTCCATAACTCTTTTTTCTTTCAAAAATATTTTTCTTTTTACAACGGAAAATTAAAGTTTGAAAACACATTTGAGAACGTTTTGAAACGAATATTTTAAAAAAACTTTCGCAAAAAGTAGTAAGCTTAAGCACATTTGTGAACCAGCAGGAAAACTGAACTATGTGTATAAAACTGAATGTTGAGTAAGAATTTACCCTAAAACTTATCAATTACACTAAATACAGTAGGCTGTTTGAAAAGAAAAAGATTTTTAAAAGAAAAAAAAAAGCAAGAAATAATACAACCTGATACCTCAGAAGTGTGGTGTTCGGAGAAAAAATAATAAAAAACAAAATTCCACAAATGGCAAAAAAAAAACTCTTAAACGTTTTGCGAAAAATATTACAATAAATTAAAAATTCCACAACTGCAGAAATACAAATAAATGAACCAATGGTATCACAGAAACAAAGTTTAAAAGGACCAATGCAATCAAAGGATATTTTAAAATCAAAATAACCAATGAAAGCAAAGAAATAATTTCAAACGTACCAATGAAATCAAACGACTTTAACGGATTTTGGAAGAACTTTCTAGAATATTCAAAATGAAGATTGAAAGTTACCGTTTGCAGAGGTTGCCATGATAAATGGGTTGCCTTAATCAACCGTAACTCGCTACTAGAATGCGCCAAAAAAATTGCCAAAACCGTTGCCACCGCTCATAAACGTAGAGTGTAGCTGTACCGTTATCTTCAATAACATACGAGGGCTATTCAGGAAGTAACTTACGTTTTGCCGCTCTGTGGCGAGAAATGGCGCTAGAGTCCCCATCTTGGTGTGTCAGTGCCTACTGAATCATTACTCATCGGGTTGTGATGGTTTGTGGTTCGTGTTGCCTCTGCTTAGTTCACTGTGAATGTTTAAAATGTGTGCTGCAATAGAAAATATCGTAAGTCGTGAAGTGATTAGGTTTTTGTTCGCAAAAAAACTGAGACCAATTGAAATGTAATGGTATCCTTGTACGAAACGTCCACCGCACAGTCCAGATCTTGCCCCGAGAGATTTTGACTTATTTCCACACATGAAGATCTGGCGCGCAACACAACGCTTCGACAATGACGAAGAACTGCATGCAGTCGTCCGTGCATGGTTGAAGGCACAGGCGACAGCATTCTATGACGATGGAATTAACAAGCTGGTGTACCGTTATGATAAGTGTCTTAATTTATACGGAGATTATGTTAATAAATAGTTGAACAATGTGTCTTTCAAATGTAGTTAATAAAAAAGGTTTCCTCTGATTTTTTTTAAATTGTAAAAAGTAAGTTTCTTTCTGTATAGCCTTCGTATTTCGAGTAGTTAAACCATCATAGATGAAGCGCATGTACAAACAATAAATTTAACTTTATGGTGGATTCGCTCGTCTATTTCCGTTCTGTCGGCATTGTCTAGATATGTTAGTGGTCACTTGAAGGGCTGTTTTTATGACCACGGTATTAAGGAGATTCCGGTATGCTCTAAATGTGGTGAGGGGAGTGCATCCCTGAGCACATCCTCTCTTGTCTCCAGCTCTCCACGTAGTTTTCTGATACGGATCCTTTGCAGGTCCTTGACTTTTTGAGGGTGTGGGGATTCATGTATGCTGTCGCTACTCAGTCAGTGAAGGACTAGTAGCAACATATCCGTTCTGCAACTTGCGGTCTTTCCTGCATAACTTCTAACCAATTTGACATTCATCAACTTAATCTCGGAAATCACGTGACGTTAGTGTGTTAGATTGTTATCAACTTGGAAAGTAAAAATATGTATTTAGTGAACGCATTACTTTTAGTGCCATTCTGAAAGTGCGCATTTTCATTCAATTAAAAAATTATGCAATCGGCCGCTCCACATTTTTGTCTCCCAACGCGGTATACATTCAGATGCACCCCCCAGTCTACCTGTACAATCACCTCGCAGTATCTATTTGCATAAGTAATCAAATTGGATGCTTTAAATGTGAGGAATGGCTTTATGACACGACACCGCGGTGTTAAAGCGGCGATCTCACAACGTAATCAACTTTCCGCGGGGCTTTTTTCTTTGCCTTTATTAAAGCTTCACCTCAGAGCGTGTTCCAGTTGTGCCGGTTACCGGCCTGCATACTAATACTTCTCATAATTCACGCTCACTTATAATAGATTACCGTGGATGGAAAATTACTCCTGATTGACTGGATAATACAAAAAGCTGGGACAAATCCTCCCTCCAACAATTTCCTTTCCATTGTTTCTACATTAAGAATCACGCAAGCAATCCTTCCTCTACGAACCATAAAATATTTACGAACTGTCTCTCGGGAGAAAATATCAATTGCGAACAGTTTCATTTTTTTGTATTGAAAAGATGGAAATTAAGGTGTTTTAGGAATCGTCTCTACTGAATGTATGCAACGCGAAGATCTATGAAAGTTGGCGTTCCTTTTTCAGCTTTTTCTTGGAATTTATAGTTTCCTTCTGGGTGCCATTTGTATGCAGACCGCTCTTCTACAGACATTCAGAGAAGGCGCGGTCCACACACACATCTAGTTTTTCTTTCTCACGTTCTTCCCTGCATAAAAGTTGATAAATGATACTGTGTTCTCATCTATGGTTCTGTTTATTTGCAGTTGTTCTGATGACGTTTGGTAGAGTGGGTTCTTGGTGAATTTTAGTTGTTGTATCCCATCATAATGATCGTGTCATCTCTTTCTATGGTAGGCTGCACCAAGATCTATGAAAATTGAAGTATTTTCTTTGTTTTCCTTCTGATTTCAATTTGTATGCAGACATTTAGAGAAGATGTGGTCATCTAGCTCTTTTTTAAGTTCTTATCTATTGTACATAAGTTGATAAATGATACTGTGTTCTCATCTGCGGTTCTGTTTAGTTGCATTTGGTTGGCCAACATTCGGTTCTCGAGTGTATGGTTTCAAGGTGAATTTTAATTGTTTGTATCCTATCATAATGATCGTGTCATCTCTTTCTATGGTTGGTAATTTGCACCAATATCTATGAAAATTAAAGTATTTTCTTTGTTATCCGTCTGGTTCAAATTTGTACGCAAGCCGTTCTTATGCAGACATTTAAAGAAGATGTGGTCATATAGCTCTTTCTTAAGTTCTTATCTATTGTACATAAGTTGATAAATGATACTATGTTCTCATCTGCGGTTCTGTTTAGTTGCATTTTATTGACCAACATTATATTCTCGAGTGTATGGTTTCTAGGTGAATTTTAATTGTTTGTATCCTATCATAATGATCATGTCATCTCTTTCTATGGTTGGTAAACTGCACCAATATCTATGAAAATTAAAGTATTTTCTTTGTTATCCGTCTGGTTCAAATTTGTACGCAAGCCGTTCTTATGCAGACATTTAAAGAAGATGTGGTCATATAGCTCTTTCTTAAGTTCTTATCTATTGTACATAAGTTGATAAATGATACTGTGTTCTCATCTGCGGTTCTGTTTAGTTGCATTTGATTGGCCAACATTCGGTTCTCGAGTGTATGGTTTCTAGGTGAATTTTGATTGTTTGTATCACATCATAATGATCGTGTCACTTTTTTCGACGTTTGTCTGTGCTAAGGTCTATGAAAGTTTAAGTATTTTCTTTGTTTACCCTCTGGGGTCATATAGTCCTTTTATAAATTCTTCCCTGAATAAAAGTTGATAAAGAATTCTGTGTTATAATTTACGGTTCTGTGTTGCTGCAGTTTTTTGACTGATGTGTGATTCTAGTGTGATTTCTAGGTAAAGTTTAACTGTTCGTATTGTAATAACAAAGCATGTCTGTCGATTGTCTGGAGAGACACTTGTTATCGATCGTTGGTCCTCAAGAACGGAAAAGTTTGGTCGATGCATCTATTATTCGCATTAAACCTTACCTTACAACCTTAAAATATATCAAATAATTCTGAGAAGAATATCGGAAAATTGTTTTATGCAAATATCGAAAGTCAAACCTTTTGTGCATCTAAAACGCCTTTGAAATGAAAATTGTTCTCTTACCGATTGCATTCAACTAGAATTGCGCTTTGTAGAAACTAGTACCAAATTGGTTTATAAATAATTTATAGAATGTGATGCAGGCATTTCATAAACTCTTCTCATTTATGGATAATACATCACGTATAAATTTATGATTATGAGATAATTTTTCAGCGTAAAAATAAACTACCGGATAAAAGAAAAAAATATATACTCCCACTTTTGAGTTAATTTGATTTATCAACACTTTAACGATTCTTGGCTTAAATTTTTAATACAAACGATTATCTGAAATAGCATTCGTGTTACGTGTCAATTTACACAAGTTATGAATAGGGTACAGAAAAATAGACTTTATTTCGCTTTTCAACAAAAAAAAAACATTCGACACAAACTGCAAAATACGTAATTAATATGCAACACGTAAATTAATATATGCAATAGTACAAAACTATTCCATTTTAAAATTTGCGAATGATACAGCAATCCAACTACAGGTTAACTAATTTTACATAGTAGGGAAGATAGTCATAATTTTTATTTTTAAATATTTATTGGTTTCAATGGTAAATAGTGTAACATTTTATTTTTTCGCTATTTATTCCCTTTAAACCCATCAAGTTAATCGTAATTATTTACACGATATTTTTTAGTTCTAGAACGGTGATATTCTCCCGCTACCCTAAGACGGAATTCGGTGTCATGTCAACATTAGTATATAAATTGCGTAAAATTTCGATACTATCTAAATATCATCTTTACAGTTTTCTATTAAGTTAATTTTAAGCTTATTCTACAACATTTTAATAAGCTTACGATTATTTATACCATAATGGATTGTCAAACGCGCCGAATACACATGCAAAAGAAACTTTGATCTTTTATTGGACAACCAATATTTATGCATATTATATCACAAATTGTCAAATCGATATTATTAGGTGTAGTAAGAAGTTTTAAAGCGAGTTTTGTATTATGTCTACTGCAAAATAGCATACCAATCAGTACACCGCGTTTGTGTCATGTGATAGAAACCGGATTAGAGGTATCAAACCGACGCAGAAGCTAGGTAAAAAGTGAACGCAAAGTTGAAATTTTGAAGGTGAAAGATGTCATACGATAAGACATATATTCGTCACTGCATTCGTTACGAATTTCACCAGCACAAAAGTGCTGCAAAAGCTTGTTAATCAATTTGTTCTGATTTAGGGGTGAGTAATCGTATCAAAAAGCACATCTGAGTATTGGTTTCGACGTTTTAAATATGGTGATTGTGAGGTTAACGATCGACAACGTAGCTGCTATCCATGACGATTTGCAAACACTTCTCGATAAAGATGCATGTCAAACGCAAAATGAATTTGCTGAACAGTTAGGAGTATCACAGAAACCAATTTCTAATCGTTTACATGCAATGGGAAAGATTCAGAAGGCAGGAAAATGGGCGCCACATGCAAGTAGGACGACCGTGTCTTGAAGTGCATGAATTTGCTAAACAGGCAACACAGAAAATCTTTCTTGTGGAAAATCGTAACAGGAGATGAAAAATAGATCTGTTATGACAGTCCGAAACGCAAAAAATATTGGGTGAATCCCGGCGAAGCAACAACATCAACGCCGAAAAGAGAAATTCACTGCAAAAAAGTTCTCCTATGCATCTGGTGGGATATGAAGGGAGAACTCTATTACAAATTGCTGAAGTCGGGTGTAAGTGTAACTGCTGAACGCTATAAACAACAATTGCTGCAATTACAACAGGAAATCGATCGTAAACGTCAGTTTACTGGCAAAGATTTGCGGCCCGTCAAATTGCTCCATGACAATGCACGACCGCATGTTGCAAAAGTGATCAAGTACACGTTAGTAACACTTGGCTTTTAACTTTTGAAACACCCGGCGTATAGCCCCGACATACCCCCTTCGGACTATCATTTGTTTCGGTCTATGCAGAATGCCTTGCCTTCTGTAAACTTCCGGTCAGTGGATGACGTACGAAAATGGGTTGACGACTTCATTGTGTCAACAGAGGAATCTTTCTACAATGCTGGCATCCATGAACTGAATGACCGATGGCAGAAGGTATGAGATAACGATGGAGATTATTTTCATGAATAAAAGTATTATTAACAGCTCCAAATTAGATATTCATTTCTTTGACACATGCTTTAAAACTTCTTACTACACCTGATATATACATACATTCTTTACAGTTGATACAGTAATAAGAAATATTTCGGCATAGCTTTCGTGCTACATTTACTCACTGAACAACATGTTTTGTGTGTATTGCTTGCATCACGGGTTTTATATTCATATTTTCTACATATCAGATGTATGTTTGCATTGTAAATCTGATTCATAATTTTGTTGCTTTTACCCATTGGCTCTTAATTTCACAACGGACACATTGGCGTTTGGCTTGGCAGAATTAGTAGAACCTTACTTTCGCATGGAATGCCTAGCTTCAAAACAATCATTCATCCACTATAAGCCATCCTGAAAGATCTAAGTCCAAGTTATTTTTGGTAATGCCGGGAAATTTTCTCTTAGTTTCTTCAGTTGCTTATAATCTATTTTTGAGTAATCCAGTTTCTTTAATCTGATATCTGAATTGGAACAGGAGATCTCAGACCATTAGATTCATTTTTGGATAGCCCTCGCGAGAGATTTTCAATTTCTTTAGAGTCTTTTTTTGCGAGTCATCGTGTTTGTGTATGATAAGCGAAAACATATCATCTGTGAATAATGTTACGGGTATCAATAGAGTTATTTGTGATGTACAGTAGAACTCCAATTACCCGAATCAATTGGTACCAGACCCCATCCGGATAATCAAATGTCCGGATAATTGGAGAAGGTTACTAAAAAAGGTAATTTCTTAGTAAAAAAATACGAATTTTGCTGTAGTATGTATTGTAATTTAATGATTATGAGAACAATTTTTTTTATATTTTGTACTTACATACAAATGTAGCATTGCTTGAACATATTGGTCAGTCAGTTGTAGCAAACTCTTACATGCGCTTAATGGTGAGCGCTTGACTGCAGATGGTCGCACTCAGACTGCCGATCCATCCATTTTAGCCCGCTGTGTCATAGGACTCAAACGCCTTACTAGCTGACGGTTCCCATTTTCATGATCTGATTTAAATTGTGTCCAAATTTGTTTTTCCTTGTTATTTTCAATAAAAAATATTTTAATGAATTCAAGAAACATTTCTAGTGATAGGGAAAAAAGTTGCAACTCAATATATATTAAAGTTTTTTTTTACAGAGCGCACCCAAAGTGAACTCACTGTATTGAATTTTTTTTCATCGAGTCCTATATAATTGGTGCTCTACAAAATATTTTGACTTTACAAATTTTTATTTTTAGCTTGAATTAGTATTAAAATGCATTACAAACATGTGTGGAAAAATTTATATTGGTACTTAAAATAGCTTAAATTTTATATGCATTCGAATATTGGTCACATTTTTATGATTTCTGGCGTTGATGGCTTCCCAGTGTCGCAATGTCGTGTTCATCTTCAAGGTCACCTCAATGACTCTCACACTTGAGCTCATCGTCAATGAGAATTTGGAATCTAGGGTCCGAAGAATCACATATACCAGCCACTCGCCTACGTCATCTGGTCTGCACTCGGGACATCCAGGAATTTTCACTATGATGTTTCTTATGTTCTCAAGTGACATTTGGTCCTCTTCATTTTTATCAATCATCGATAAGAAAATTTTAAAATGATGCTGATTGAAAGATATTGCTGATTTCTTTTTTTCTCAAAACAATCCGGTTAATTGGCGATCCGGATGACTGGAGTTCGGATAATTTGAGTTCTACTGTACCAAGTTAGACGTATACTATAAGCGATTGAGACTGACCCATTTCCGCCTTTGAGAGTGGAGATTATATGTTCTAGGGTTAAATAAATGAGAAAAAAATCACTTTTAACCTTTAGACTACAGCCAATACAGAAGTTGTACCATGATCGCGCCAAGAAAGAATTCAAACAGCGGCTAGTACATAAATTGTATCTCGAAAGTTATAAGAATCGCGCCAAGAAAGAATCCGCTACTTATATCTATAGCCGCAGTTAAAAGGTTAGATTGGTTAGAAATCTGCTTCGTTTGCTATTCTATGGCCATTCTTTGCTAAACGAAAGCTCTTAGACCAGGAAATGTGTTTACTGTCTAAAATACATCAGCGGTCGTTCGAGGTAAATTTAGCTGGGTAATTTCCTACAACGATATACACAAAATATTTTTGTGAATATTCAATAAATGAAGATTTTTTTAGAATATGACTAAAATGAGAAAGAGAAAATGTCACCGGTGTCAGAATTACACCAACGTTTATTCAAAAGCAGAAATCGATAGCTTGGCTATCCCGAGAGTGTGACTTCTTGTTTACAAAAGACTGTAAACCCCATGGGAAAAGAAAAGATCACTAGCGTACCTCGGGTTCGTGAAGTCCGTACACATATAAAGGAAATATGCCCCTGAGGGCTATTCTATACCTGAAAGACTGGTTGGCTGGTTTGGCGATTTTGGGTGCGGGGATGGTCGTCGTTTGTATAGTACGATGACCATCCGCAAGCACCCCTACCGCAAGCTATTTACTCATTATAACTAAACTCTCTTGGTGGTTGTCTCCAGGAGGTATCTCGTCATTAGTCAAAATTGATTTCTGGACGTGGTAGCTCGTCATTAGAAGGACAATGAACAGATCTTGCTCACGCCATCATGTAAAAATCGGCAATATATTGATGACGAGATATCTTATCATTTCCAAAATTATTCAGATACTGATGGACGAAACATCACGTCGAAATCTCCAAGTGGGGGTTAGGAAGAAATACTTGTGTTTTTATCTTAACTCACAACTATACACGGAATACGTACCAATTCCAAGCATTGCTACACAAAACTATCTCTACAGTTCGACATTCTAAGGCCAATCAAAAGGCACCAAACTTTATCTCCAGGACATACACTCATAATTGATTTTTCCCGCTTTTATTTCAATCTCGAGGAGCGATAAATAAATAACTAAAAATGCGTTATCCTACGCGAGAGGTTAAGGTATGTCCTGAGGTATGCGAGCCATAAGGTCAGTACCTATCAACAAACCTTGTTTAGAGTAGAAATAATACTCCACCACCTTCAATATAATCTTTCTAAGAATTTTAAGTTGGGAAATAGTATGCGGTTATGAGATTATAAACGTTCGAATATAAGGCACCCCTTTCAAAGTCGTTTACTCATCGTGATTCAACCCTCCAAGTGGTATCGACGAGATATCTCGTTATTCAAGATCTGACCACTTTTGCAACTGACGAGGTACCTCGTTATCAATATATACCCGTTTTTTTTAGGTGACTAGATCAAGATCTGACCATGTTTCAATGAAAGGGTCTCGTTCATCAATATCTAGGCAATTTTGCTAATAAAAAGAGATACTTCATCAAGACAGGCACCAGGAGCGTTAAGAAAGCGTATTTTTTACGAGACATTCAGAACCAAACAATACGCGCTAACCGATTACCATCATTTCTATACAAAAGCAATCTCCACAATCGGACACCCCCAAGGCCAATCGAAAGACAACAAAATCTACCCCATCTCAAGGACTGGCTCGGAATTGATCTCCCCTGCTTTTTATTCAATCTCAAGGAGCGGGAAGCAAACAACTAAAAAGGCGCCGGCCTGCAGCGCGTGAGAGGTTAGGGTATCACCTGAGGGATGCAAGCAATAAGGCGAGTGGCCTATCAACACACATTGTCTGAGGGGCAAATCACATTACACGCTCGCCTGTCCATCACCCGATGGATTCTATCCGTCTCAGAGATGATCTATCAGTAGTAATCGCTGTCCGCCAGTGGAGATTTGCGGTTTAGGGAAGGAGCCGGCCACCACTTTTGTGGCTAATGTAATAGGGTGTGCAGGGAATGGTCAGTAATGGCAAGATGCCGGCACTTAAGTGGGTGATAGGTGGCACTTAGATGCAGAGGATAAATGACGACGAATATGGCCGAAAGTTGTAAGAGTGATCCGGGAGGTTGAGGGCCGCTTATTCGGAGCTCCCCTCCAGATGGAGATGTGATGGAGTGGACTGGCAATAGAGGTCATCTGGGCCATCATTTAAATGGCCCCGACCCCATTTGTTTCCCTTTGACGTTTTTGTTCAGGCTTTCGGTACAATTGATCACGCATGTGACCAGAGCGTGCGTGTTTTATCTGATGGAAAATAGTACTTGGCATACGTTTCGCGATACTTAAAAAGTAGACAGTTCAAACATTGTCGTGCTAAAGATATTTTTCAATAGTAAAATCTGGACTTTATTGTGTTTAATCGAGGACAGCACCACGATCACCATGAGCCTATCATGTAATGTAGAGGGCCACGGTAAACAGGTTGGAAGAGTAACGGATTACCAACCGGAGGATTCCAAAGACCGTTGTGTATAAAGGATATGATGCACGTTAGATCTGTCGTGGCATCAAATGTCCTCAAGTTGGCGTGGCAGGGAAGTTTGAAGAGTGGTGTTCCAGCTCGGGTGTTGATCTCTTCATCTGACTGTGGTTCAAAATTGTGTGATGTTGTCCTCGGACAGCATCGGGTTTGATCCCGGACAGTCACCAACATCCTATTGTGTTGCTCCAGTGTGGCATGAATTAAAACACCTAACTACCTCATGTAATGTAAAAGATATCCTCACTTATGATATATTATTTCTGCACACGTTTCAGGTACATATGTTGGTAGTTGAATTTACGGCACAATGGAGCAACGCAAAGGGTTATTATCGACGGTCCGGGACTGACCAAGTCACGGTCAGATGACAAGGTCCCACCTGAGTTTCACCCCACACTCACACGTTTCAGGATTTAATAATTCAAGGAACATATTTTCATAATTATCTTAAATATATCTTTATATTGATAGTACATATGACCAGTTTTATACGCAGGTATGGCGGTCGTTGAGGATCAATGGGTATGGCCACTGCTCAAGGAACCCGTGTGTTTTAGCCGGCGCACGTTCCATTCCCTGTGTGGTTCGATTCCCCTTGGTTAAATTTATCTGTTCTGTGTTAGTAAAACTTTCCTTTTGAGTATGTTTTATGTGTGCTATTAATGTATGTTTTGTATTTCACTCAGCATGGCCAAATATGGCCATTGCTTCATAAAACTCAACCAATCATCATAACTGACTATATTGCTTTATTGCCAGCTATATTTATTAAACTTTCGGATTATGAAGACGAAAATCAATTTCAGGATTTCAACATTCATTTAAATATTACTATTGCTAGCAGTCAATCAACTATGTTATATTAAAGACTAAAATATATTCACATGAAGGATCGATCGATTTTAAAATTAAAATCCATCCGATCATGAAGGAATGATTGTTTTCAAAACAATAAGGTGTTTGTTTTACCACATTTATGATAAATAATTTTATTTGACCGTTCAAGTGATTTCTAGGCGATAGCTCGTCCAATTTTGTTAATGACGAGGTCTCGTCCACAACGATATGATTAGTTTTGCTATTTACAAAACACTTCTTGAAGACAACCACCAGGAGGGTAAAAAACTAATATCAGCTCCAATGATATAACATTCCTTTTATATGTACAATTGAGGACATAAGTTGATTCAAACGAACTGGGATAATTTTAAAGAATCAAAGTTAAAAGCAAAATCATACAGAGTTATCTTTCAAAGCAATTGGCGGCATCTGATAATTGTTAAAAATTATGAAGCGTTGTCCTCGGAACGTTATCTTAGAGATTGATCCCGAGCAGTTGCCACTAGCACGTTGTGTTGCTCCAGTTGGATGTTCATTCAACTGCTTGTCTCAAAGCAACCGATTTTCGTTTCACCATTTTGAGAAACCATCTTATTTATACGACTAAAATCCAACTCCAATTTTATTCACTAAATAAACACCGGCTGTTTTGAAAAAAATATTTTCTTTCACATGATCGGATTTTAACTTTGATATTTTAAAATTATTTCATTGAGTGCGAATCAACTTAAGTCCTTAATCGTACACATAAAATGACCTTTCTTACGTACGATAAAGTATTAAAGATGATTCACACGCGATATTAAAACAAAATCATTAAAAACAGTTAAAATACGATAATGCAGAAAGTATTTCTTGCAAAGCAACCTGTGTTGTGCTTTACTAATAAAAAAAGATTAAAGATGATTCACACGCAATATTAAAATAAAATCGATAAAAATAGTTAAAATCCGATCATGCAGAAGGTATTTCTTCCAAGTCAACCTGTGCCGTGCTTTACCAATAAAAAAAGATTAAAGATGATTCACACGCAATATTAATACAAAATCGTGAAAAATAGTTAAAATCCGATCATGTAGAAGGTATTTCTTCCAAATCAACCTGTGCCGTGCTTTACCAATCTGACATCATCTTTCTCATTACGTTTCGATCAATAACCTAATTAAATTAAAGTAGACTTCGCAATCGAGGAATCTCCATTGCATAAAAAGATCCTCGCCGAACTTCTGATTAGCGTTTCATCCAGTAAATCTTTCAGTAATCCGTCGTGTAAAATCAGCACCAGTTCGATAATTAATTAATACAACTCCACTCTGTCGCAGATGTCTCCCATCATTTAAAAATATTTAATCACGAATAAATATGTCATCAGACGTATTTCGCAACTGGAGCCAGGGCTTAAATACCTCACCTGTACTTCAGAGCAGTCGCAAGTTAGTTAGATCGGATACATGCAAATATCAAAAAATTATTATTTATTCTCTCTCTTTTATTACTGACGTAGATTAAGAATCTTTTTTCGTGATCCTTCCGAATATTATATGAAATTTTAATTTAGTTTTCCAGAAACCTTTCGCTGACAAGATCGTGATTTGAAAAAAGACAGGAGAGCAAACAAAATATTTAATTCCATTATCAGTTTTGGGATTAAGGCGGCAGATAAGAAAGTACTTATTCTGGCAAACTTAATCAAAATTTTAGATGAAAAAATTAAATATTCTCTTTAAATGAAGCAAACCTAATCATCTAGGGGTGTATCATTTCAAACATGCGCGCAAGAAATGCATTTATAATCAGATGTGCAAAATGGATTTCCAACACAACTGAAAGACAAAAAAATCTCTACTTAGCCGATGCATTGTAGACACGCGCCCGTACATGCCAGCGGAATTCTTTCAGCGATTTTAATTTTCAGGTAGACATTCCAATTAACTTCAGCATTGCAAGGTACGTAAAAGAAGTAAATGTCTATCTTTTGTAACATTAGAAAGGAAAGCCCGGTAGAAAATTGAAAAAGGCTATGCAATAAAATGCAAGATACTTTCAGAAAAATATGAATTATGCTGTAAGTTCTCTTGCTCTGTTTTATGTTGCTCTCCATAAAAACTAAAAATAGTTGGAGCTGCACTTCATAGCTACATTTACGCTTATTTATTCGTATAATTGAAACTTTGTATTATATAAGTAACAATACGAGTACAGATGTTACGAATTAATACAGATATACGTAGAACATTAATTATACGAAACATACCGACAGTAGAATTTCTGAAAGGATTCGAACACCGTGAGAACATATACATTTGTGCGTATGAAAAGCTATTCTAGAGATAAAAATTACCACGACCTTCATTATGATCATACTTGTTGTGAAAACGAATTTTTCAATTTGACAAAACAGTCAGTTTCTCTTAGAAAAGAAAAATAAACATACGGAAAGTATTGGAGGGAGCTTGAACATCAAAGGCAATAGCTGCGTAAAAACAATTGTGACATCATGGGCAAGAATGCTTATCCAGAATTGTGATGTTAAATGCTTTGAAAAGCTGTCCGGTGAAGCAAGACGAAATGCATATGTTTGGATAATAGTGAGAAACTGCTCTCTCTCTCTCTCTCATTGCTATTAACCATTAATTTTTTTTCATAAAGTTAAAACATTTTTATCATCTCTGAATTAGAAAACCTCAAAAAATAGCCTATAAAACAAATTTTGAGGGAGAGTTTTTCTCGGTTTTAAGAAATGTCTTTATAAAGTTACATTTTTACAAAAAAGTGATAGGAATTAATTTGTGAAAAAAGTTTTTTTTTTAACTGGTAGTTAAAGTCTTTAAGTACAGTATTCCTAAATATGCTTTGAAAATGCATACTTCAAATTTTGTCACAGGGGCAATATATAAGATGTTGGCAATGAATTCAAAGAATCGGAATTTAAGAGATAATAGCTCTTATATTTCTAATGATTAATCTTATTTCTTTCGGATTGTAATAAAAAAAAGCATATAAATTAATTGTATTAATTATGGCTATAATTCTTGTTGTGAAATGTAGTTTATCCTCTCTCATATTAAATTTTGAATATACTCGTTTTAAATATTTAATGATGAATTCTAGGTACTATTGTATATTTTCTAATATTTCACTGACATTAAATAAAGTTTCTTATAATATTTGATATCCATGCAATAGAAATTAGGTTTATGTAAACACAAGCATTTATTCATCAGGACCACTTAAGAAGTTAGAACTAAAGTATCGTAATTTTAGACATTCAAAATGAATATTTATAGGCTTTGTTTACATAATAAAGTTTTGTAGTTATGATATTAACATAATATGAGTTGAGTCTGCTAATGGCGGTGTAATTTCTTAAGCAATATCAAAATCATAAAGTCGTGATGGCTTGGGCAATTTGCTAATAGTAAGTATTAATCTTTGGTACTTCTCAGAAACTTTAAATTCAACAATAAAGAGAATAATATTTCAAAAATTCGCAGTTAACAACCTACGCAGTTCACAGTACAGTTCAAATTAAACACCGATTAGCATTAATATTCATTATTAAATATTAATTAGAAAGACTCCACATGAGTTCCAATATTTATATATAGCTTTGACTATTTAAATTATTATTTATGTGTTTAAATTCTAATGGTAGACGTAATTTCGCAAAGTTTTTGAAGATTGGTTTGGCAGGCAGTTGTGCAGCCATCTTTTAACTAGACAAGAAATAATTAAACTAATGGTTTCAAGAGTACGTTATGAATATACGTGTTAAAACTATGATAGTTTAACTACAATGATTGTTGACAGATTAATAGTTGCTGCGTTCAATAAATAAACTCGTCAGTTCAATCACGGGTTAGTAGAGTTAAAAAATTTACAATGCTCTCACGTTGGTATGGTTTCAGAGTTAGTAGAGTAGGGTGTAAGCTCTGGGGCCGACCTCGTCATCTAACCGCGATTCAAAATTACGAGGGCTGGTCCTCTATTCTTTCCCTTTGTAATTGTTCCCGGATCGTCATCAGCAGCCCCTTGAATTCATCCAGTGAATTCAATGCCCCCAACTTACCCATCCATGTATTAAACCTCCAAACTTTTGACTAACCAGATCTCGTCAAAGAACTGGTCAATTTAGCTAATGACGAGATATCTCGTCGACAGCATTCTGGTCGGTTTTGATAATGTGATACCTCGTGGAGAGAATACTGCCCTATTTCCCTCAGGGAAATGAAGATACAAGGAAAATATTTTTTCCCTGTCTAGAACTGGTGACTGTTTCGTATCAGATAAAGACCATTCCAGGACAGTTATCAACAAGAAGATAAACGACCAGAAGGGTTAATGTTATATGCTTCTTATAATTGGGTATTTACACATCATATTATATATCCAGTAAAATCTAAAAACTGCAACGTACAAAACATTTATTTAAATCCACTAAAATCTAAGAACTGGGCAGAGTAACAAATGCTCCTGTTTCCAATAATTATCTCGACGCTCATCTTTAATTCAAGAAGTGCGAAACCAGAAATATCTGACTGCGAGTTGGAAAAGTCCTGATCTACATATATGCGGGTGTCACCCCGGCAAGCGTGTAGTTTCGAAAAGCCCGAATGTTGTCCTCGGAAGATTCCTTTCAGGATTGATCCAGGATCTTTGCCAATAGACAGTTGCGTTGTTCTAGTGCGTAGCAAATTCACCTATCTACCTATCCATACATTAACGTTATATGCCTCTTAAGTTTGGCTATTTACATCACATTATCTATCCGGATAAATCTAAAAACTGGAGGCACAAAATATATATCTGCACCCACTAAAACCTAAGAACTGGACTGAGAAGAGAATGCTTCTGCTTATCAATGATTCAAATAATTAGCTCTGCGCTCATCCTTAATTCAAGAAGTTCTAAACCAGAAGTCTGTCGGCAAGTTGGAAAAGTCCCGATCTGCATACATGCGAGTGTCACCCCGGCAAAGCGTGTAGTTTCGAAAAGCTCGAATCAATAACCCTCTATTCAAGATAGTTTACAGTGAGGCTGGGTATTGTCAAATGATGACGCTTGCAAGCATTATGTAAACTAGCTGCTGCAACTGTAACGGAGGGGATAGCCTATAAATTTGAATTCCTATCAGTGTGTCAGGCTCACGTAGTTCCGAAGACAATGCTAGAAATAAGCAAGGGGCTTTTGTGACAGGAATCTCCCCCTTGTTCGGAGTGCGCGGCGTAACTCGTGGTTAATATCGTCGACGGCATCAATCTACAAAAGCGATGTAGCAGCAAAAGCGGATTCTACTTTAAAGCTTCTGTTGCCGGATTCGCCTTTCTGAGCCGGAGTGACTGCTTCGCGCAATCGGTTATGTCGTTACAATGACTGATGTCCGGGCGCTTTAAATCTAAGAACCAGTTGTTCGTGTTGGGTGTCTTTTGTGCGTCCTTTTCAACCGGCACTCGGCTTTCTTTGACGAAAAAAGTTGGGGAATGTGAGTATTTCTAGACCTAATGCGGGATTATTGATGTTAGGTGAAAGTTTTTGGTATAAGAGTTAGCGTCTTGTGTTTGCGAAACTCAGAGTTTAATCGTTAATAAAATGAAATAATTCGTCAGTGTGGTATTTGAAGATATAATAGCTTCCAATTAGGGATGCGACATCGATGTCAATGTTTTCAAAACATCGATGTTTTTTTTTAATCGATATATTTAACATCGATGTATTGGGATCGATGTTTTTGTAACATCGATGTTTATACTTGTCGATGTTTTTACGTTATCGATGTTTTAATTTAAATGAAAAAGTACCGTTATTAAAATTTAAAAAATAACCAAGTAGCATAATTTTCATAATCAGCCAATTGAACATACTTTTAGACCAAAGTGACCAAAGGTGAAGGGTCTGAAAAGTAGAGATACGACATCGATGTCGATGTTTTCAAAACATTGATGTTTTATAAAAAACATCGATGTATTGGAGCTGATGTCACATCACTAGTTGCTAAACCAGTTATAAGAAATGGGGGAAAAGTTTGAATTCACTGAATTTTAAAAACATCGATAGTTTGGGGGCGATGCATTATCAACATCGATGTTTTGCTGTCGATGTTGCATCCTTAGTTGTTAAACCAGTTTTAAAAAATGGGGAAACAAGTTTAAATACACTGAATTTTAAAAACATCGATGTTTTTGGAACGATGTTTTATCAATATCGATGTTTTAATTTTGAACATCGATTTTTCTAAACATCGATGTTTTGCTGTCGATGTCGCATCCCTACTTCCAATACAATACAATTAGAAGATATAATAGCTCTGCATTTATACACCCGTAATAACAGAAAAATGTATATTTACTATTTCAGAGCATCGTTAGTTTTCAAAATATAATTTATTGATGAGTTATGAAATACTTAACGTATCTTAATAGAAAATGCTAGAAATAAACAAGAAGGTTTTGTGCCTTCAGGAACCTTACCTTGCCTAAGTCATTTGTTGCTAATACACAATCGAAACTTTTGCTACTGCTGTACTATATACTACCCTATATTTCTACTACATGTAAAATAAGTTTTAAAATCAGTAAAAGTATGACAAACAATTGTACACTAGTCAGATACACTCTTAAAGGAAATTAAAGTACAATTTAACGAAATAATTGTACATGTATGCGCGCTAAATCCACTACACTTAAGATGGTGTGTGTGAGATAATAACGATTCAAACCTTACGAATTGGAAATAATTCTTTAAAAAGACACAGTTGGTGTTGTTGGTCTAGGGCGTCATCAGAGAAGAACTTGAACTAGACAAAACAAGGTACGAGCATCAAAAATGCTGAAAAATACCCACTCTCCAAAACTAAAATAAAGCAAATGGATGCAATAATCTTTGAATTAATTTCTGATGAGAGTATGGGCATTTTCAGCATTTTTATTACTCATTCGAAGAAAACAACAACTTGTGTTTTCTGGGCCAGGCTCCTCCCTGATGACGTCAAACAACACCAATTGCGTCTTCAAAAAATTATTTCCAATTTCTACAATTTCGATTGTGATTACCTCCCTGACCACTTTATGTCTAGAGGCGTTATTGCAAATACATGGTGAGTTCTGCTTTGCTTTTGAAAGAATAATTGTTGTTAATTTCCCTTAAGAGTCTATCTGATCTATTGTATCCCGTTTTATGGATTTTTACAAAGCGTTTTTGAATGTATTTGTGGATTAAATTATTTTCTTCATATACTCTTACCGCCATGAATCTGCAAAATAAAAGGTTCTACAAACAAGAGTTCAAAATTTTGATGCTTCGGGATAATTCGAGTTGAACTGAAAAATCGGATTTCTACAGAAAATCGGCATTTTTGCTGATAATTAAGATTCTTTGCTTTGTCATAGTATGAAACATGAAATGGTGGAAATGCAGTTAGATGAAAACCACCGTAAATGAAGATTCGTGCTTTTGACGTGGTAGTGACGATTATTCATCTTTATCTCTTGAACTTTACACGTTCATATCTCTTAGCTACATAGCACCTATTTTATAAAGTGTAGATTTTAAAATCAGACAGTCTAGTATTTAGTACAATTCATATACGCATATTGCATTTTATGGCATCATACATAATTCAACGACTTTATGCTCCATTCGTACCTAATATATGCACTGAATGTTTTATTTCAGCGTCAATGTATGCATATTTAGCGTAATTTGCAGAAAATTTCTACGTCGCTCATATTTTGATCCACAACAGCGCACACATTTCAATTAAGGATACGCATTGTTGCTAATAAGTCCACAACATACTACTTCATTCGAAACGAGATAAAAATACCCTAATTCGCATAAAACAACCATCTTTTCCACTCAATTTCTGCTCCGGCGGAAATTAATAAAGTGCCAGAGAGAACTTCGTATCCGAAGCGTAATTCCACTGTGTTTACCAGAGATCGAGAAAAATTAGCACCGATCTCAGGAAATCCAGTTTTGAACCGCTCGTTTACCTGTTTGTGGTCCACATCAAATTATCTAATCGAAAATAATACCCGCGATTCACCTACACGAATAATGCATCTTAATTATGTGCATTCATTTCCCCGTGACTCAGGAACGGTTAATGCGCTGTAGCGTAAATGAGCATTTGTACTCTCCGCCGTAGACTGAAACGCAGCAGTTTTGATCAAAAATAAACTTTAATTCACCCCGAAATAACAATCTAGATTAAAGGAAAACGCAACCTTACTCATCCCCCAGTAAGCAAGCTCGCCCTAATACAATTTCGAAAATAACATATCATATTTTGTGCCTTGGCTTCCTTCAAGATCAAGCACCAGGTTTTGAATAAAGTATTACGTTTATCACGAAAGTTTGCACTTAGGGATTAGAGTCGGAAAAAATATTTAATCAACAAAACTCTCTGTTCCTTTGTGCCTATCTCAGAAGCCATAGTGAGTTAAATATAATTTTCTGATAAGAGAAAATTAAGTAACAACAGAAATACAAACCCTCAGGACTAAATTGAAAAAGAAGAAAAAAATTCATTAGTCGTATTTCGGTGTGGTGCATACGGTCTTGCTTTCCACTAGCTACCATTTAATTTGTTTTCTCTACGTTCAACAGAGCCTCGGTCCTATGGGAATAGTAAGGATTGAAACTGCTATCATAGCTCCTAGCTCTAGGGATTCTCAGTTGGCAGGATTTTTAATCTTTCTATGAGATCTGATGTTTTAATTTGTTAGAAATAATTTTTCACCTTCTTTCTGGCTCTCAGATACCGCGACATGATATTCCTTAAGTTGTTATTATTTAATAAGTTTTGGTTGTGTTTTAATTAGGCCACATGGTCGTTTCTTAGCTGGTTTTGTGAACCTTTTTTGCGAGCCTTAACTATAACTCCGGCGAATTGAATGTCAACCATACCACTTCCGGTGATAAATGCTATTGTTTTTTGCTTCGGAAGTTGTGTGTTTTCCAAACAGTTATTTATGCTGGTGTTTAATTAAGCTTGTAATTATTCCACGCGCTTTTTTGAAATGAAGAAATATAATTTGGGATACCTTGCGGAAAAATTTAATTAAGTTAAACGAAAGGAAATGCGATGCTTTGTTTGCAAACTACTAAATCTTCAAGAGACCAAAATGTATCTCTTTATTCTATTGTATGTTTACCTGTTATTGTTATCAGTTAATGTCTCATGTTGTGTAAGTTAGAAATAAAACAAGGAATAAAACATAGGTATAAAAGTATACAAGAATCCGTAAAGTATCTAATTTGCTAACAATGTATATTTACATATTTTCTCTTAACGTCTGATTCCATCTAATTTAACAATGAAGTAGAAAATACAGAACAAATGTATCAAAATATTCGAGAAACCACAAAGTATCGTGTTATATCATTGTCGATATTCTACTGTTATCTCTGTTTATGCATTATTTTATGTAATTGAACACTAACTAAGTGGTAAATGAAACACAAAATAATAATCAACTGTACTAATTAGTACATAGCAGTAACAAAATAATTTATCTTATTTGGAAGTGTCTCAAATTTATTTGAAATTTTACAACAACTTTAAAAAATTATGAAATGCTAAAATAAACTATACTATACTCACTAAGTTAACTTAATGAAATAAATAAGCGATTGCGCAATTTTACTTATATTTATTTGAAAGCAATATAATAGTTTATTTCAACATAAATGTAAAAAATAGCTAGTAGGTATTTAATGCGACATTTAACTATTGAAATGCGCATAAAAAATTTACTTGGATGTAAATTACTTCATAATGGATGCCTTATGTTAAAATATCACCAATAATGTATTGAATCATTTATAAATTAAATTATTGATTATTTATTTGATCAGTCAAATAATTTTACTCCCTGTAAGATTACAATTCCCACATACAACGCAAAACTAAAAATATTACACAGTTATCATCATTTGAAGAGTATTCCAAATTATTGAACTGGGTGTAATTTGATACACATTATATTTTAAGTATGTTATATAACAACTAGTTTTATATAAGCGTGTTGTACTAAAGACTCACATTGTATACAGGTATATACTTTTTTCTGTTTACTTTCAAACTTATTTGTTTCTTAGTTCTTATTATATGTTAGTCTTTTTTGTATTTGTTCTTCCTGAAAAGACATCACACATACAATCATTTGAATCCAGTAATATAATAATTGTTGTTTATCATAACAATATTTTAAATGTATATTACTTAGTATTTATTACGCTTTTGTGTCATCTTTCTTCAGACTACATGATAGAAACAAAGAGTTGAGCACAATTGTTATTCATTACATTCTAATGTTATTTCGTGTACGACAATATGTTTTCGCTTTTATTATAACAAAACCACTTACTCAAATCACAAAAGAATGAAAACAAATTATTGGTTAACGTGTTACATTTTTTTAATACTTTCATAAAAAAAGGATAGCTTTCAAATATCTAATAAATTATTTTTCTTACTATTTAAAGGTCTTTCTGATGCCCCTCTTAAAGTATTTGTTTTTTATTTAAGGGGAGATTAAATATTTTAACCAAGCTGTCGATGACTTGTAAACCACAAATATTTTCTTAAAAATCGCCTCTATATTGTGATACGTAGCTGAAGGGTTTAGATAGCGTTCAAAAATGTCTAATAAAATAGGTGTCTTATTATTTAAAGGTCTTTATGATGCCTCTTAAAGTATTTGTTTTTACTTAAGATTAAATATTTTAATCAAGATGTCGATGACTTGGCAACCACAAACGTTTAGCAGTTTGATAAAATTTTTGTAACTATCAAATACTAATAAAATATATAGCCTAACTATT
This sequence comes from Metellina segmentata, assembly GCA_947359465.1. NCBI lineage: Eukaryota > Metazoa > Arthropoda > Arachnida > Araneae > Tetragnathidae > Metellina > Metellina segmentata. Next base: position 14,660,660 of record OX375884.1, on the reverse strand, counting down.
TAAAACGCCCTAAGGATCCTTAATTTAGTCTTGCTTTATTTTTTTTAAAGGTAAATAATTTGATCAAGCAATTTATCTTATAAAATCTAATAAATTGTCTAATAAAACATTTGTCTTACTATTTCAAGGTCTTTCTGATACCTCTTAAAGTATTTGTATTTATTTAGGATTAAATATTTTAACCAAGCTGTCGATGACTTGTGAATCACAAATATTTTCTTAAAAAACGCCTCTATATTGTGATACATAGCTGAAGGGTTTAGATAGTGCTCAAATATCTAATAAAATAGGTGTCTTATTATTTGAAGGTCCTTATGATGCCTCTTAAAGTATTTGTTTTTATTTAAGATTAAATGTTTTAATTAAGCTGTCGATGACTTGGCAACCACAAACGTTTAGCAGTTTGATAAAATTTTTGTAACTATCAAATACTAATAAAATATTTAGCCTAACTATTTAAAACACCCTGAGGATCCTTAATACAGTCTTGCTTTATTTAAAGGTAGATAATTTGATCAAACAATTTATGATATGCTTATCACAGATATTTTGTTCAATATCTCCTCTACTTTGTGATACATCGCTAAAGAAACTAAAGACGATTGACAACAATGGCACAATTATGCTTCATAAAACTCTCTCATATTTTTTGTTTACTATAAGTTATTAATATCATGATGAGTTCATTAAAGTAAAACCACAACTGACTTAGAAAAACCACAAAAGAATGAAAAAAATAATAAGGTCACGTGTCTGAATTGTTTAATACTTTATTACGAATATATATATATAACCATCAAATACTAATAAAACATGCATCTATCTTAACCATTTAAATCCTTTTCTGACGCCTCTTAAAATATTTGTGTTTATCTAAGGTTAAATACTTTACCAAGCAGTCGATGACTTGTCAACCACAAATATTTTCTTTAAAATTTCCTCTACTTTGTGATCCATCGCTAAAGGGATTAAAGAGTCGATTGAAAATCAAAGTAAAAGAAGAAACAAAGTGTGCTTGAACGTAATTAAGTGTAATTAAGCGGCTAATTAGGTGTAGGTAAATGCGTGCATATTTAAGATAGCTTCTGTCATACAGTCTTCCAATCTGCTATCGCAGTCTCCGAATGCCCCAAGCGTCGAAAAGCCGATCGTCGTCACACTCACACTTCCACAATCGTGAGATGGGACGCTTGGAAAATTAAATTACAGCAACCCTTAGAGTCTTGACAAAGTATTTTATCTACACACATTTATCCTCATATTGGCGGCCCGAGAATCTAGTCATCAAATCTCAAATCCAGACATCGTCCGTATGTTTATTCCTCGAACTGGTTTCGACGAGGTATCCGTTAATCGAGTTCTGACCAATTTTGCTAATGACGAAATATCTTGCCTGTAAATAACTCATACATTTTGATAATGGCGAGATATATTGTCATCAAAATATGGCAGATTTTTTTTTATCACCACGAGATCAAGATCTAGTAAGTTTTCTTCTAATGACGATATATATCGTCTATCTAGATCTAGTCAGTTTTGCAAAGGACAAGACAATCACCAGTACAAGGTCAAGAAGTCAATATCTCCAAATTTAGTGTTAACGTCTGCGGCGGAAGAAGTCATTTTGAAGCCATCGGAACATATATCTCTGTTTATGACTATTTTCAGGTTTGCTGACCAAAATATATTTAGATAGTTTTTATTAAAAAACGTTCACTCAATTTTATAATTACATAAATAAAACTGTAATTACTAATAATGATTGGCCCTCCAAATGGTTTCAATGATACATCTCATTCATCAAGATCGGACCAATTATGTTGATGGGAAGATACTTTTTTAATAAGATATTGCCGACATTTTTATAATGACAAGATCAAGATCTGGAAAGTTTTTTCGAAAATCAGACCAGTTTTGCTAATACTATGAAATCTCGTAGATACATCAACCACACAAGAGAGGTGATCAAAAATAAATAAAACTAATTAATTAAACATTATAGCTTATAAAAAAGAATAAACACTGCTTCGAGACATTGTATACTCTAGGAAAAGCCATGCTGCGGTTCCGACAAGAAAGCCGTTTCTGTTCTGGTGTGAAAGCTCGTTAGGGGAGAATGCTAACAGACACAAAAGCAAGGAGCTATAGTTTTCTCACGCAACTCGTTACACATGCTACTACTTTCCAGCACACAACGACAATACACTTAGAAACAGAACTCGTGCTAAATAGAACTCGCGCTCATTTAATTTCTGTCATACAGCAGCAACACAACGGTCTATTGGCAACTGTCTGGAATCAAATCCGAAGAGGAATATTCATGGACAGTACCACGTAATTATGAAACACGTACAGATTAAGAGGTCACAATTGAGGTGGCATCCCGCTGTCCAAACTTCAACACCATGCTAATGTGAGGACATTTAAGGTCACGACAGACATAACGCGCATCAGCTCCCTTTGTACACGGTGATCTTTGGTTGGATTCGTACTCATAACTCTCCGGTTGCTAATCCCTACTTCTTCCGACCGTGCTATTCCACCCCATACGGTTCGATGGTGTGAGAAGTTATATAACGCTTGTAAACAGGGCACAGACAGTCAACAGTTGGATGACTGATACAAGTATCATCCAGGCAACTATCTATGAAAATAGTTTCGCAGTTTCATATTCCAATGGTTTATTCTCGTTAGCTTGTCATCTGTATTCATTTCAGCATCGACAAAACAGATTTCGAGCTAAACACACCATTAGGGGAAGCGCAGCGCTTACTTTGATATCTAATTACCTATCACCTAATTCAAACCTCTTGATGGTTGGCTCAACGAGGTACCTTGCCCCTATCAAAACTGATCAAATCTTGATGGACGCGATGTTTCGTCCTTCCGAAGAAAATGATCATATCTCACCCCGTCAAGAAAAGTGACACAACTCAAAATTGCAGAATTTGAGAAACATTAACTTAAAGATACCATAAAACTTATATTGAAATAGTATAAACTTCTTTTTCATTTTAGGTAAGTATTTATGGTGGTAACATCTATTTTATTCTATAGAATAGTAATAGAACACGCTGGGGAACCTCATACATATTTTTCAATGACAAAACATAAAAAAATTTATTTTTTGACTTGGTGTCACTTTTTTTATGCCGGAGTGCGATATAATGCTCATGTCATCATAGAAAGTCGGCAACATCCTGATGACGATATATTTCTTCACTAACAAAAATGGTTGGATCTGTATGGGCTAGATATCTCGTCGAAACCAGTTGGAGGTTTAAATATTATCCAGGTAATTTATTTTTTTAGAAATAGTAATATCTGAGTTCCAGTCACTAATGATTTTTGATCTTGCTATCAGAGACCGATTTCACACCAATTGAGGATTGAATATTTGATGCATGACTGAAGTGGTAAATACCATTTCGCTTTAACAGGTTTCATATACTCTAAAATGGATGCTAATTTAAAGGGCATTAAGTCCATTTGAATGCGCTTGTCGATTTCTGTACAGATATAAGCGGCAATAAATTTTCATGCATTAGAGTGTCAAATATAAAACTTTTGGTAACGCGCTGTTATGTTATCATTTGGGAGATATTATATCTCAAACACAAGACACTTTGAAAGATTATTGACATTTACGCAGCTAACAATTAACTCACTAGTGGTTGACGCGACATCTCATCATTCGCAAAACTAACCAGATTTCGATGGACCAGATATCTTATTATTTGGAAACTGACCATATCTTGATCAAGTCATCATAAAACAAATCGGTAATATCGTGATGACGAGATATCTCGTCATTTGCAAAGTTGGTGAGATCTTGATAGACGAGATATCTCGTTGAATCCCCTTGGAGAGTTAACACAGCTGCAGGCTGTTTTTTAAATTGTGAATTTCCAACAATTTAGTATGTAGACGGCCCCTTATAAAATTTTCATGCTCATGAATTGAAAGAAAACGTTATTTGCAATGGAATGATACTTAAAGTTACTCTAGCATACACGATGCACAAATAGATATGTTTGGTTCTTTTTTCCCGCAGCTTTACAAACAGGAGAGCAAAGAAACGTTTTAACCCAAAAAATCCCAGTCGCACTTAAGTCATGGAAATTATGTTTAGATCATAGAAACATTTCCTTCCCAACAGGGAAACGTCTTAAATTAAGCATATAAAAGTAAAATTGCTGAAAAATGGAAACTGAGTCAGCCTCTTCCCTGGAAAGTTTGTGGAGAAAGTTTGGACCAGGCCTGTGGCGACTGTCACCGTGATTGTTGTTAATGGCACTTTCTCCTAAGAATTATCTCCAACCCATTATTAATCTCTGTTTGAAACGTCGTCAAAGTTTCTAATTACTAAAGAGTGAAGCGAGTTCAATAGATCATTCTATGGCCCCTCAGTGTTGATAGAACTGATGATTCCTGATCAAATAGAATGGCTGGACAGATTTTTCATAATCCTCTTTGAAGGACGTCTCTTCATTGTCAGCTGAAAAATATGACCGGTATTTCTGGATGGCCAGCTTGAAAGTTAGAGCTTATGGTCATGGCGTATAAAACTATTTCCCTTAAAATAGGAATATATTGCTATTTTAATAAATACAAATAATGTCCAGTACCATAGGTGTAGTCAATATTAACAGATAAAAACATTATTGCTTCAATTCAAATTTATGTGTCTCTTAGTGTTCATTAGAGCTGATGATTTCTTATTAAATAAATACTGGACAGAATTTTCATAATCCTCTTTGATCCACTTTAGTGTTAGCTGAAAAATAGGTCCGTTATTTCGAGATGGTCTGCTTCTATGTTAGAACTTAAGGTTATGGTCTATGAAATTCGTTCCGTTTGAAAGAAGAATATGTTATAATTTTAATAAATTAGAATAAAGTTATTTCTCAACAATTTTCAAAACTCATATTTAAATACCGGTTTCCAAACACACACACCTACCACACCGAACATGAAAGAAATGATTAAAATTGCTCGATAAATTTTGAACAGATAAAATCGTTTATGTTTGGGAACAGATATCACTCATCCACACATTTTAATATCAATATTTAAGTACCGGATATCAAATACTAGTATGAAACACATTATCATATAATTATCAAATCAATGAAAAAGGATTAAAACCGTTTTAAAACCTTTAAAAAAACTGTCATTTATGATGCAATAATGAAATTTTTATTATAAATTTTCTAAAGTGGTATTAATGATATTAGGAAAGGTATCGCTCATAAATATTCTAAACCAGTACTTAAATACCAAACCAGTGTTTAAGCACTAGTGCACTACCCATCATCGTATAACTATGAGAAAAAGATGATTAAAATCGTTTTAAAAGTACTTATAAAACCGGTATTTGTGTTTAGGAATAGGTATAATTTACCAATTTTAAAAACCGTTTCTTAAAGGTCGGTGTTCAAGCACTAGTACAAAGCACATAATCATATGTAAATGTGTGAAAAAACTATTAAAATTGTTTGAAGAACCTATAATACCGGTATCTATCTGTGGGCGTAGGTATCACTTATCAATTTTTGATACCAGCACTTAAATAGCGGTATCCAAACACTAATCCGAATAGCATCATCTTACAAGTATGTGAAAAACATGATTAAAATTGCTTGAAGAACTCATACCTGTATTTATGTTTGAGAGGAAATATCCATTAACCAATTTTCAAAACAAATTCTTAAATACCGCTATTCAAGCACTAATACGAGTAACATATTTGTATAAGTATAGATGAAGATGATTAATATCATTTAAAGAACTTATAAAATCCGGTATTTATGTTTGGGAATATGTATCACTCATCAATTTTCAAAAGCAGTTCTGAAATACAGGTATATAAACACTAGTAGGAATCACATCGTCCTACAACTATGAAAGAGAGGATTAAAAGCGTCTATGAGCCCTGGAAAGATGTGTCTGTGTCGCAGGCGTGACAAACATGACAGCCGATCCTTAAGCCATCTTTAAACCTTATTTGGTCTGCTCCCTCGCAATAGCCCCCTCGTCCTCACTCTGCTTGAAGGGCTTTTGATTGGTGCAAAAATTCTGCTCTGATTTCCATTAAGGACAATTCTCGAGAGCAGAGAGCGCAAGGGCGAGAATAAGAAAAGAAAACATTGATGGTAGATGGCTGCAAGGAATCCATCATTCCTTGGGAATCACGAAATAATCCAAGCAGCTGTCTCGTCAGGAATTCTTCTTTCCCCTTCCTTTTTCCGTAGGAGGGATTTTTTCCCCTACCCCATTTAATTGCCTACTTTGCAACATTAAGACAAATTATTCTTTGTATCAAGTTTGGTAGGAGTTACACGGAAACACGCTAAAAGTAGTTGCGGAAGGATACAACAAATCATGTTTCGGGTCTTCTCGAATGTGTTTCCGCAGGGATAAAAAACGCTTGCAGGTTCACGAGAATCAACATGATAAAAAAATGTGTGAGTGGTATGGGGAGATTTCTTGCTGCTAAAAATTGGCTGTTCGGATAGTTAGTTCCTTCAAATTACTGCTCGCACAGAACATGTAACTTTTTATTTGGATAATCTAATAACGCTGAGCATATTTAACTGAAGGAAATGAAAATGTTGAGGCTGTTTTTACAAAAGAGCAGATCTACTTCTTGTAATGTAATTCTACTATTCTGAAACTTCTTGCTTATCATTCGACTTTTTTATAATTTCTATACTCTCTCTCTTTCTCTCTTTTCACTATAATTCTTTTCTGCATCTAAACTTTTTCTGATTTTATTTCCGTCTTTTTCTAATTCATTTCCCTCATTTTCTGCTAGCTATTACTTAAGTTTTTCTGATTCATAAATCAGCTGAAAAAAAATGAATAATGGATGTATCACGACTAAACTGCAAAGCACATAGGAATGAGGATAAGCTGTTATTTTTCTGTATGGCCAGATCTGGCCAAACAGAAAAATCGTTGTTTTTTGTTGTTGTCATGTCATTAGACATACAAACGGAAAGTTTTACTGTTACACCTGAGAAAAATATTCCCTGGGAAGTTACAAGAGATAAACATGCGCTGCCTATAGCTCACAATCAAAAGTTGTGACGTGGGAAAATCTACTGGGGGCGAACACTAAAATATATAGAGAACTGAAGAATTACCCTTATATATATATATATATATATTGTTATATATATATTGAAATAAAATCAGACCTAAATATCGATGCATTTGTACAGAAGCAAATTTTAGGGCTTTTTCATTTTTAAGAGGATATTTTTGGATCCCATCTACATAAAGAAATTTTTGGTATCAAAATATAAAACATATGATCATTATATACATTATACTTATAAATAAAATATTTTTATGGACACTTTCAGAGGCGGTGGGCTACTAAAAGTTTCAAAAGCAATAGGTCTGAGAAAATTGAGTGTGCGGCTCACACCATTAAAGTGAAATATAATTAGACTGATCATTGCTATTGAGAGAGATTCAAATAAGTGCGTTGAACATGTCGACTAGTAGTCACGTGACTGCTCTGTGAAAACTGGACTTGGTTGCCGATTTGGTATGTAATCACTTCTTTTGGCGATATAACGACTGGAAATGTGTACGAAGGTAGGAAAGGTCGACGAACGAGATAGAGAAGAAAACTTACCATACTTTGATGGACGAGATATCTCCCATTAGAAGATACTGACCAGATCTCGATAGGTTAGATAATTTGTCAATAGTAGAAAACTAACCAGATGCTGATGGACAAGGTATCCCGTAATTAGCAGAAAACTGACCAGATCTTGATCACGTTATCATAAAATATCGGTAATATTTTGATGACGAGATATCCCGTCTTTAGCGAAATTGTTAAGATCAGGATGGTCGGCAGATCACGTTCAAAGAACTTGGCAGGTAAATACATTGATTAATGAGATTTAAAAATGTTTTGATATTCATTTACATTATCAATATTTTAATACGATAAATTTTTAGAAAGATTTCATCACAAACCAGTTTCTCTAAGCTTATATTCTTCAATGATGAATTGATTTAAATGAGTCATTATTCAGCGTGCTCTAAAATCAATTTAGTTCAAATATGGCCGCCCAAATGTATTGCAGGGCCCATGTCTACAAATCAGTAAACAGCCAAATTACACGAACATTTAAACAAACGCGTTGGGCTCAAGAGCGGGTATCTCGCAAATAACTCCGTTGCTGTAGAAGCAAACTGTAATTTTCCGTCGCTTAAAATTGACCTTAACAGCAACCTACTTAAGATGAACTAGTATCATTACCGCTCGCGGGAGCCGGGACCTGTTGTTTAATCAAATAGTCAGGAGTCTGCCTTCTGCTTTCCGTCTTATCAATCGCATGAAAATGAAATCATCAGAACTTGCCCTGACTGTAAATGGCTTTTGTCTGCCTCAGCTAATGCGCTTTGCTGTCTTGGATATTTGTAGTCTGGAGCTCCAAGAACAGTACAAGAGAGGGATGTTTACCTTTGATGGAATGTGAGAAAGTTAATTTCTTATATAGTCTTAACCCTTCGAGTGGTTTTTACGTTGTCGATGTTTTATTTTTAAATGAAAAATACCGTTATAAAATTTAAAAAATAACCAAGTAGCATAATTTTTAAATTCAGCAAATCGAACATACTTTTAGACCAAAGTGGCCAACGATGAAGGGTCTGAAAAGTAGGGATGAGACACCGATGTCTTCTAAACATTGATGTTTTAGAAAAAAGCATCGATGTATTAGAGCCGATGTCGCATCACTAGTTGCTAAACCAGTTTTAAGAAATGGGGAAACAAGTTTAAATACACTGAATTTTAAAAACATCGATGGATTGGGGGCAATGTATTATCAACATCGATGTTTTACTGCCCATGTAGCATCACAAGTTTCTAAACCAGTTTTAAGAAATGGAAGAAAAAATATACATACACTGAATTTTAAAAACATCGATGTTTTTGGGTCGATGTATTATCAACATCGATGTTTCAAAACATCGATGTTTTGCTATCGATGTCGCATCCCTAGTTGCGACGAGGTATCTCGTTCATCAAGATCTAGCCAATTATACATATTAAAAATATTGTCTCACCAATATATTGGCGAATTTTTTATGATGACCAGATCAAGATCTGGTCAGTTTTCTTTTAATGGTGAGATATCTCGTCCATCAAGATCTGGTCAGTTTTCTTTTAATGGTGAGATATCTCGTCCATCAAGATCTGGTCAGTTTTCTTTTAATATTGAGATTTCTCGTCCATCAAGATCTGGTCAGTTTTCTTTTAATGGTGAGATATCTCGTCCATCAAGATCTGATCAGTTTTGCAAATGATGAACTATATTGTCGAGATAACCAACAGGGGGTTAAACTTCACAGATATATTTTTTAATTTCGAAGAATTTTAAAAGGTTGTTCGTGTGGGGTTGATTAACAAACTTTTCAAGTTTAGAATTTTCTCCCGTGAAATTTTACTTTTTCTGCCCACTTTATGAAAGCGCACTGAAATTAGAAAGTTTTTGTTTAAAATACATCATACCGTATTCAATATTGAATAAAAAATGTCCATCTCAGATTTTAGGTTTACCTTGTAGTTTTACATTATTTTTAATAAAAATAAAGGTTTATTTTACTGTATAATTAGTGTCTTTTTTTGTTAACTGTAAGGTTTTCTTGGCCATAACTCCTCTAGATATATCGCGATATTTCTCTTCAAGCAGAGTGATTTATAGAGATATTTAAGATACCACACACCCATCACTCCAGCGCCTCCCCTCCCCTCCCCTCAAGTCTAAAACATACAGCTTCCTTTGAACATTCACTAAAACTATAGATAACCACCGCTAAAAAGAAATCAAGAACTTCTACAACTTGCAACATCATTTTAAATTGTTTTATCCCAGATTGTGGGTTTACCTTGTAGTTTTACATACTTTAAGAAAATAAATGTTTAGTTTATTGTATAATGTGTGCCTTTTTATCTATAGAGAGCAAGAGTTTTTCGACCCTTGTTGTATCACTTCCTTCGATACATCGCTCTTTTTTACCCCAACCAACCTGATTTATCTATGAATTACTAACTGTATTTCAAAAAACAATTACTTCAATATGAGTATAAAACGCGCAGTTACCTTTGAACACGCACTGAAATGATAGAGAGTCATCGCTTAAAATACACTAAAAAAAGTAAAAGAAAATAACAAAAAATAAAAATAAATAAACATTTAATGTATTTAATAATGTATGAATTTTTATTTCTTATGAGGAAGTTTTTCTCGTTCTCTTCTGTATCACTCCCCTCGATATATCATACTTTTTACCCCCAAGCAGCGTGATTTATCGATGGGTTAATCTACGCTCTATAACAAATAAATCGACGCACCAATAAGGGGTTGTCCTATTGCGATACAAATTGGTGGATTTGAAGAACATGCATACAAAAACACGATTAAAATAAATTTCAGAACAATTGAGTGATTTAGTTCAGAGTTTGACCGGTACAAATGGAGGAAGTCAATAAGGCGTTGGTCCACCTCTGGCCCTGGATGCAAGCTGTCCCCCGGCGTGGCATAGACTGAAAAGCTTCCGGATGGTGTCCTGCGTAATTTATAACCAAATTGTCTCTAATTGTGGGGCTAAATGTTCAACATTCCAGCATGGTTGCAATCGCCTTCCCATAACGTCCCAAATTTGCTCTATGCGAGAGAGATCAGGGGACAAAGCTTCCAAAAGAAGTGTCGGGAAAGCTTGAAGACAATTCATAGCAAGACGCGCCGTGTGCGGCCGGGTATTACCTTGTTGAAAAGTAAGTCCGGGGTGTTGCAAAAAGAACAGTAACACAACCGGTCGGAGAGTGCAGTCTACGAACCGTTGTGCTGTAAGTGTGCCAGAAATGACTACCAAAGGGGCTATCAAAGGAGATACTACCATAGACCATAGCGCCCTGTTGTGGGCATGTGTTGGGTGCAATAATATGGACAGGATGCCTACGCTACCCTGGACGTCTTCAGATACGTCTGTGGTTGTAGTTAGGACACAGTTGGAAACGGGACTAGTCACTAAAGTCTATACATCACCAGTCAGCGCCGTTCTAAGTTGACGAATCGGGCATAACTACTAGAAAACTCTTTCTTGGTGCGTCGATATTTTTTGTGATAGAGTATATTTCAAAAACGAACAGATCAATGAGTCTAAAACATAGCCACCTTTGAACACGCACTGAAATAATAAATAACCATCACTTGAAAAACATCATATTTCCGAAGTTTGCAATATAATTTGTAATTGTATTATGCCTGATTGTAAGTTCACCTTGTAATTTTACGTAACTTAAAATCGGCAGTTAATTTTATTGCATATTCTATGACTTTTTATTTCTAATGAATAAGTTTTCCTCGTTATGTGCTCCCCACGATATATCGGGATTTTTATCCTCAATCAGAGTGATTTATCGAGGGATTACTGTATTCGAAAAGCAATCGCATCAATATGAGTCTAAAACTTGCAGACCCTTTGAACACGCACTGAAATGATAGATAACTATCACTTGAAAGACATCAAGGATTTCGAAAGGACCCATTATCGTTTCAATATTTGCTTGAGCGCTTCCGTTATTTCACAAGCGAAATAAGTAACGGAGTATTTTCTTTAAATATGATTGTGTTCGGAGAGAATCAGATTAAAAGTACGTTAAATTAAATTTTATAATTTTTTCGAGAAGGCCATTAGCGGAACATGAATGCGAAAACAACCATTAATACAAGCGTATCCATTCGTGAGATCAGTTAAGAGATTATATTCGAACAAAGCTCAAGATTCATCTCGTTTCATTTGATTTCTCGATTTTTATTTTTTCGCATTACACCATTTAAAATCGCTTTTTTCCTCCACTCTAACCTTACTGCACGACGATGAAAATCTAATGAAAAGTAAGAAAACGCTTTAGTGAGGAGCAGCAGAAAAAAAACCCGGAAAAAAAATAGGGCTTTTTTTTGTGAAAGAGCTTTAGGTGATTTTCATTTACTAACGATCTCAAAGCTTGCGATAAGAGTAAAAAGATTCATTTAAAATAACATTGGTAGCAAGATGGGAAATGATAATTACTAGCAATCTAGTGTTTTTAGTTTCCGTCTCTCCACACATTTCTTTTTTTATGCCACTTTTTTTTATGCCGACGCTCACAAAAATGCATTTTTCAGATGCTCCTCAGTTCATATGTTAAATCATTAGTTTCAACTGAGAAATTTTGAAGCACCACGTTGTGCCTCAGCTGATGTCGGCGTATTTGGAATAAGAAAGGCCTATTATTACATGTGAGCATCAAGCCTCTTAAAAAAAATTTTTTTTTGATGTCGCGATTTTTCTTAGTAGAGGAATTTTCCCCTCCGTTTTTTTTTTCACCCGCGCGTTTGGGTTGCGACTCCTTGAAAAACTAAGAAGCAAATAGTTGCGACACTTAAACTCTTGACGAAAAATGACTGACTGTATGAAAAAAAAGCAAATTAAAAAAAAAACAATGATTACACATTGTTCCCAAGTCCAGAAATTCCATAATGAGTACTACTCCGAGCAAGTTGCGCATAACAAAAGATTAAAAAAAATATCTCCGAGGTAGAGGAGGGAGGAAGCTGGAAATAAAAAAAAACTGTTTGATAAAAAAAGGAGAGGGGGAGGCTGTTTTTGTCGCGTTAACGTAATTTTCTAGTTTGAACAACGCTAGCAAATTGGATTCAAGAGTCAAAAATTTCTTTTCGTTAATTGTTTGTTTCGCTATTTTAGCTGGCTACTGTACAATGCGCTGGGGACAGAAAAAAGCTTTAAAAAATCAAGCAAAGAAAAATACAGAATCTTTTTCACTTAAAGAATTGTTGTAAGCTTAATTATTAGTAGTTTAAGTACTGGGGAAGGGAAACACATTTGTCTACGGCTTTTCTTTGAAGTAAAGGAAGAAATGACAGAAAAATTAATAAAAACGAAGTTATGAAGTGAATGCGAGTATTTTTTTCTAGAAAGTTGTGCAAGTGATAAACAAAAGTGCAGGAGACATGGATCAAGTTTGATAGACAGGTATTTTCATGTTGTTACGACTGCTTAGTTTTAATACCAAGCGCAGAGATACAGAGTTATAGTTTCATTCTAAATTTAAAATATTTAATATTTTATTTTGAAGTGAAAAAAGTGTATTTTTGCACCATACATACTAGATACATTCATAAAATTGCACATACGGTCATTAATCTACAATAAGCTCTAGTTTGATAGTCAAGTTTCCTTAGAAATTTATAAATACGTCATTAGTTTTAATCATCCACGTGTTTTCGACGAGATATCGCGTGCATCAAAACCTTGCCAATTTTTCTAATGACGAGATATCTCGTCTATAAGATCTGATCAGTTTTCCTAATGACGAGATACCTCGTCTAGATTACCACAAGAGAGTTAAAAGAATACTTCAAAGAGAAATGCAATGGATTTTATATAGACAGTGTTCAGATTAATCTGCTTAGATTGGGTTTAGATTTTGTTATCCGGACATCGCTCTTATTTTGGATAATGATGAGTTAGTTAATGATAAAAAATTTGAACTTTACACCTTACGAAAATAAAAACATAACTAATAATATAAATTAGTAAGACAACAATTTTGAGCTGCAGTTAAATCACACTATTTGAATAATAAATTCACAGAAGATATCATGTCAAAGTTTTGAAGAATATTATACTCTAAAAGTAGTTAAATCATTAATATTAAAAATAATCACTATCCATCACAAGCCATATAAACTTGCATTTTTTAAAACCTTCAACATAACTATCATTCTTATTCTTTCGAACAACTGTCTTGAATATATAAATTTAAAATACCCCTCCAAAGTTTGTTTTGTTGATTCAGAATCAATATTTTACACGTCTATCTGAACAAATTTCTTGTCAGTTAAAATTAGTAAACGTGGAACTAGACGATGAATTATTTGACTAGAATAAGATCAATGAAACTGATATATTAAGCCTTTCTAAGCTACCTATAACTCAAACATGAACATTTTAATTAAACACAACGAAAATTTATGATGTACCATGAATCAATGCCTTGAAGACACGGAAAGAGATCTGCCCGAAACAGAATTATTCCACAATCACAAATTATATTTCTTGAACTCTTTGCTGATTCAGAACCAATTTTACAAGTCGAAACAAACGAATTTCTCTTCAGTTAACCATTCTGTTGGATGTCTCGATGATGTTTCTTGTCATCAGCAAAACTAACCATATCTTGACTGACGAAATATCAAGTCATTAGAAGAAAACTGATCAGATCTTAATCTTTTTATAAAAAAATAGACAGTAGATTTATGATTAAACACATCGTCAAAGTAATTATTCAGATCTTCATTGAAGAGATATCACGTTCAAAGCACTTGGAGAGTTAAAATTGGTAAAAGTGGAACGAAACATTATGGGACACTTTGTGCATCATTTGTCTCAAATATTATCAATAAAACTGAAATATTAAGCCTTCCAAAGCCACCCATAACTCACACATGAACATTTTAATTAAGCACACCGAAAATTTTACGATGTACCACGAATTAATGCCTTGAAGACACGGAGAAAGATCTGTCACGAACACAATTATTTCACAATCGCAACTTATATTTCTTGAACTTGACGTTTATAGCACTCTGAATATTTATTTTGATTAACCGGTAAACGCGCGTTCAGAATGTTTAATTTTACTTAGTAACTAACATGCCATTCTGAAGTGAATAATGCATTCTCAGGGACCACAAGTAATCGAGAAGTGCAGCTGACATTGTCGTATTACACGGGGCTCTGTGCAGAGTTCCTTTTCGTGATAATAAGACTAAATCAATTGCTTGAATAGTCTTTGCACGTGCACATAATGCTTCGGGGGTAATAACACACAAAAGTCATCTTCATAAATGACTTCAGTGGTTTCTGGACAAGTTTTCGCTCTTAGTTATTAATCAACCGCACCTCTTTGTATGCAAAGGCTAACGGAGATCCTGTGTAAGGTACTAGGTGTCTGTCATGATACCGGTGGAGTACAAGTTTATAAGAGGACAAATGTTCCGTGAGAAAAGAATTGAAATATTGTTCACAAGAACATGGAAAACATGAGTAGGTTTTGAAAGAAAGATTTTACAAAATTTCACACAGCAGAAATGTTTTATTTAATGTTTAAAAGGAATAATGTAAAACACAAAAATAGTTTTGAGTTTATTGCATTAATCCAAAAGTAAAATGTTATCATACGAGGTGATAATGGCATACCTTATATCAAACAATTTTACACTTGACGTCGAAAATGCTTAAATTAGGACAAATAAGTCGTGAGAAAAAAAATCTGCGAAATATTAGTAATAAAAGCATTGGAAACACAAAAGCCATAGCCCACTCTTTGAAGGGCATTACGTGAAAATTCAAAATATATTGATAAATCACCTTATAGTAATGAAGTTTACCCTGAACTAATACAAGGACATATGTTTAACGATAAAAAATATGAAGTATTTATAATAAAAGCATTAAAAACACGAACAACAGTTGAGAGCAAGCTTTTTCAAAGTTTGACCCTGAAGAAATGCTTTATTCGGAGCTTTGAAGGGCATTATCTATAAGACATAGAAATATCTTTGAAAATGACGTATCACCTCATGTGATTACATTTTGCACATAACATAAATTTAGTAATTTTAGAGGCATATGCAGCCTCTTATACCTCACCGTCCATTTAGAGCACTTCTAATATAAATATCTCAAATAAAAATATATTTACATGCCACAGCAGTCTTAACCCCTCCCCCTAGGATATTTAAATTCATACCGTTAACCATTTCAAGGACGTCAGCCGCCTGGTGTCGATCCTCCTCGAAATGGTTAACTCCTTAGGAGGGTTAAGTGAGAAAATTTGAGGAAGATTTCCCCCATAGGGACCCAACTCTTCAATAAAAATTTTCATTTATGATTCTCAAAGTAGTAAATAGCCCTAACTAGCAAATAAAATCGTTTTTGAGGACTGCTTATTCAGGGATTGAGAGTAATAAATAACAATAACCCTCTGATGGTTGTCTCAATGAGTTACATCCTATTAAAATCTGGTCATCAACAAAATTTAGCATGTCTCGATGGACGTTATATCTCGCCTAAAAATCAAAACATTGACCAGATCTTTATCCGTCATGACAAAACAATCAGCAATATTTCGATGCTATATCACGTCATTAGCAAAACTAGTCAGATCTTGATGGACGAGAATTCTCGTCAAAACAACTTGGAGGGTTGATGTAACTTAACCACCTGTAGATTGTGTGTGGTGTGATCTGGTTTCAAACTTTAAGAGCATTACTTTAAGATTAAGATAAATTCTTATGATTTTTTTGTGCGCTGCACATAATCACTTTAATTCTGAAAACAAAATTTTTAAATACTACCTCCATGCACACGACAGGATAATAAAAGTGCAACTTATTTGTTTTGAACGATGCATTTCTGAGAAACGATATTGGAAACAGGAAGAAGACTGTAAAAATAATATTTACATCGTCTAAGAAATACTTCTTAGCAGTTCACTTTCTTTCATCCAACATGAACAAGAAATGTGGGAGAGAATAACGATCCGGTGCTTTTATTGTCTCAAAGTGCTTCAGATGAGTGGCACTAAGAAAAAGCACAGCGGTCGAAACTGCAAAGGCTTCCTTTGAAAGTCAAAAATAAAGGATGCAGGCATTATCAAACAGCCATAAATTTCGGTTACGTGTTGCGTTTATAAAAGAAGTGCTTAGCACGCTTATTATTCATCTTCTCTGTTTCGTCTGAAAGTGTCAAACTGAGTAACTGAGACTTCAAAACAGATGGCTGAAAGTAATATTTTGGGAATTCAAAGTATTCTAAAGTTTCGCTGGTATACGAAGTACGAAAAACAAGAATAATACAGGAATCAATAAAATTATCGTAAAAGAAGGTATGTTATTGCTCCCCAAATGTTTCGACGACATATCTCGTTCATTAATTTCTCAAATGACGAGATATCTCGTCAAGACAACAGGATATCGTCGATTGTTTGATTATGACGAGGCGATGGTCAGTTTTCCTCTAAAAATCACGTGATCGTGTTTTCTTCTACGGAGGAAATATCTCGTTGATTAAGATACGACTAATTTTCTAAGGAAGAGGTATCACGTTATCAAGATTTTGCCGACTTTTTCATGATAACGAGATAACGATCTGGCTGGGTTTTTTCAATTACGAAGTATCTCGTCTGAAAAGTTTTAATAATGACGCGTTGCTTTGTGGTGACAACCACCAGGCGAGTTGAAAACCCTAAATTCTGTAATGAACAATAATTTTATGTAATGGTAAAGTTCTTTTTAGAAATATGTAAATCTAACAGGGCAAAAACAATTCCATACTAGAACAAATAAAGTTTTTGATAATTCGTTTTGAATAACAAATTTATAAAATTCTGTCACAAAATTTAGTGTTCAACCATCCCATTTCTTACAGAAGCTCCCATTAAAAACATAAAAGCGTTTTGTCTGCACATGTTATTCCATCTAGAACAGTTAATTGTGTGAGATTATGACAGGGCGTATATTTACTGTATAAGGTGGTACAGACTAATTTAATTGCTTTTGCTTTGCAATACTTCATTTTATATGTAGACGTTCTATATAGACACAAATTGGTGCAAAATTTTAATATCTTTTAATATTTTCTTTCACAAATAAAAGCTATATTTCTAACCATTTACAAGCACCTTTTAACCTCATAGAAGCAATAAAACTCATCCATGCTTGGGAATACTATGGAATCTATACACTTTTAAGGTTCTTATAAACCTATAATTGACTCCGATCAACATTGAATTTATTTTCTTACATAAAAACTGTGTTAAGTTTTTGAAGGTGTTGACCGATGATTCTTGACCTTGAAAGTGAACCGCTTTCTCACCACACCATCCCTATCCCCAAGCATGAATGTGTTTTAATGCTTGTATGGGGTTGTAAGTTCGATAGAGTTGAAAATTTTGTTTTTCCTGGTGAAATGTGAAGGAAAGGTAAAATATTTAACTACATTGAAACACAACGTTTAAAAACGTATCAAAATTCGGATTTGGTGTCAAATTTTTGTGGTAATCATGGTCAGAAAGATAATGCTTTTACATGGCAGGTCAATGGAGATGATGGTGGGAGTCCAGGAGAGTTTTTATAGCATGGATTCGATATCGCAATTGGACCTTGTTTGACAGTTAACAAATGGTAATTATTGCTAAGAGAGTACATTAGAATGTGAGTATTCAAACAAAGGTTGAAACAAAAGCACTTGAGAGGCAATATTATTAAAATATTAAATGATTAAACCTTCCTGGTGATTGTCGCGACGAAATTTCTCGTCACTGGCAAAACTGATCATATCTTTATGGACAAGGTATATCGTCCTTAAAAGAAACAACTAACGAGATACTTTGCCATTAGAAGGAAATTAACCAGATTGTGATGTCTTCATCCTCAAAAAATCGGCAATAGCTTAAAGACGAAGTATACAAATTGGTCTGATCTTAACGATATATCTTGTCATTAACCATTTGGTTAGATATAATTATGAGAAATCTTGTCACTATAAATTTGGTCAGATCTTGATGAGAAATCTTGCCATTATCGATTTGGTCAGATCTTGATGAGAAATCTTGCCATTATCGATTTGGTCAGATCTTGATGAGAAATCTTGCCATTATCGATTTGGTCAGATCATGACGATGTATTTTGTCGTTATAAAATTTTGAGACCTTGACGAGATTTCTCATTATTATCAAAATTGATCACATCTTGAGAGACGAGATACCTCGTTATTATCAAAATTGATCACATCTTGATGGACAAGATATCTCGTCAATACCACTAGGACGATTAAGCAGTAAAATAAAGGGAAATCTTTAGTCCATGACAAACATACACCCTTCAAGTATTATTTCCTAATTCACAAAGTATGATCGAAATAGTGTTATCCACTTTAGTCTCGATATATTAGTACACATTATTTGATATAGAAAAACACATCCTGACATATACTGAGAAGATAGTTAAAAATGCTTTAATTTGTCAGATTAAAGGAGGGAAAAGTATATTAACGCTAAATACTCTCAGCCAAAATAGGAAAAAAAATGTATTTCTTACTTTTAATTTCATTCTAACTGTTTAATTAATTTTCTCACTTTGTAAAGGATACGAGAATGTTTGTCTAGCACTGAGGAACGAAAGAATTGTGTTTCCTCCACACAAAAAAACTCTAACTGAGCAGATACTCTAAAGTATTCGGGTTACTTAAGAAAATTTACAGTAAAAGAATTAAAAAAATCTTAACTAACTTCATCAAGTTATCATTAGGTCGTCACAATTCATTAGTAAGCATTTTCTAACCAACTTAATGTCCTTTTTTGTGGGTCCCCGAAGTCGTTAAGAATCATCCTAATATACTTTGTTTCATAAAATGCAGAAAGAATATCCTCAGATAGAACACGTTCAATAAACGCGAATGCCCTGAGGAGACAGAGGAGACAGCTGAGGACTTTTAAATATCGATTAAAAATGAAAACTCCTTGTCACCTATAAAACTGAAGATGTGATCATGGAGCAGGCTAAAAATAAATTCATGTGAGCTGACTGTCATTTTTGAGTATATTTATGAGGTTAGTTTGTGTTTTTCTACGAGTTGTGTAACCATACTAACCGAAGTCACGTACTCAGACGTAGTTTATGGAGATTGGTCTGAACAATACCTGATATTTGTATCCTTACTTTTACGTACACTGTTTGTTTTGAATTTTAAACAGAGCATGAATGTATCATATTACCACATAATCAGAGGTGTTTTAAGAAGATATGTCTGGAAAAACACCCGAAAATTGAATTTTCGTTTTCACATGTGCTGTTTAGTTTTGAGTTTTAACACATCCTTTAGTTTTACATAAGCAATATTTACAGGACCGTGAAGAAACCTGTACATCCAACTAAACAAGAGAATACTCGTATATGTTCTTGGACCCTCGACTATACATGTTGGAGGTATTTAAAATACCGTATATTCTTGTTTTCAAACCTGAACACTTTACCAAACACGAGTATTCTCGTGCGTATTAGTAGCCCTACTCTATTTGGTGACTTTAAAATACCATATAACACTGCTTTCAAACATGAACATCCTACAAAAAAGACGATTATCTCTTGTGTATTCGTGACCTCACGATTGTACTCGTTGGTGGTATTTAAAATACCGTATATTCTTGTTTTCAAACCTGAACACCTTACCAAACACGAGTATTCTCGTGCGTATTCGTAGCCCTACTCTATTTGGTGACTTTAAAATACCATATAACACTGCTTTCAAACATGAACATCCTACCAAAGACGATTATCTCTTGTGTATTCGTGACCTCACGATTGTACTCGTTGGTGGTATTTAAAATATCATATATTCCTGACTTCTTAACTGACCACCTTGCCAAACACGAGTATACTCTTGTGCATTCATGGCTCTACGAGTATACTCGTTGGTGGCACACTAGCGTAAGCTTCAAATAAAAGTCCCCTTTTCATTTAACCTTTCTGGTGGTTACGTCAACGATGCATCTCGCCATTAGCAAAGCTGACCAGATCTTGATGGACGATGTAGGCAGGTTATTAAATTTACGTCTTACTGGAACACCACAAGGAGCTATTGGATCCGAGATCAATCCCAAAGGAAAATATCCGAGGACAATACCTACTAATTTTTAACCACTACCAGATGACGAAGCAACACCTGAGCTGTTAACCCACTCTCCAAACTCCCACACCACCACATCCTATAGACATTTGAGGCCCCGTTCGGTCTTAAGTCGGTTTCGAACACGTATAACTAATACAATACTCTTCAAACCGGACTACCGCACGCCCTAGATGTACGAGATATCTCATCATTAGAAGAAAACTGACCAGATCTTGATTTCCTCACACAAAAAGAGTCGGCACTATCTTGATGACGAGATACCGCCATTAGAAAATTGGTTGGATGTTGATGGGACAGATATCTTGTTGAAACAGCTTGAAGGTTCAAACGGCGACTAGTGTTTATAGTATTGCAGTCTTTATTTTGCAACTTCTTGAGTTAATATCCACGACTGCGAAAAATCCGACACGCACTTTCCGAAAGTCTCACGCGAATTGAACTGTCCTGTACCCAGCCATAAGTCTCAATACCTTGAAGGTCTCGAATAGGTAATGGATTCCGCATCCATAACTAAAATAATTCGTAATATATTCTTGTCGTCCGATCACTTATGCCAAACACGTAATACTAATGGTGTGCACCGCCTGGGACCTTGCATACAGATGCGCCATTAACGGCACCCAGCGACCTGACCCTACTTGGAAGGCAGGTCCTCTCACCTTATCCGGTCGGTACTAGTTAAATCCTAGGGCTCATAGTACTTTTAAGACTCTCCCCTACCTCACCGGTGTGGGTTAGGTCCTCCTACTTGTAACGATGTAACGAGCAGTCATTCGCCTATCATTAGCTGCCGGATCATTTCACTCACGATAACGGTTTGACAACAAGGACAACACAGCTACACTGAGGATTTTATGGGGCACAAGGGCTATTAAATTCTTTAATGGTAAAACACGACAAATTGCTGCTTTATTTACAGGATTTTGAATTTATTAGGTGCCGTAAACTGTGCAGGACAACCGATGAGGGGTGCAGCTGGGAATAAATCAGATATGAAGTCATTCGACTTGTGCTTTTTGTCACGAGGGATTAAAAATGAATTCCCATACTGAAAAGAACTATTCTATACATAAATTAACGACTTAATCAAGATAGAATCACTAGTGAGGCTAGTTTTAACCATTGAATCTATTCATATAGGTATTTTCATAATGTAAGCAATATATTTGAATCTAAGTCTATCATTTGGAACCATCACTATTATTTACAAGCACTTTTATTGTTGCCTCAGTTTTTCAAACTTTAACGTATTAATTGTATAAGATTATCACAACTAAATAGATGCCAATACTGAATACTCATTCAAATAACAAGTTAATCAAGATATAATACGTAACACGGCTACTTCCAACCATCCAAATGTGTCCATGTCATTTATTTTCTTAATATAAAATGTACTTAAGCCCAAAAATTGGTAACATAATTTAGAACTATTACTAACATTGTAATAACGACATCGAGCAAAAACTAGCCAGTGCTATTGCTATGTCTAAAATATTAAATTTTAATGTATTTATCGTCATAGTCACTAATGAATAAGACATGAACTTCTTTGACGGAATTATTTTTGACAGTAATTAAAATTAAATGCCAATACTGAAGACCTATTCTAAAAGGGAATTAATCAACATATTATATACTTTTAACACGGATATTTTAACCATTCAAATATATTCATATCAATATATTTTCTTAATATATTAAACTCAAATAGGGAACAAAATTCGATACTGTTACTAACATTATTACATCAAACGAAAAGTCGCATGTGTCATTGCTAGGGATAAATTTTTTGAATTTTAATGTATTCATCGTCACAGTAAGGAATAAACAGATCTAATTATGTTTTAACCAGAAAGAATGGTTAAAATTAATACCAATTCTGAGGACCAATTGTAATAACGAGTTAGTATAGAATCCATTTTTAAACATTCAAATCTGCTTAGATCAATATCTTTTCATAATGTTAGCAATATATTCAAACCTAAATAAGGGCAAATGTTTGGAAACTATCACTAAAATTACAATAACGATATTATAAAGCGAAACATTTTGCTACGAATAAGTATTCTGCATTTTAATGTCCTTATTGACGTAGTCTAAAAAAATATATTTTTTGTCAAAAATTAAAAAAAATAATGCTAATATATCTATTTTATTAACGAGCTAGCGAATACAGAATATTTAATGGTGCTATTTTGATCCTTCAAACAGATGCCTATTAATATTTTTGATATACTATTATATTCATATATTTAAATTTAAATAGAAACACAATTTGTGTCGCTATCACTTAATTTTTTTAACGATAGTATGGAAAAAAATAAATAGGCTATGTTAACTGTACCGTCTTACTTTTCGGAATCTTTTAAAATTTATTTTGAAATTATTTGCCTATTTTTAATTATCTTCGGACGTATTCACTGTGAAATATATCAATTCAGGCTCATTTTTATTTTATTTAACCTTCTTGGTAGTTATCGCGACAAGATTATCGAGGTCGTTTTGAAAATAGACCAGATCTTGATGGATGAAATATATGACCATTAGAAAAACTGGTCAGACCTTGATGGACGATATATCTCGTATAAATCAAGTGGATGGTTAAGTTGACGCTTATACTTGAATTTTATCATGCGTTCTTTGTATCATTGATTTCTTTGTCAGAGAGTTTTGAGTAATAAATTCCGTTAGCTCAAATTTTATCACTGGCGACATTTTTAATCGATTACATTTCCCCCCAAAAAATAGGTCTTCAATTGAAATCCCATTTTAAAACTCTCGTCTAAGTGTCGATTTTCTTGTCTTCATAATACTCACAAGCGTTTTAATTGCGTAAAATGAATACGAGAAATGCATTGTGTCGTAGTATTAATGAATCCTGGAACTAACTACTTCAGACAATAACTTAATTAAAAATTAATTTGAAGTAAAGGTTGAAAAATTGCATAGTATTTAATTTAATTCAAATGAAAATTTCTATGAAAGCACATTGCTTGAACCTAATTATATTGATTATATAAGTCAATATATGATTTGGGAAATCATATATTATCATATATTGGGAACGTATGATTGGAGATCATTCTTTTTCCATTCAGCTAGTTTAAAATTGCGATAAAAAATAACTTATATAATTCGAGAGCAATTATAACCACACTTATTAACCTTCTAGTTTATTAATCTTCTGGTATAACCTTCTGGCTTATTAATCTTCTGGCTTATTAATCTTCTGGTATAACCTTCTGGCTTATTAATCTTCTAGTATAACCTTCTGGCGTCTATTAACCTCCTTGGTGGTTGTGTTCACGATTTATCTCGCCATTTATTATATTGGGTCAAAACTAACCACATATTGATCTTGGCATTATCAAAAAATAGACAGTCTTTATGACGAGATATCTCGTCATTAACAAACTTAGTCAGATCTTGTTGTGCGGAGTATCTCGTCGAAACCTCTTAGAGGATTGATAGTATGCTCATAGCACTTCAGGTTTCGTATATTTTAAAATGATACATTTATAGCTGAAGTTGGTGTGGTGAATCTAAATGTACACGGTATTCATATATGCTAATACATTCCAAAACATTGAGATAGGTACGTAATCCACACATAGGTTTTGTCAAGATCTAACTCTATCCCCGTCTAATGTCGTCTGCCTGGTTCAAAATGATTTTCCAGAAGATGTTCTTGAATGAAAAATTACTTTTTAATTTTAAGCTAATTTTGGGTACTCCTAGCCATGTTACTGACAAGCTGTCGCAAATGCACGACCCTTATAGATTATTCTCTAAGTCTCTCATTTCGCAATTAGTCTCGTAGTAATTTGGCTCCACAGGCTTTGGCTATTTATCTCCACTCTTGGCGATTACCTTTATTTGAAGTATTATGAAACTGAAATTCAAACGTATGAATGTGGGAGTTTTTTGGTGTAAGAACGAACAAACTACCAGTTACACACAAATTACTTCATATAGAAAGTAAAATTAAATTATCAACATCTGCAAAATTGACGTTAATTTTCTATATGACACTAAATTATTTGTTTTTAACAATCAAATCCAAACTAAAAGTCAACTGAAGTTACGGAAATTTCTTCGTAAGAGACAGGAAGTGATGTAAATTATTTTTGTGCAGTAAATTTTAAAGTATTTTTTCATTTTATTATAAGATGCCTTAACAAGAAATACGTGACAAACTATGAACTGTAGGCAACAATTTAAATAAAAATTATCTAACAGCAGTATATATCGTTAATATTTTAAAACGTGTCACTAATTTTCACTGAAAAAATAGGGAGTTGAGTGTTTATATTTATATTCTACCATACGGAAACCGATTTAAATTTCTTAGTTATGCTCTGTCTCAGCACAAAGGTCCGATAATATCAACTGTATCAAAAAACTCACATGTTAATGAATGTTTCATGCATCAATAAATTTACGATCAATGCATTTCAAAGTAGCCTCAACGTTGCAATTTTATGCTCTTTCTCAAAGCAACGCGCCGTTAATTTCAACTGCAGAGGAAAGTAGCATCAACAATGCAATTTAGTGCTCGTTCTGAACACAAAGCGCCGATTATTTCAACCTCGGGAAATTCACATGCATATGAAAATCGCAATAACAATGTTTGTTTATTTTTGTATACTGCATTGAGAAAACAGTTTTAGATATCGTATTTTCTTGATATACTGTCTTAACACGATGCGCTATTGATATAAACTGCATAAGGAAGCTTAATAATAGTATTTACAATTATATACTATGTTGAGATAAAAGTTTTAAATATCTTAATTTCTTAATGCACGGTCCTAACTAAGATCGCCACTAATACAGACTTCATAAAGAAACTTACACATGAAATTTTGAGCAACACCTTTCAATAATTTACGATCAATGCATTACAAGATAGTCTCGACACTGCAACCAAACTTATCTTTCTACTTGAGGGCAGTACCCATCCATTTCCCAAATCAATGAGTCTGGCCTCTATTAATTTAATTTATGACAAACTGCTATCATAAAAGTGCTATCCATAACGCCGCGTAAAGAGATCTGTACATAAAACCCTCGCATTTAACATCTCATACATTACGCGACGAAAGTCTGATGATAAGAGCTATGATCTGAAATCAATTTCGCGAAATTTCTTTCCCTGTATCCGACCCGTTGTTCGACCAACAAGGGAATTATGCGTTCGGCTAAATTTCTCTTAATGTTCGTAATGAATCCCATGAAACGTAACGTAATTTGACACAGTGCTGATTGCTTTTAGACTCTAATGATCTATGGGGTAGATGTAGTCTCTAGATATTTATCATAGAGACATCTTTGTTTACAGATATCAGTTCTAGTTCTTTGCAAATTAGCTGAAAACGTTCCTAATTACTTCACAGTTAGTTTACTAATTTATTTATCGGAGGATTCTCGAATAAAGAAAACGGAAATTTAATCTAAATGGAGGGCTAATCACGTGACATTCATTACCAGTGTTTCCTTTGGAACGAGGCAGCAAAGTTTAGAATTTGTTTAAAAGAAGCATTTTCTGAAACGGGGTTTATTTTATTCCTGTAGTTTTCTATCCATTACCGTATTGACGTCCATTGTGAACTTGCAGTAATTTATGAAATTTTAATTACAGCTTTCAAAAATTAATCTTTCGATATGTGAATACAGGCAATAGAGTTAAAAGATAAAAACTTTAGTCAAAAACTAGTTTTCAAAATCTAAAAGCTCTATAAAATGATTAATGAAGACGAAATATCTCGTTTTCATCTTTAAAGGTTTGATAACTTGACTAGATCTGCTATGTTTAATGGATAAGTTTGTTTTGGTCATCTGTGGTTATGTATAATTTTATGCAAGAGTACACTATTGTATACTTGCACAAAAATGGATGAAATGTATATATATTTGTATACATATATATATATATATATATATATATATATATAACTCAATTTTGTAAGCTTTTAGACCTTGATTGCATGTGCTACATCTAAAGGAAATAATTACTTTGGAGCACTGCATTAAGTTCAGATACCGAATATCATATTTAAAAGAATGTTTAAGCAAACCTATGAATTTGTAACAGTATAAATTCTAATTTAAGCGAATTCCTTTCGAATACTTGTCTCCTGGAAATATCAGTTTAGATTCAAAATTCTTTCGCAAATTGAATTCAATTGTATATTGGTAATGATTGAGAAGAATGCTTGAGTTGTTTCAAATTGCGAGTAGTTTTATCTAATTCAGACAGTGTAACACTAATTTAATTCGGTAAAAGTAGAAGCAAGCATTCATGAATTAAAAGTACTGAATCAGGCAAGTTATATTGTAACTGTTAGCATACAATTCGTATAGAAAGTATTGTAAGCACCAAGCAGTTAATTTTAGATATAATTTAAAATCGATAACATATTATATATAAGCATCTATGATTTATCATACAATTCAGTGGTAAAATTATATTTCACGTAGTTTATTAACTTTCCAAATGGTTCATTTATCTTGTACAGTAAGATCTGACCAATTTCGCTAATGACGAGATATTTCGTCCCTCAAGAATTGACAAACTATATTAATGACGAGATATCTCATTCATTCACAACTGAAAAACTTTGATAATTGCGAGATATCTCGTCATCAAGCTATAGATTTTTTTACGATGAATTGATCACGATCTTGTAATTTTTCTTCCAATGACGATATATCTAGTCCATCTAAATCAGGTCCGTTATGCTATTGATAATAATTCTCGTTGAGAAAACCAACAGGAGAGTTAAGAATGACTACTTATTCATATTTTGTCAGATTCATTCCAGGTAAATAGGACCCAGAAATCTAAGCAGACCTTGTAAAAACACAACAAGGTTCAGTACTTGAAATCTTATAATTGTGAATTCACTTCTGTTAAGATTGTCATTAATGATTTTATTGCACCTTTGGGAATCTTTCTCTGTGAAAACCTTTTTCAAACATACATTTCGGAGAGAGAAACAAGCGATACACAGTTTGATAGAGGAATAATTTTACGCTCCTGAAATGTTAACCGTTTGTTTCCTAACATTTAAGTTTTTGAAGTAGTATCATTCACTCTAGCTTGTCAAAGCATAATAATATCATTCGCAACATTAATTAGTGTATCAAAACCAACAAAAACATCATACACTAGCGCAACATCAACTAGTGCTACCTAAGGTGCAATAAATATTCAAGCGCTAGTTACATTAAGTAATGTGTTATATAAGGTTAGGAAACCATCAAAGACAACATCTGGTAATTGCACCCTGTGAAACCCTTTTTACTGTTAGCCTACATTTCATGAAGAGAAACAAGTAACACACATTTTGATTGAGGAATAATTTACGCCTGCGAAATTTTAAGCGTTTATTCCGCAACATTTAGGTTTCTCCAATGACGAGATATCTCGTCATCAACATTTTCACTGCATTTTCACATCAACATTTTTGTAGCTGATGAGGCTAAATCCCGTTAGCATTCTTCTAATTACAAGATATCTCATCCTTCAAGATGATGAGATATATCGAGAATTATGAGATACCGATAATAATGAGATACCTCGTCCAACCAGAGATCGGTTAAGAATTTATTATTATTATTGTTCTAACTATTCATAATACTAACATATTATTTATTTATTTATTCATTATGCCCTACCACAGACCTCTTGCATCTTTGGCACTGCAAGGGCAAACTGACGGCTACTTTGGAAGCAGCACCAACTCGGTAAATCGCAACTTCTCTTGACAGAGACAATCACTAACGTTTAAGCGCTTACGAATCAAGGTTCGAACCCGGGACCTAAAGGTGGCAGACGAATGTTACAACTACAATATGGCAGACTGTTCTATTACAAACGTGTTAGGGACCGCGGTTGGAAGAATAACAGATTGGCAACCGGAGGATTGCGAGTTAGAATGCTATAAAAGACTCTAATGTACGAAGGGGCTGGTGCACGTTAAATCTGTCGTGGCATCAAATGTCCTCACGTTGGCGTGGTGTGGACATTTGGAGAGTATGATGCCATCTCAGGTGTAACCTCGTCATTTCACTGTGGTTCAAGATTTTGTGACGGTGTTCTCTTATCCTTTGGGTATCGTATGCCTTTGGGTTTCATCATCCCGGACTGTTGCCAACATCCGGTCGTGTTGATACAGTGTTAGGTTAATTAAACACCTACCTCCCAACCAAGTTAATAAAGTAATAGTTATAAAATAAATTATTTGACTATGCTACTTATGTCAGTGCGAGATCTGTGCCCCTAAATGCACCAGAAGGACCACAGTAAGGTGTTGCAAGAAAAGAGTACGGACGGGAGGAGGTGGACTTGCAGTCCCCTGCTTTGTCATGTTATGTTAGGGGCGATCAAAAAGTTTCCGTTCGAAGGCTGTACAGTCCATATTTGGTATGCCAGTCATGCAAAAGCGCCTTGAGCGTTTAGGCAATGTTCCCACTGCTTCACCAGGTTGAATGTACCACTTAGGTCAAATTCCTGTTCCTGCTGCTTGAAGAAGTCCGAAACTGCCTGCTGCACTTCTACGTCTGACTGAAACCGTCGACCTTTCAAGGACTTTTTTAATGGACTGAAGGCGTGAAAAAACACATGGGGAGAGATCAGGACTGTAAGACCTGCAGTGGTGTCATCCTTCGTCCCCTCGTCCCAAGAAGTTCAAGAGCCAGTCATCTGCTGGAAAAGTGATGTTTACCTTGTTCTTTGATTACCAGGGCCCATTGTTTAATGATTTCAAGGACCCAGGTGTCTCCACCGCTCGGGTACGATACTTTATAACGCTGGAGAGATTACGAAGTGCGATTAAGGCGAAACGTCCGAGAAAACTGCAAAATGGGGTGATTCTGCTTCATGGTAACGCACGTCTCCATACCCCAAATGTCGTAAAGCAGATGAAACACTCTCTAAAGTGGGAGACACTCGAGCACTCGCCTTACAGTCTTGTTCTCTCCCCTTGCGATTTTCACGCCTTCGGTCCATTAAAAAAGTCATTGAAAGGTCCACGGTTCCTGTCGGACGTAGACGTGCAGCAGGCAGTTTCGGACTTCTTCAAGCAGCAGACACATGGGTTTTACCAAAGGGGTATATTTAACCTGGTGAAGCAGTGGGATGATTGCCTAAATGCTCAAGGCGCTTTTGCTTGACTGACATACCAAATCTGAACTGTACAGCCTTTAAACGGAAACTTTTTGACCGCCCCTTATACTTTCGCTACGTGTAAATATTGGATTTTACGTACCACGTAAATACGATATCCTCATTTACTATCTAAACAAAGATAATCGTCATGAAAATCTCTCTTTTTAACCATCCTGGTGGTTTTCTCTTCCTCGTCATTAGCAAAACTTGCGAGATCTTGTACCTGGTAAAATTTTGGTGATGCGATATCTCTGTATTGTATTCAGATCTCGATATCCGAGATATCTTGCAGAAACCACTTGGAGGATCCATCCAACACCATGCATCATTAGTGACAGCCAGAATAATTCCTCTCTATAACCTATCCTTAGAGGTACTTCAGAAACTATTTTATCTTTTGTTGCAGTAATGAGTAGGTAGGTATTGTAATGAACGTCACACTGGAGCAACGGAACGGGCTATTGACGACGGTCCGTGATCAAACCTAAAAATCCGAGGACAACACTACGTAATTTTGAACCACGGTCAGATGAGGTTTCCCCTGATCTGGCACCTCACTCTGGAAACTTGAACACCACGCTAACATGAGGATATTTGAGTCCACATCAGATTTAACATGCACCAGCCTCCCTGTATAAGATATTTGGTTGGAATCAAGCTCACAACCATCCGGTTGCTAATCCATTCTGCATCCAATCGGGCTACAGCAACTTTTTCAATAGCGGAACTGGACTGGATCAGTGGGTATACCCATTGTACTAGCCACCAGCGAGTTCTAGTTGGCGTATGTACGATTCCTATTTGGGTATACTTCTCTTTCCCGTATCAGTAAAACTTTATTTGTGTGTGCGTGTCTCTACTTGACATTCTCTTGTGTCTGCTACAGCATGAACAAATCTTACTCTTGCGCCATATAACCCCCAAGTAAACCAAGCAACAATTATAGTAAAATATCGTGCCCATCTGGATGCTGTTTGCGAAGAGGGGGAAACTAGCAAAAGGTAAATAGTTTCATTTCCACACATCAAATATTACGCGCCTTTCAAATTCCTTTGGACCCGAAAGACACAAAAATCTGCAGACTTCGGATATCCGTGGATTCATTTATGAATGGAATACATTATAACACAATGCTTTTCTTCACATCCTCCAGCTCCTTCACGCGTGTCAACACGATGAGGTCACAAAAATGTCATTTTGCCTTTTGTATCATACCTCTCGATTGAAGAACCCCGCCTTTACAATCTATGTCCCGAACGCAACCTATAATTTATCACACCCACACACACACAAGTACCTGGTCCGGAATTATGCTTTAATCGCTGCTCGGTGTGTTTAGCCCGATAAAACTTTAATGGGACTCAACCTCTCTGGCTCACGGAAAGAAACACATTTTACTCTGTTGGCACTATGTCAAGAAATGCTCCGTTACGGAGATAGGAGGGGAGGTTTCATGGGGATAGAAGCAGAATACTACGTGGAAAGAAAAAGGGTCCCCAGAAATGTGACATCAGGCACCACATAGAAAGCCGACACGGTGACTCCGTGACCAATAGTCTAAATTTAAAATAAACACAAACCGGGCGCATTAATTGATACAAAGAAATCTCTTAGGGAGAGTTTGAAAGTCAGTGTTCTGTCAAAACCTACAATGTTATAAATAAATTAGTTAGAATTATACTTTTCATACACTTGCCCATCAAATGAGAAAGTAAAGCTAACTGTATTTGCAATGGCTGTTTTCGTGATATATACGCTTAATACTTTATGAAAAGAAAAGGGTCCCCAGAAATGTGACATCAGCCACCACATGGAAAGCCGACTCGGTGACTCCGTGACCAATAGGCTAAATTTAAAACAAACACAATGCCGGGGAATTAATTGTTACAAAGAATTCTTTTATGGAGAGTTAGAAGGTGGATGTTCTGTCAAGACCTACAATTTTATAAAATTATTACTTCGAATTATAATTTCCCCCATCAATTGAAAAAGTATAGAGATTTTATATTGCGATGGTTAGTTTCATGGAATAAGGAACAGACTGAAAATTAAAGGGTCTTCAGAAATATATTTTCAAACACCACACGGAAAGACGATACGATAACTTCCGTTAAACCTTCTGGTGGTTGTCCCAAACAAGTATATCCTCATTAGGAGAATGGTCAGATCTTGATGGACGAAATATTTCGTCATTAGAAGAATTATCAGATCTTGATGGACGAAATATTTCGTCATTAGAAGAATTATCAGATCTTGATGGACGAAATATTTCGTCATTAGAAGAATTATCAGATCTTGATGGACGAAATATTTCGTCATTAGAAGAATTATCAGATCTTGATGGACGAAATATTTCGTCATTAGAAGAATTATCAGATCTTGATGGACGAAATATTTCGTCATTAGAAGAATTATCAGATCTTGATGGACGAAATATTTCGTCATTAGAAGAATTATCAGATCTTGATGGACGAAATATTTCGTCATTAGAAGAATTATCAGATCTTGATGGACGAAATATTTCGTCATTAGAAGAATTATCAGATCTTGATGGACGAAATATTTCGTCATTAGAAGAATTATCAGATCTTGATGGACGAAATATTTCGTCATTAGAAGAATTATCAGATCTTGATGGACGAAATATTTCGTCATTAGAAGAATTATCAGATCTTGATGGACGAAATATTTCGTCATTAGAAGAATTATCAGATCTTGATGGACGAAATATTTCGTCATTAGAAGAATTATCAGATCTTGATGGACGAAATATTTCGTCATTAGAAGAATTATCAGATCTTGATGGACGAAATATTTCGTCATTAGAAGAATTATCAGATCTTGATGGACGAAATATTTCGTCATTAGAAGAATTATCAGATCTTGATGGACGAAATATTTCGTCATTAGAAGAATTATCAGATCTTGAAAGGACTAAATATCTCGTCATTTGGAGAAAAAAAACTGACCAGATCTTGATCTCGTTATCATCAAAACTCGGCAACTATATCGGCGACGAGATATCTTTTCGTTAGCAAAATTGTTCACATTTGGATGAACAAGACATCTCGTCAAAACCACTTTGAACGTTAATAGGTATAGGTTAAATTTAAAATAGACACGATTCGGAAGCATTGATAGTTTTATAAATGTTGAATGAGGACAATGTTCGAATAGGGTGCCAGCATAGGTGTTATCTCGTGATATAACCATGGTTCAAAATTACGTGGTGTTGTCCTCGGATCTTTCTTATTGGATATGATTCTGAACCTCCGCCAATTGTCCTGTGTTGCCTGCTGTATGACGGTAATTAAATACCTACCAGATGACAGCGTTATTTTAAAAGAAATTAGGTACTTGGGAAAATATATGAACAGACTGATTCTATTAAATGAAAATCTTATACGGATATATTTGCAACGATTATTTTCATGGGAATAGACATAGAATATTATGTGGAAAGAAAAAGTGTGATATCAGGCACTACACGGAAACCCACCACGATTATTACAAGGCTATATTAAATTCAAAATCAACACAATTTGGCACCAATTGTTGTTACAGTGAAATCTTTTAAGAAGATTTATAAAGTCTCATACATACAAAATGTTGTTAAGAAAGATATTAGATACATAGAAATATGCTTCTCGTATATTTCTCCATGAAATTAAAAAGTATAACTAGTTAGTTTTGTTACTTATTTTCATGAAGTAGAAACATCAGTGTCAAAAATGTATCCCAATAAGTGTGACATGAAGAACCACATGAATAGCCGACGCAATGACTCGGTGGCCAAAGGGATAAACTTAAGAGTCAACTCAATTCGGAACAATTCATTGTAACAAACAAAACCTTCAAGGTAAATTTGGGGGTGCTACCAACAATTTTATTTAGAAAGGAATTAGTTACTTATAAATACACAAATAAAATTTATATTAGCAACATATATATTTGCAATGGTTGTGATATTCTTGCTTGTGAGAAAACTTACAAAAACAAAATGTTGAAGAAAGTTAATTTTGATTACATTTTATCATTACTAACAATTTTAAAATTTAGAATGTAACCAAATTTAGATTTAGCAAATGAAGTTTTAAGTATTTTTACAAAAGCATGATTGAAATTTAATGACTGGCATACACAAGGTATACAACAAACATATTTTATATTTTGAAGTGTATTAAAAGAGTTTGAACTACTAAATAAACTCGTGTACAAACGAAAGCACTTTTTTCCAATGTGATACATTTTCAATGTTTCAGAATTAAGAGATAATTTCGATAATTTATTATTGAACATCGAACAAATATCTCGAATATATTTACTTGAAATGATAATTAATAATTTTAACCTCATAAACTCAATCTTCTTACCAACCACTATAACAAAGTGGCATTGTGAATGTGTTTCATTATATTTTCAATTACACTGAATTGTTAGTTTTCATGCATGTTCATACTAAAGCGATTTTATTTCATTCAAATATTAAGATACTGATAATCACTGAATTCAAAAATATAAGACATATTCAAGTCTATTTGATCCTACTCAAGAGTAACTACCCGTCATCCTTTCCGTATCTTAACGTTAATATAGTTCATGACATGTCCTTTTGGATGATAGACTTCGGTACATTCTCGTTCTTTTTAACATAAGTTAGTTATGACTTTTGACATAAAGCAAGACTAATAGTCTCTCTCTCTCATGTCCCCAAAATTCAGAAAACATTTGTCTTACGAATATTCAAAGTTGTTTGTCGTTCTAAGATCATTTTTTGCTACGTTGAGAGTTTTTTAAAAATTACGTTAATGAATGGGTCGTATTGACCATTTCCCTTCGTGCAACCCAATATAAACTAGAATTTGAAATATAGTTGTAAGGAGGTAGAACATTAAAATTTGAGTTGGACATAGTAGCACAAACTGTCAAGTGGCTAAAATTCATAGTCTCTCCAGTGGAACACATAGGGTAGTCAGGAATGTCTTTCACATCAATCCGGTGGATATGTCCTTGGGGATATTCATGTCCGCTTAAAATTCTGAAGTTGGCCGTAATGATTCGCCTGGGGAGATCCATTGGGACCGGATTACATAATACGGTTTCCCAGATTTTACCCTTATTATCTCTTGAGTTTTGCGTATGTATCTCCTCACTGATCTTACAATGGTGGAAAATGCCTGGTTGTACGGTAAGGCAATAAGAGGCTGTGGAAGGTTGCAACCCCTGCGAGTCTACCTTCTCATTACCAGTAACGTCGCAATGGCTGGGTATCCATTGGAAGAGAACCGTCCAATCAGCACAGTTGAGTTCGTAAATTTTTTGTTTTGCTTCTTCTACACGTGCCGAATCGCTATTGTGTAATAAGCAGAGGGAGAGAATCGCTGACTGTGAATCGACAAGAAAAGTGTGTCTGAAGGAAGTATTTAAGATGGATAACGAACATGTTGCTTGTCCAATGGCTTCAATTTCAGCCTCAAAGTTCGTAGCATTAAAGTACTCAAAGATGTAGAGTACTAAAAATGATTTATAGTAATCTTAGTAGTTCATAGAGATGGCTTGATGTTACTCAGGTGGAGGAAATTTTGTATAGATGTCTTTAGAGCTTCCTCTAGTGAGCTGTGGCTCACTTCTTCTATGAGACGTTAAATTTTCGTCCAAAGGTTATTACCAAATAATTATTTACGTGTAACAAACACCTGATTCTTCATTTATTTTATAGTCACAATAAGCCATTAAATAAGATTACTTTAACCCTGTAATATTAATACTTGTTTTTAATATGGGTTTTGACCAGGTTTTTCGGTCATTGACAAAACTGACCAGATCTTGATGAACGATTTAGCTCGTCACCTCATAAGAAAAAAATGATCAGATCTTGATCTCGTCTTCATAAAATATTGGCAATTTCGTATTGGCAAGTCGTCTTGTCATTTCCGAAATTTGTCAGATCATGATGGACGAAATATCTCGTCGGAACCCCTTGTAGGGCTTAGGGAAATATATTTTAAATTTCTTTTCTGAACTGACGTGGGGTAATGGTAAATTTAGTTAACGTCGTACTAGAGCAACACATCGGGCTATTGACAACGGTCCGGAATCAGTCCCTTAAGGGAAAGATCCGAGGACAACACCTCGTAGTTTTAAACCACGGTCAGATGACGAAGCAACACCTGAGCTGGCACCCCACTCTCCAAACTTCCGTACCAACCCAACGTGAGGACTTTCGGCCAAGACAGATTTAAGTTACACCAGCCGCCTCTACACCATACGCTTACAAACATCCATGCCCGGACCCGGATTCGAACCATGAACCTTCCTATCTAGAGGCTAACGCTTTAGCCACTTTACCGGTTGGTCGGCGAACTGTTGTGGGGAGAGGTCAAATTGTATACACAAGTTACAACAGAAAGATTAAGGTAAAACTGCAGAACGCATCAAAAATAAATGGTCATAGCATTCCGTACAGTTCAGAATATTTTGCTTTAAAAATTTAATGAATTTCCTGTTTGCGATTCCATAAATAGAAAAACAAAATCAAAAGTTTTCTCACCAATCTGTCTTTTACTTCTTATTCCTCGGAAAGATGTAGCTTATCTCAAAGACATGCCAGAGACAAGCACATTTTTTTAAAACAGATATCACATTATCGAGTAATTTCAGAAAGCCGTATGGTATCCTCATCCTGATTATCCAGACCATAATATATCAGCATCTTAATGAAAGAGGAACAACGGCGGGATAAATCCTGATCCGATTTTCTTCCAGGAAAACTTAGCATCACTTATCTACCAAGTAGAATCCCTTATTACCTTAGGACGAGTCATAACGGGAAAGAGCTTTCCCCTTGGGGAAAGCAGCCCACATCTCGTTAGACCCTTTCCCTAAACTCACGGTAAATCTCGAAATAACGAGAAAGAACGGGACGAATGAAGAAATTTACGCGAGAAGGGAAATACATTGTTCGTTTTTCCCTTCCTTTCTTCATTACACGGGACACAATTTTCGTTTACATATTGTTGTCTACCTTATTTCATTTCAAGATTCCATTACGCTGACCTCTGAATGCACTAACAGCTTTTTTATTTAGTTATCCAGTTAGGGGGAACTTGGGGAGGTTATATACGGCTTGCACTGCGATATAAAATGTCCCTGCTAATTTGATTTCCATTTTACGGCTTTTCTTTGGATGCTTCGGCTTATGGCGTGCTTCTTGCAAATCAACAATTTTGGGGAGAATTATTTTGGCGAAGGGATGCAGTTATTATGCGTGGCTAAATTGTAGTTCCGATGACCACATTATCTGTTCGGGTGATCAAAACTTTTTCAGTTGATGAGTTCTTTCATTTAATATCGTTCTGGGACATAGTTACGCTAGTAATACTGTCGTTTGGTTTTTATAGATGGAATTATTTCAAGAAAAATTCATTGAGTTACATTCCTGATACAGGTAAATTATCTTGTTCGTCGATTTATTATATTTCAATCATCCGTTATTTTATGCCAATTAGTTATTGCATTACTTCTAACCTTTATAGAAAATTCAAAGTTAAGTCATAATGTCTATGTTTGTTGAGGAAACTTATGTAGGTAATGTTTGCATATGTATTCTAATTTTAGCTGGTAAAATTAAACTTTTAAAACAATGTTACTGTTATAAAGGAGTAACATTTTCTAAAAGTTATTTTAAAAATCGGATTCAGGTTTGGGGTTTCAACGCGTAAGGTATTTTTAAAGGAGAAAAGAAGGTGAGTTATTAACTTAGAATCATTCTGAAACCTAATTGTGCTGTTAACATTTTCACTCTGGTATTTATTGAACTAGCTAAAGTGGAATTATTTTAGAAAAGAGGTTACATTTTTTTATCTTTATACGAATAAATTATTGTGCTCTTGCCAGTTTAGACTTTTCAAGCCATTCAAGTTTTCAAATTTTATAGAGATTCGAAACCAAACAATATAAATTTCTTCATTGGCAGCCTCATAATTTGTTAGAATTTTTGCATTTTGCATCACAGGTTTTACTAAGAAAATGAAACTTTAAGTACTACTTTATTGATTGATTTAAGTGATACTTTATTGATTTAGATTTACTGTCTAATGATATATTTAGATCTGAGTAATACACCTCACTCACATTGAAATAATTTCTTATTAGAAATTACATCCACCATAAGATAGTGCGGGACTCAAAATTATAAAAATTTCTATTTTAAAGTTTTTGTTCTGAATTTTTTCTTTAGGTATACATTTTATTTTGCAATTATAATAACTGTTCTTTGTTTTCAAAACACTTAAAATTATTTTTATTAAAATTGAAAACTTTAAATTTTGACGTTGGGTAGAATTGATATATTTTAAAATATTTTATAACAAATCACTTTATTTTTGCATTAATTAACTCCTTAAAGTTCATACTATAAACTGTCTTCGTGAGTTTTGGTTAAAACAAATAGAAAAAATGAATTTAAAAAAATATTTTGTTCAAAAATTACATAAACCACTTGGTAGCCACCAAAGTACGAAATATTATAGAAAAAAATAATGTATACATACACAATTACTGAAGACAAATTAAAGAAATATATTTTAAAAAGTAAATGTAGAAAATGTCATTCATTTATGACAAGTAGTTCTTAAGATATATCCATTTTTCAGTATTGAAATCCCATTTTACACAAAAGGAGAAAAAGAGCGTTTAAAATTATGAAGCCTCGTTTGATTTGCAGCTGTCATGTTTATAAAA
The DNA here is from genome assembly GCA_947359465.1 of Metellina segmentata. Classification (NCBI taxonomy): domain Eukaryota; kingdom Metazoa; phylum Arthropoda; class Arachnida; order Araneae; family Tetragnathidae; genus Metellina; species Metellina segmentata. Next base: position 14,621,956 of record OX375884.1, on the reverse strand, counting down.
AGTTGAATATTTCCGGTTCTACTGATGGTAGAAACGAAATTGAGGTGTCAATTTATTCAGAAATATCAATATTAATTTTTAAGATAGTAAAAACAATTGGAATTTTTTTCATATTTTGATTCCCAGACATCCGTAAATAGAGCAAAACAAAGGCGCGTTTATGTAATAAAACAACCTAAATTCCGAAGCGCGGGCATTTGCGAAAGCCAGTGCTTAGTAAACAAAATGCATTTAAATAATCGTTCACTGCAACTGGCGAGACTTCATTCTCACTCCCTGACTAATACATTACTTAAATTTACCCCAAATTATCCTAGTCACCCTAACCTATTCCCTTCTTCGCCTTAACTATTTCAAACAAAATAAAATATTCAGCTTTTCACACACAGAGAGGGATTCAACGTATTACCCTCGTAATTACTCCATTTGGTGTAGGAAAATATTTCAAAACCCTTGTTTGTGGAATATAGCTAATAAAGCTATGCACAAAATACATGTAATAACATCCCTATATAATATGACTAATTTAGAATTTAGTAATTCATCTCGTTCACATTTAAATTATTTAATATTGGGAATTTCATCCACTATAAAGAAAATCAATTCGTTCAGAATCAAATCCGAGTCGACAAAAATAGAAAACCGTGACCCGATTTCCAGTAGGCAGATCTTAGAACACAAAACGGATATAATATTATAAAATTCCTGTCCACTGTGATACGTTTTGAGTTTACTAACTCATCTCACACTCACTGAAATAATTTAACTCAAGAAATTTCATCCACCTTAAGCAAAAGGAACTGACTCAGAATCAAAGTAACGTCGGACGTAAATAGGGAATCGAGAGCGTGTTGGATAAAACCTGAACTTTACACAATATACGCATAATAATACGAAATCCCGATCCAATATAATACATTTAGCGTTTAGTAAACCAACTCCCTCACATTGAAGTCATTTCATGTTAGGAATTTCACCCACCATAAGTAGAGGGAATCAAATGCGCGTTTACATAATAAAACGACGCAAATACTGAAACGCCAGCGCATTTGCGAAAGCCAGTGCTTAGTATACAAAATGCATTTAAATAATCATCCACCACAACGGCCGAAACTTCATTCTCACTTCCTGACAAATGCATCACTTTAATTTACCCCAAATTACCCAAGTCGCCCGAACGCGTGCCCTTATATGCCTTAACTATTTTAAACAAAATAAAATATTCAGCTTTTCACACAGCGAGCCTTAATAAATGGCTCTCGTAATTAATTCATTCGGTGGAGGGAAAATATTTGAAAACCCTTGCCTGTGGAATAGCTAATAAAGCATACACGCGAAACACACTCGACACAAACAGACAACGCCCATCGGCAAGCAACTCGCCTCACATACAGAGCCCGGGATAAAACACATGCAAATTGTGAGACTTCTCAGCATGTATTACCTACTTCCCATTAAAGTTATTTTCAGACTATTATCATTAATGTAATTGGATGGAGACCATCCGATATTTAGACCACGTATACATGTAAATAATTTGTCCTTTCCCTCGCAAAATGAACGTGCAAGCTGTTTTTTGGGATGGCTGTATCAATGCTATCAGAATTTATTTCCCTTTTTTTATTCCTTATTTACGGAATATCACTCGCGCTCTCCGTTCGTTGTGTTTATAAATTAAAGCTTATCCTAATCGTCTCTGGGCAGTTTTAGTATTCAGTAGAGATGTCAGAGTGACATTTTGTTAACAGTGCTGGTCCACAGAGGGACCTCTCTTTTCTGCATTTGCTGAATTGCGGCAATTGACTTGATGTATTGCATGTACTGTAGTTTATTTTACAGTGGGATTTACATTAAGTGTAAAACATCCTACGTTAAAAATACTCCTTAAAATAATGGTATTTGTAGAGGCACCAAGGTGGAATTGTGTTAACGGGACTGATCCACAGTGGGACCTGCTTTCTGTACTTGCTGAAATACGGTAATCAACGTATGTTGTTTGTACTGGAGTTTAATTTACAGAGATATAATGTAATAAAACCAACACGTCCTTAATAATACTCCTCAAAATAATGATATTTGTAGAGGTAAAAAGGTGGAATTGTATTAACGGGACTGATCCACAGTGGGACCTGCTTTCTGTACATGCTAAAATACGGCAATCAACATATTTTTTGTACTGGAGTTTAATTTATAAGGATATAATTTAATTAAACCAACACATACCTAAAAATACTGCTTAAAATAATGACATTTGTAGACATCATAGTGACATTTTGCTAACAGTTCTGATCCATAGTGGAACTTGTTTACCGCACTTTCTGCATTGCTGCAATTGCCTTGATATATTGTTTGTTCAGCAGTTTATTTTACGGCGATATGTTTTTAGTAAGTGCAACGCTTTTTATGTTGAACAATGCACCTTAAAATATAATTATAATCGATAATTCTCATAGTGACAGTTTGTTAATATTGTTCATCACAGTGGGGCTTGTTTCATGTACTTGCCAAATTAAGGAAATCGACTTGATATATTGTTTGTACTGAAGTTTAATTAGAGCAATATAATTTTAGTAAGTGCAACGCATCCCATATTAAAAGACCTCCTTAAAATAATGATATTTCTTAACACCATATTAGAGTTTTGTTAACAGGGCTGATCCAATATGGGATTTCTATTCTCGCACTCGCTAAATTACGGAAGTTGATATAGCGTTTATATCGCAGTTTATTTTTCAACGATACTTGTATTAAGTGTATACATACCTTATTTTAAACATAAACATTAAAATAATGCTATATACTTTGAAACACTATCGAATTCAACAGAGAAAAATTAATTACGTACAAAATTTGAATGTGTAAATCTCAATCAAAGATATGACTACAAAAAAAAAACGCCAGACGGTAAACTAGACAAAAATGTCCTGCCCACATTTATCCTCTCAATATTCCAAACTAAAATCTAATTTAAGAAGAGACCGTCTTATTGATTTTCCGAGAAACTTTTAAAACTCTTTTTCAAAAGCAAAAAGTACTTGTTGCCACCCCTTAAGTAGTTAGGAACCGAAGCGATCAATGTCTAATTTACGCTTTAGGTTCGGGATGCATGCAATTGTCACGATTTTCTTAGGTAAGAAAAACGAAAAGAAAGAAGCCAGGGGGAAAGTGTATCATTCATTCAGCAAGAATTAAAGTATTTTATACGACAAGCTAGTGGAACGAATTCTTTGTTAGGATAAAGTTGAGATTTTTGTTCCGATAAGAATGGCTTAAGTCTTCCATTGTTTGATGTTTGCGTATTTCCCCCTCTTACTTCAGTCTTTGCTTTATAATGCTCTTGAACTTCCTTATTCGAACTTTAATTTTTTACCTTGAAAGAAATGTAATTTTTATATAGTTTTTGCGTTGGAATTTTTTTTACGTTTCCAGCCCCAAGGGTATAGAAATCAAACAGTGTTTTTTAGTTTTCACTGAAATCAACCTCTTTATTTCAATAAAAATGCACTAAAATAAGAAATAAAGGGTTTCAGGTAAATTAAAGTTACATTTTTAGAATGGGGGCTAATTAACTTTTCTAAGCTTCAAAACACAGTCTGAATTTTAAAGAGGTAATAAAATCAAACAATATTTTTATTTTTCAAAACAATAAACCTTTGTTTAAATAAAGATGTACTGAAATGTAAATAAAAGGTTTTAGTCAAATTAATGTTAAATTTTTAGAAAGGTAGATTAACTTTTTCTACTATATTACTAAAAGCAATTTGAATTTGAAAGGGATAATATCAAACAATAACTTTAATTTTTCAATAAAATAAGCCTCTTTATGTTTCAAAATTTAAAAAAATTAATTAAATTCTGTGCTGAGAGGGCAAAATGTTATAAGTCACTTTTCCCAAAAAATTGAGTAAGTCCCATCCTGGAGTCTGGTTTGTTAATGTTTAGAAGGTGGAAAAATGTAGTAAGTCTTCCTCTTTCATTTTATGAGAAAACAGAGGTGGAAAATTGTAATAAGTCAAAAACCACAGAACACATGTTCAATATTGAATCTTAAAATTGGTGTCACGAAAAATTAAAAAAAGTGTCTTATAACATTTTGCCATCTGATCACAGAATTAACGTTACATTTTTAGAATGGCTCAGTACTTTATCGATATAACTGAAAGCAATATGAATTTTGAATAGGTAATTCAAACAAAAAATACTTATTATTTTTCGATTCAATCAGCCTTTATTTCAATCAAAATGTATTGAAATAAGAAATAAAGATTTTTAATCAAATTAAAGTTACAATTTTAGATTAGCGAACTACCTTTTCTATATTACTAAAAAGAAATTATAATTTTTGTTCTAAAAATGATCTAAAACTACAGAAATTACTTCATAAATTAACATATTCCCACGCAGATCTTGAGTTTAATTTTTGAAAATAAAATTGTTTTAGTTGAAGCTTGAACATTTTATGACCATTGGCGGGTCTCAAGTTTAAACATTTAAAACCTCCCAATTGATGTCTCGACGAGATATCATGTCTATTTTGCAAAACTGACCAGATCTTGACGTAGGAGATACTTCGACAATAGAAAGTGAACTGATATTGATCTCGTCATTATTAAAAAGAAACCATCTTTATCGTGTTTGTAATTCAATCATCATTCATTCATCATGAGACTCAAGTAAGCAACTTCTCTCCAGCTTGTTTAACACAGTTATTTTGTGTGTCTTTAAAAAATATTTTAAAACTTACTATTGAACTGAATTAAATTTTAACAAATGAATCATTAGTTATATCAGCTTAAAATAGTGTTGGAAGGTCCGACAATTGGAAATTACAAAAAATCAATATACCTTTTCTTAGAATATACAGTAAAAGTCGGTGTGAAATTTGATATTTATACAATAAGCTGATAATTTAGTCTCACATTTCACCATATTATTTCCTCAAAGTATTGTTTATAATATTAACTAAGAAATATAACTTCGTGTTCTATAAAGAGTTTTTTTTTTGCTTGAAAACATTTACTTTACAAAACCAAAACACTAACTTCAGTTTAATATAACATAGTTTTAGAACATACAATGTTGAGAAAGTTTCATTTGCCACATTAAAGTAGTTTCTTACTTAAAGTACTTCGATACTAGATATTGTGTTAGTTTGAGAAAATTGTGCTGGAAGTTCAAATTTTTATTTAACAGCTTCTAAGTAGTTTCGCTTTTTATATAAGTAGTTTCAGAGAGTTATATATACTTTTAAAACTTGTACAAGAAGCAAAACTATTAAAATGTGTAAAAATTTCAAAATCGTTATTTATGAAAATAATTGTAATTTAACACTCCTTAACCCCCCAAGTGTTTTGACGAGATATCTAGTCCATAATCTGGTCAATTTGCAAAGGACGAGATATCTCGTTGAGACAAAATTGCACGTTTACTCTTATAGGGGGATGAAGATCTAAGTTGGAAAACAAATTATTCCATGCATGAACTGGTATAGTTTCGAATGGATTTTACCAGCAGTGGCTGATCTCTACAGACGCGAATATGAACCACCTAGACGGTTATAATCCTTAGTTTAGCAAAAAAAACTATATTTTAAGGGGTATATATATATATTACGCCATATACGCTATTTAAACTATATATTATGTGAGCGCTTAAAAAGTTTATTTTTTCAAAAAAGTATTTTGCAATAGACAAAACGTACTTTTGATTTTTTTTTAAATGTTTCTTTTTGTTAAAAAATTCTTATCTGATAAAAAAAAGTGCGTTCTTGACCGATTAACAATAGTTTAAAATCATGTGCATTTCATAAATAGTGACCTTATCGACATGGGATTAACACTAGCAAGTGGCTGAATGAGAAAATATAAAATTAACGAATTTACTCTATTTTTTTTAGAAATATATGAAAGTTGTTCTTTCAGTGCAGTCAAACGAATACTTTATGAATTATGATGTATGTACCAAAATGCATTCATTGAGTAACATATTTAATTACTTAAATAAATTTATAATACTCTCACCACCGAAATCCAAATCGACCCAAAATCTCTCACAGATAACCATCCATAGCGAAAAAGTATTTTTTGAACAGCCCAACGCCCTCTCCAACCATTCATCAGAGCAAATTTGTTTAATTCATTCCCTTGTTTAGACAAAAGCGACGCTTTGTAACTCACTCCACTCAGCAGAAGCATTTGTCCGGAATACTATGTGGTGATTGATCTAATTGACTCGCAGAAATAAAGAAAACAAGCCCTACACAGTCACCGGATAATTGAGACACTTTCGTTTAATCAATATTATAAATTCTAAGTGCATTTTTCTCCATTGTCATTCAGTTAAAGGGTTTTAACCCAAAGAGACCTGAGTCTCCTTATTTCTCGTCCCAGCGCCTCCTTTTGTTATCGGGCGACACAGCCCATTGTGGCACGGAAGCCTCCCCATTAAACTGAAGAAGAGAAGCAGCAAGGTTAGGAATTAATGGGCAGCTTCGATACGCGGCCTTGCATAGACGAAGGGTAATATTTAAAATCGCTAGTATCTTGATGCAATTACGTTAGCTTGATGTGAAACTCCCCAGCAATGCAGTTTGTGGCTGGGAATAAATTGACAATCGCCGCTTGCGACCCCTAATTAAGCTCTCTGGGCGCTCTCATGAATACAAATTGTTTTCCACTTGCGCTTCCCTTTGCTCGGCCTTCTTTCTCCGATGCCCACGCTGCTATAGGACGCTTAGTGCAAGAGAATCTGTTTTTATGCAGAACAGGGTGATAATGACCGAGTAGTACTGGAATTTGAAGTGCAATAATACCGGGTCACCTTCTATGGTACAAGAACGGGGCTTCTTTCCAAATGTCCTGACGGGGTGTTATGACTTCGGCATTGGGAGGCTCTTTTATGGAGGCCATTTTGGGACTGGTGTTCCTACTCCAACTAAGCTCTCGAGAACGAGCATTATTTATCTCTCGCACAGATAAAATGGCAGCGCTGCGTCTGACACAATTGGTGATTAGTGGGCTTTCTGAAGTGCCTGAGTAATAAACAACGCCGACAAATTTTGGCTTGGTTTTCCTCTGGAAATATTTTAGATAGATTCGATCGCTTGGGATTCACGATGATGAAACGAATGTAAAAAGTTGGCATTTACTTTGCTTGCATTGAGGCATTACGAGCCACGCCATATATAGAGATCTGAATGTCCTGCAACATTAATACACCATTCGATCTCTTGGGATTCACGATAATGAAACGAATGTAAAAAGTTGGCTTTTACTTGCTTGCATTGAGACATTACAAGCCTAAGGATCTATAGAGATCCGAGTGTCATGCAACATTAATCCACCATGCAACCAGCAGTTTTTATTGCGTGAATTTTAACCATTTTCAGACGTCTTGCGCAATATAATTTTTCTGGATAATCACACAGATCTGATCACACACTCTCTCACAGATGAATAGAATCGCTGCTTCTGACGTAATTGGTTGGTTGGTTGGTTGGTTGGTTGGGGTTTTATGGCACAAGGGCCATATTTGGCCATGCTGCGCCAAACAGGTTTATTTAGTGTACGTTGTCAGTGTTGCGATATTTGAAGTAAGAGCTCAAGTCTGAAAAAACAAAACAAGCAAATTTCAAATCAAAACTGAAAAAGGTCAAATTATGAAATCTAGATGTAGTTCATAAAGCCAATGTCGGTAACGAATAAAAACAAGTTTGTGTGCGATGGATCCAGCAATAAATCCCTTAGGTTAGGGTTAGAAGCTCCGAAACGGTTTAGTCTATGATTATTAAATTTTGGGCATTCTGTTAGAATATGTTTTACGGAAAAGATAGTGTTACAGAATAAGCACAATGGGGCTGGTTCTCCGTGAAGTAAATGTCTATGAGTAAAATACGTATGTCCAATTCGAAGTCTAGTCAGTTTAACAGAAAGATCTCTTTTTAAAATATTTGGATTGAATCCCTTTACGGATGATTGAATGACGTGAAGTTTGTTTTGAGTTTCCATGTCCCACATATATTGCCACGATGTATTAACAGCATATTTTAAAACGGGGTCGATGTCATCTATGGGTATTTTCAAGTTAAGTTGCATAGTTGCTCCTTTGGCTGCCAAGTCTGCTCTCTCGTTTCCCGGGATGCCCACATGTCCAGGGATCCAACAAAGTAAAATTTCAAAGTTATCTTCTTTTAAAAGAAAAAGTCGTTTTATTGCATTTAATATAAGTGGGTGGCTATTCGTGTTAAATTTTCCAAGAGCATCTATGCAGCTTTTAGAATCCGAGTATATTATCCATTTTTTGACATTAGATGTGGATATCTGCGTTAAGGCTAAGATTATTGCGTATATTTCAGATGTAAAAACTGAACAACAACCATTTAGTTTCCTGGCAATGGTAACCGTTTCTAGTACGGCCGCAGCACCAACATGATCTCCACTTTTAGATCCGTCTGTATAAGCTGTATTGTATGATAAAAAATTTTGTCTGTGGCAATAAAAGGATTGTTGATATATGAAGTCTGGTGTATAAGATTTTGTCAGTTGGGTAAAATCATGAATAATAAATACATTTCTATCATTCCAAGGTGGAGGTACGTTCTCTCTGTGAAATATTTCAAGGTCGTCTATATTTAAGGATATTAAAATATCACGTACTCTAAAACCAAATGAAGGAATGAACGAAGGTTTTAATGAATAGTGGCTTCCCAATTTGGGATTAGTTATATTATTAAAAAGTGGATGCGAAGGAATGGTTTTAATTTTAAAAAAGTATTTAAGGCAGAGTTTCTGACGTCTAAGCTTTAAATTGGGCTCTCCGGACATAATGTACAAACTCTGGACAGGTGATGTGCGAAATGCTCCAGTTGACAATCTGAGCCCTTGATGATGAATCGTGTCCAGAGCCTGGAGAACAGACCTGGCAGCAGATCCATAGACAATGCATCCATAATCTAGCTTCGACCGGACAAGTGCTTTGTAGATTTTTAAGAGTGAATACGAGTCAGCTCCCCAAGTAGTATTCGATAAAACTTTTAAAATATTTAGTGACTGGTTGCATTTTTGTTTAAGTAAATGAATGTGAGGACGAAAGGTTAGCCTAGAGTCAAAAGTGATTCCTAAAAATTTAGTGTGGGATTCTACGGGAATGATTGATCCGTTTAGTGAAATTTCGGGGGGGAGGAATAAGCCCCGTCGTCTTGTGAAATGGACACATACTGTTTTTTGCGTGGAAAAGACGAAACCGTTTTGATTTGCCCACTCACTTATAATTCTGATAGCCGTTTGAAGCTGTCGCTCTATAAAAGGTAGGTTTATTCCAGAGCAAAAAATCTGGAAATCGTCTACGAATAGTGTTCCGTGTACATATGAAGGAAGTTGTCGAATAATGCCATTAATTTTAACAATAAAAAGAATAACGCTCAAAACACTCCCCTGAGGGACTCCTTCCTCTTGCGAAAAGTCATTGGATAAAATATCATTAATGCGTACCTGAAAGGTCCTTGTCTGTAAAAAATTTTGAATAAAAATTGGGAGATGACCCCGTAAGTCCATTTCATATAAATCTCGCATAATTCCATAACGCCATGTTCTGTCATAGGCTTTCTCCATATCGAAAAATATCGAAACTAAATGTTTTTTCGTCACGAAAGCATCTCTAATTGAGGATTCGAGCAATAAAGCGTTATCTGTGGTGCTGCGACCAAAACGAAATCCGCTTTGAAAGTTAGAAAGCCGCTTTTCTGACTCTAAGATGTATATTAACCTGGAGTTGACCATCCTTTCCATTAGCTTGCAAATGCAACTTGTCAAAGCTATTGGCCTGTAGTTATTGGGATTCTTAGGGTCTTTGCAGGGTTTCGGAATTGGTATGATTATGGCCCTTCGCCAGGCCGTCGGAAAGACCTGCTCCTTCCAAATTCTATTAAAAAGGAATAAAATGTGATTTAATGAATTTTCGTTAAGATGTAATAACATGTCATAATGAATTCCGTCAGGGCCAGGTGAAGTAGGATGAGATTTTTTTAGTGCAGCTTTGAGTTCAGATATGGTAAAATCTTGATTATAAACCTTCGGAGTAGATGGCCGAAAGTCTAGTGTCCTGAGTTCTTCACGTCTTTTGTAGTTTATAAAATCAGGAGGGTAGGAACTTTCATGCGATACTCTAGAAAATGCATCTCCTAGAGTATTAGCAATCGTCTTTATGTCTGAGATGACTTGTCCATTTGATGATAAGCATGAAATTTGTGAATGTTGAAAGTTGCCAGATATTTTTCGAACTTTGTCCCAAATGTGTTTGGATGAAATACGACTATGAATAGAGTTGATATATTTTTGCCACGAAATCCTCTGACTCTGTCTCCTAATCTTGCGTGCCTCCGCTTTCGTACGTTTAAATTCTAGCAAGTTTGCTGTCGTCGGATATCTGCGGAATTTATTCCAAGCTTTCTTTTGTAATTTGATCGCTTGGGAGCATGACTCATTCCACCATGGCTTCCAAAGCTTCGGCATCTTTCCCGATGTTTTGGGAATAGATACATTAGCCGCTTCCATGATGGTGTTAGTGATAGCCAGTATGGCATCGTCAATATTTAGGGATTCGACCACATCGTAAGAAATATCAGCTTTCGATTGGAATAGTGTCCAATCGGCTTTGTCTAAAATAAATCGCTGAGGTCGTCTAGGAAGTGATACATCATTAAAATTATAAGTTAAAATCACCGGGAAATGATCGCTGTTATGGAGGTCGTCATCTACTTTAAAATTCCACATGGGAGCTAAAACAGGTGAACATAATGAAAGATCAAGTGTATGATAAGAACGAGTCGGTTGATGAAAATATGTGCGACTTGAGTCGTTCAAGAGACAGAGACAGTGGTCGTCAATTAATTTTTCTATTTGTTGCCCTTTATGATTAATATCGCTACTTCCCCAGAGAGGGTTATGTCCATTAAAATCACCAATGATAAAATAGGGTTGTGGGAGCTGAATAAGTAGGTCATTTAGATCTTGCTGACTGATGCAATCGTTTGGTGGAAGATAAATACAACATATAGTGATTAAAAGCTTGATTTGAATCTGGATTGCAATTGCTTGGATCCTGGTCTGTAATGGGATGATTGTAGATGGATAACTATTCATAGTCATAAGAGCAGTGCCACCAGAGGCACGAGCGCCACTGGTGTAGTCGTTTCGAATTACATTATAGTTTTTTATTTTGAAAGAATTGCCAGGGATTAAGTAAGTTTCCTGTAAGGCGAGACACATAGGGCTGTATGTATTGATTAGGTCCTTTAAATCGTTAATATGTGCTCGAGCACCGTGACAATTCCAAGTTATGAGGTTTATGGTCATTTTTTAGGTTTTTGGTGGAGTCGAGTGCCCTTTTTAAAAAACGCTGCACTGGAATCTACTGCTTCATCCTCCGCATCGAACTCCATGTCCGATTCGGAAGGATGGAGATCCAATAGGCTGTCTTGTTTTGGTTTATTAACAGTTTTCCGCAATTTGGCTGGTCTATTATTTTCTTTTTCTTTATTTTGTTTTACTGAATGTAAATTTGTTCGAGAAATTGAGGGCGCTGTTTTAAGACTTTGTGGCAGTTTTTTGGTAGATCTATCATTTGTTTTGTTCTTACTTGATTCTGGATTTGTGCTGCGAGTTTGAGGTTGTATATTCACTGAATGAAATCGATCTAGATTTGAATTAATTTGCGTTTCGGTATCTACTTTGTTTGAAAAACTTGGGGAGTCATCTGTTTGGGTGGCTATTGTGTGGGTGGTTTTAGTTACAGAAGCATATGACGTGTTAATTCGTGGCGAGCGAAGTTCAACTATTTTGCGGGCTTCGGGAAATGAAAGGTTTCGTGTTACTTTTATTGTTTGTATTTCTTTTTCTTTTATCCATCTTGGGCACATCCTTGAGTACGCGGCATGGTTTCCCTGGCAATTAAAACAATGTTCAGACTCGGTGCAGTCTGAACTGTCATGCCCGGGATTTGCGCAGCGTGCACAGATAGGGACAGATGCACGGCACGAGGTTTTTGCGTGCCCAAACCGCTGGCATTTAAAACACCGAACGGGATTCGGGACAAAAGCACGAACCTCGCAGCACAAGTACCCAGCTTTAACTTTTGTTGGCATAACGGGTGAGTCGAAAGTTAAAATTACATTTTTGGATGGTATATAACTGTCATTGTGTCTGAGCATTATTCTTTTAGCGGCTATTACTTTTTGGTCTTTTAATTCAAAAACGAACTCTTCTTCAGAAACCATTAACAGTTCATCAGAAGATATAACGCCTTTTGAATAGTTTAATGTTCTGTGTGGGAAAACTGTTACGTCTACTTCACCAAAATTTTTAATGTTTAATAGATTTGCAGACTGTTTAAAGGAATTAGATTCAATCAAAAGATCTCCAGATTTTAATTTTTTAACATTTTTAACTTCACCAGCAGAATGTTTAATATATTTTTCAATTAAAAAGGGGGACATTTTTGCTAATTTGTTAGAATCGTTATGGATTATAAGAAATTTGGGAATTGATTTTTCAGAATGATTATTTTCCAAAATGTTTTCGATATTTTCATTTTCATTTGATCTTTCATTTAAATCATGATTTTCACTTTCGTCGAACTTAGAGGTTGACGGGTTAAGGCCTCCGTCTGGCCATAAATTGGAAGATGCCATGAGGATGGAATATTTGTTCGTTCTGGTGCGCCCCCGCCCGCCATGGAGCCCAACCAGGGGAGGCAGCATCCGGCAGTTGTCCAGCAACAGATCTCGGAGCTGCCTCAGAGGTCGCACCAGAATATAGCGTTACAGTGTCGAGATGGGAATCCACCGGTTCGCCCAGGGCATCTCTAACTGCAACACTAACCCAAAAATTGCTTAACACAATGAAGTCCAGCACGACAGGGGGATCAATCGCCCCGACGTGGTGAACCCCAGAGATGTTAAGTGAGCCGATTGACTAGAGCGGGCCCACTCCAGCCACCCGTCTACGCAGAAGCATGGACCAAAGGGCACGCATCAGGTACCCCAGGACTCCACTTTCCCCCGATACGGGACGCCGCACACGGCAAACATGCGGGTCAGAAAAAACGTACTGACGTCAAAGCAACAAAAAAGAAAACAAATAAATGATAATTTTAAATAAATAAAAGTTAACGCAACTAAAAAATGCATTTTATAAAACAAACCACATGTAACTAACATGGATTTTAATAACTAAAGAATGAATATAAGGTGATTTTTCAATGTAAAGATATTTAAATATAATTTCCGATTCGCAAGACGTGAAAAGTGAAAGAAAAGAGGGGGTGGGGAATAGAGTAGTGGGATGAAAATAGAGAACGATCGCTTGGGTGTCCCGGGAGCGCGACCCCCATGTTTACCAAAGAAAGTAAACCCCAGGGAAAGAAAAAGATCACTCAGGTACCCCGGGGTTGTGAAGCCCGTACAAACCTAAAGAAGGAATGCCCCTGGGGGCTCTGACGTAATTGAGGATTAGTGGGATTTGTGAAGTGTATGCAGTAAACAACCTTGGACGATTTTTAGTTGTTTTTGCTCTCAAAATAAAAGTTTCTGTGAGTTTGATGTAAATCTTGATATGCAAGAGATAAAAAAGCAAGCGTTTAGTTTCCTTTCATTTTAGAAGTATTTAACAAAATTTTACTTTTGTAAAGTTACATGTACTTCTGAAGGTCAAGCACGCATGAATCCACCATGCAACAAGCAATTTTAATTGCATGACTTTCAACTAGTTTCAGACGCATTGAGTAATACAATTTGTACGAAAAATTGCACATATCTGATCACACTCATTCAATGGTACTGGCGAAGTGTGTGTGTAATATGTAATTCTTGGTCTCAAAGTAATCTGAGTTTCTATCAGTTTGATTTAAGTCGGGATTTGAGGGGATAACAAAAATCAAACGCTTATCCCTTCTTTCATTAAAAAAATATGTTTTCTAATTTAACTTGAAGAAACATGCACCTTGAATCGCTTTTAACCAGTTTCATTCATACCAGTTCCTTGAACACTAAAATGTTTCCGACGAATCGGAAAACCTACTGCTCACTCTAGCACAAATAGAAAAGTTGCTACTGACACAATTGGAAATTAGTGGACTTCGTAAAGCTCGCGTGTAATAAACAACCCTGAACAGTTCCTGGTTGTTTTTTCTCATAAAATAATGTGTTTCTTTCTGTCAGTCTGATTTAATGGTGCGAGACATGAAAGAAGCAAAATCGTTTATTTTACTTTATCTATTTTAAAAGTATTTTCAACATTAACTTGAACATACATCTACTTATGTTGGTCAAGAAGTATTTATCCACCATGAAACCTAAATTTTCCTTGCATGGCTTTTAGCAACTTCCGTACTTCTTAAGTAATATAATATTTCCAAGGAATCACACTTTTACCGCATTCTCTAGCACAGATAAATGGTATTCCTGATACTGACAGAATTCGTCATTAGTGGGATTTGTGAAGTATGTGTGTAATAAATGGATTTTTTGTGCTCATAATATTTATGAGTTTCGATGGTTTTGATTTCAGGTCTTACGTTAAGAGAGATAATAGAGGAAGTGAAAATGTTTATTTGTATTCCTTTCCAAATTAAATTATTGCCATGGTTGCCTGGTTGAAAGAGTAACAGATTAGAATCCGGAGGCTTGTGAGTCCGAAACCAACTAAAGACAATCGTGTACAAAGAGGGTGCACGTTAAATCTGTCATGGTCTCAAATGTCCTCTCCTTGGCACGATCTGCAAGTTTAGAGAATGGGGTGTCAGGTCAGATGTCTGGTAATCTGACGGTTCAAAATTGCAAGATATTTTCGACTCTTTCCCTTTGGGATTGACTGTCGCCAATAGCCCGTAGTTTGGTTCCAACACTAATTAATATACCTACCTACCAAATTAAACTGTTTTAATTTAACTTAATGATATCGATCGTGTTTCTACCGAAAGAAAATTGATAAACTTGATTTTTACGTATATTTTAGAATAACTGAAGGCAATTAAAGTAATTGCCTGAAAACAAATTTTTTTTAGTTATAAAATGTTACAAAAGTGCTAATATAATGCATATACAACAGAAACTTTTATGAGTCAATGAAATAATTAGTATATATATATAAAAGTTAAGTACATGCGTTTTGTCATTTAAATACCAAGACAGTATTTGGACTTCTTGCTAGTTAAGCTATTGTCATTTTAGAGATGTTTCATCATTTCGTTTCTTGATTTCTTGGTGGGACATTCATCACTAACATTTCTTATCATTAAGGGGGTCCGGGACACTTCAGAAAAAAAATTTTATTAATTAATTTAGAATTTAGAAATTTTTTGTACTGATTACCAATCTAACTAATAAGCAAAATTACAACACAAAATTTTTCCAAAAGTTTTTAAAAAATTTTAAATCAAAATTTTTTGATAAAAAGAGGGGTCATTTTAAATTGCTAAGACTCCCAATATTCTTGATCAATTTTCAAAATTTTTCCAGTAAATTATTCACAAATTTATAAACTCTAATTTTGATTCAGCAATTTAAAAAATATTAATTTAATAAAAAATAAAAAATATTTGAATGAAAATTTTTGAAAATTTTAAGGTACTTTTTTTTTGAAAAGTTATATTTTTTAAAGTAAATATTTGTTTCAAATTTGCTGAATTAAAATTAAATTAAAGTATAATGTTTGAAAAAGATATATTCCAAATTTCAACTCTTGAACTTTATCGGTTTTCGACTTATAGCAATTTGAATACAGGAAATCTTGAAAAAATGTATCATGGAGAAAAATGCATTTAAAGTTTTAAAGACAGATGTTGTTGCCATGACAACAACTGTCAAAAGTGTTAGATTTTCAAAACAACGTACCACAAAATTTATTATATCTCTAGTTCTAATTAAGATAGAAACATGATTTACACTTCATTTTAAGCAGAAAAACACAGAGAATTTCTTAAAATAATAAAAAAAAATTCAAAAATTTAACTGGTTTTGTGTTCCGGACCCCCTTAAATTAGTATTTTTTTATTTCATATTGCGACATTCATCACTAACATTTTTTATCGAAGATGAACGATTGAAACACTTTTATTACAGAGAAGAGACTGTTTAATGGCGGCTATTCCACGAATGTTTACTCACAGACCTGTTTATGCAACCGAAAGCTAATACCTTGGTGACTGAATACACTCAACAAATTTTATCACAAAAAATATCTTTCATTTATAATCAATTTTTAGTTCGATTCATGCAATTAAAAAATCTGATTTAAAAAGAAAAACATCAAAACAAAATAGTTTAAGACAAATAAATTGAAGTTAAAAAAATAGTGGTACAACAAAGATGAAATGTGGTATTCGACAATTATTTTATCAAACTACCATTTACTTGTATTTAATCTCTTAGTTTGATTCCTGCAATCAAAAGACCTGATTTAAGAACCATTAAAATAAATTAGTTTCGACCAAATGAATTGTAGTTCATAAACACCGCAATACATGGATGAAGAGGATTATTGAAGATACTCAGCAAATCTTCAATCACAACGAAACTTAGTTTTAAGACCTATTTCAGCAATAAAATACCATTATTTGAAAAGGAAAACATTAAAATAAAATAATTTTGACTGACTTGATTAAAGTTCATGAAAACAATACTTTAATTCAATTCATGTGATGATATATTCTGATTGATAAAGAACATGATATAAAACACTTTAAAACAAATCAATTCAAACTCATCAGCATTGTGGAACACCGATGAACCAGGTCAATGCCCCTCCTCCCCAACAAATCCTTCTCACAGCACACCTTTCTCCATAAATCGTATTTCTTACTCCCCTCCAGCTAAGCTGTTGCAATGTGTGCAGAACCCCAATAGGCTGGCCACTGAAAAACCTCAAAGTGAAAACAAATAAAACATATGGTCTAGCATGGAGCTTCAAAACGCACATTTTCTTTGAAATATTTCACCGATTCTTCGTATACGTCGGTATTTATTCTTTCTCTCGGTAAAGTGGAACAACTGAGTGATGCTGGCTGAAAGAACTGAATGAAGTTGATCGAAATGTTAGTCGTGACTTTTAGGATAAAGTCAAAGTTACTTTTGTAACGGAAGCAATATGTTTGCCCTGTGAAAGATGTATAGGCCTATAAACTCGATACTACCGGCACAACTTTTCTTCACCTTTCTACAGGTGTCACCAGCAAGATTTTTGAAATTGTCGATACATTTTGTTTTAGAGTTGAGGTGTGTTTTTATTCGCAGCACAGTCGAAGTACATTATACAAGGGCCCCAAAAGTCACTAGACCATTTTAAAATGTAATAACTTTTGCTGTAAATTTTTTTAAATTCAGATTATTTATATGTAATCCTTGTAAAATAGTTATAAAGGAATTCACGACAGAGGAATGAGTAATAAATAACACAATTTAATCTATAAATTCAACTCTCAATTATACTTACTGAAAGAGGTAAATTTCGTCATTTTGGGGGTCAGAAAATCACCATCTAAGCAAGTGGCAATCAATTACAATATACAAAACTAAATAAAAACAATTTCCAAGAAGTATATATATAGTTTTTAAAAGAATAAATATGAATTTTTAATGTATAAAAAAGTTATAATATTTTAAAACGATCGAGTGACTTCTGGGCCACCCTTTACATATCTTCGGAAGGAGAGAGTTTAGGTTGCTGGGAGAGATATGTTTAGCTTGAGATTTCTACAAGTAATGATAGAAATCAATTTGTATATCAACCCCTGGTTGTTATCTCTACAAGGTATCTCATCATTAACAAAACTGACAAGACTTTGATTATAGAAGAAAGTCAATGGAAGTAAACTAAACACATCTTGTCTTGATCTTGCCATCAACAAGAATTGGCTATCAACAGCAATTAAAGTACTTTTCATGTAACATATTTATATTTGAGTTATAAATGGTTACCGTAGCATGAGCATGATTCAACAGACAACTTATTCTCTTCAACTTTTATGAGTCTATGTATAATTTAGTATGAATGTAAGCATTTAGTACTTGCGTTGTACTTTAATAATCAATATTAGGACTTTAGTTATTTTAGACGTTTCCGTGATGGCATTAAATGGAAAGCTGGATTTCATGTTGCAATTTGTATTTGAACACCCTCCTGGTGGTTGCCTCGACTTGGTACCTCAACATTGCCAAAACTGACCAGATCATGATTTTGCCATCAGCAGCAATTGCCGATATCTTGATGACAAGCTATCTAGCAAATTTGATCAGTCCTTGATGGACAAGATGTGTTGTCGAAATCACTTGGAGGGTTAAACCCCTTTATGGTTTATCTTCGGGTCGAAGTCTGCCATGTAGTATCGAACCTCTGGTACAAAAACCTGTACCGAACAGTAATCAGTTCTGAGCAAGGAACAATTTGTTTCTCCCATTTGGGTCTAGTTATGGGTGACGGTCTGGGATCAATCCAAAGGAAGGTTCCGAATGATAGAATGAAATCTATCGTATTTTAAGTTATATCTTTCACAACATAAAATTAATATAAATCATATTATTATTTATAAATAATAAAGCATATTATGTTATTTCATTGTTATGGTTTTTTTCAATGTGTTCTATGTAGAAGTAGTGAAGAAATGGACTCCACCTATCTTGAGGTTTGCCCAAAATTGTCAGTAGGCATTTTTCAAAGATAGCCGCAGACAAGAGATCCATTTCAAAGTCTACAGACTGATTAGCTGCTATTTACTTGTTTTTTTTTTAATGTTTCGTTCCTTTGTTCTTTGTATCCATAATTTTATGCTGAGTGTTTACTCTATAAAACCAATGTACTTTAAGTGCTACTGCTACATGTAAATGCAGATTGTTATTTTTAACATAGTAATGAAGGAAAGATTGAAAATTATTTCTTCTGATGAATCGGTTGAGGGGAAGGACCATTCTAGGTTGCTAGAATCTGTAGTTGAAAACAAAATAATTTGTTTCCACGTTCTATCGGTAATGAATTGATTTGATTTAAATATTTTGTTTTGCAAATTTTTACATTTTATTGTAAAATAAGTCTTTATTTAATTAAAAAAATAACATTAAGTAAATTTTACCAACACAAACATTTTTAAAACTATCTTTAACCAAGCAACTCAGCAACACTCCAGCTCTAAATTGCTGAAGAACTACTGAACCAGGTGGGCGACCCTCCGGGACCGACCCGAACGGAAAGGTCCGAGAACAGTACCTTTAATTTTGAACTAGGTTGAGATGACATCCAATTGAACCAAGAAATTGATTGTTAAGTATGAGGGTCATTTTCTCCGGAAGAAAACTTCGATTTACATGTCTGATACTGCATAGTTACTACTTTCTGAAAATAATTTTTAGTTATACCCAATAGTGTTTAATAAACTTTAATTTAGGCATCGATCCTTAAACCCCTAATTTTCACTAACTGAATCTCTAACTAAAACACTCTTCCCCGATTCGGTACCTATCCATCTTAAAGTACTCCTTAAGCTTCAATTAACGGGTGTCTCAGTTTTAATCTACGCAACTAGTGAGAAAGATAACTGTGAAAGAATCGGATTAAAGTTATCCTTTTCTACCAAAAAGATGCTAATTCTGAAAAGTTTCATTTTTTTATTCTGATGGTGGTTTATATTCGCGTCGAAAAGTGCCTGTGTTGTTCAGCCTCTGGTGTAAAAACCTATTTCAAACTGTCGGCAGTTTTGGGAAGGGGCAATTTTTTTTCCTACTCAGAATTTCATTCCCCTTGGAGTAAAAGGGCAACTTTGTCCCAACGAGATATCTCGTCCTTAGCAAAATGAACGGATCATTGACGAGATATCCCGTCGAGACACTTCGAGGATTAACTGAAGTACAGCCGAATTTATAGTAATTAAGCAAAATAATTAATTACTGAACATATTAAACCAATATAAAAGTATAAAAACAAAGCGGCATTTAATTTGTGTTTCAAGGGTTAGAGAGAAGTTCCAAAGGTTAAAAATGCTCGATAGTGGAAAAGGTACCCATGAATTATTTAAATTAACATTGCCGGTATTGATCCTGCCCTCTTTGAAAATCGTAAAACCACACCACCTTTGAAACGATGGTAGAAAAATGGAGCCACTTTTGAACATCGATAACTCGCTTTCAATTAATGCTGTCCAAAACGTTTACTAAATACGCTTTTCCGATACGGTTCAAAGCCGCCTTAAGACCTTCTTGAAACCACAAAGAACGTGGCATCTCATTTTTTATCGGTATACTTAGTGAGGAAGTGGTAACTGTACAAATCCTAATTTTCTAGTCCTTTTGTTAATGAAAAAATGCAGGTTAACATTGTTAAATTCACCCATCAATACATGAGCCATCATCAGGGAGTATATAAAACATTTAAAAGCAGTATATACTTAGAAATGGGGCTCATAGAGACTATAAAATGGATATTTCCGGTATTGGTTTGTCCGTTATCAAAATGTAAACATAAACTCAGACACCTCGGAAAATATAAATATCAACTGATATAGTCTGAAAATGTTCTGTATAAACTGAGAACAGCTCACGAAAATAACATAAATTAACATTACCAGTATTTATTATAGAGCTTCACAAAATGCAAATATCAACGGATATTTTTTAGAAAATGTGAGTGATAACCGATACTATAGACCTCGTCTGATACGTTGTTTGAAATCTTCAGTCACTTCTTTTGACCATTGATTACTTACGTCAAGATAACACTGACCGAAGAGCTTATTTAAGCAGGCTTCTCCTGTGCTATTATCAGCCTCTTAAACCCATCTCTAAACCACAAAGGACTGGTATATCATTTTTAATCTCCACGTCATGTGAAACTTTTAAAGAATCCTTATTTCCTTATTTTCTAATGGTTTTTTAAGTAAAATAACATCATGCAAATCCTCACATATCAATATATACTAAGTCAACCTTAGTGAGTATATATAATATTTGAAACAAGTATATACTAAAAGAGAGGTAGGTAGGTAGTTGAATTTACGTTGGTCTGGAGCAACACTAAGGGCTTTTACAAAAAAGGATTACAAAGATTACGCTAGTTAATATTATTGATATTGCCCCTTTACTTTACAAAATGTAAATATAAACTAAAAACTTAGCAAAAAAAAAGTAGATGTAAACTGATATCAGACCACTTCCGATTTCTAGTCCGAACCGCAAAAGACCGTTAAACTTTAATCTGTGCACCGAATGAGAAAACGGAAACTTTGAAATAATCCTATTTTCTAGCCTTTTTTTTCGCATCAGTAGATAAATTAACTCAGTAAGTATAAAAACCTGAAACCGGTATACTCAGTATATACTGAGAGAAGGCTAAAGACTGTAAATTAATGTTGCCGATATTGGTCAAATGTAAATATAATCTCAGACACTTTGAAAGCGATAAATATGAGCCGATATCAGATCACTTCCTACACTCTGAAATCTTGCTATATATACTGAGAAAAGGCTCATAAAAATTAGGTAAATTAACATTGCCGGCATCGACTCTACATATTAAGAAAATGTGGATCTCAACACACTTCCGATACGCTGACTGAAAATTTAAGCCACTTCATTTGAACATCAATCACTCACGTCCAATTAATACTGGTCGAACGCTTATTAAAACAGGCTTTCTCCGACGCTGCCTTAAGTCCGCCTTTAAACCGCAAAGGACCGGTATCTCATTTTTAATCTGCGCACCTAGTGAGGAAGCGGAAACTTTGAAAGAATCCTGATTCAAACGATCCTCTTGATAACTCTCTTCAACGAAAAGGATTCTCACCACTCCGAAGCTCCTATCGGAGTAAAGCTCCAAAATGCCATTAAAGAACCATAAAAAGTAAAGTATTAAGTTTCATTGAGAGTGAAATTCTATACGCCTTCCCTAAAATGCGATAAAAGTTATTACCCTGGGCCTTGTTCAATGAATCCTCCTGGGTACTGTCAAAAATCACTGGACTTGATAACTCATCCGTAGATACCATATCGATTCTGTACACTTAACTTAAGTATAAAAAAAGAGGAAAGGACCACACTTCTTGAGCAGCTCGTTGTATTTTTACTGCGTCCTTCTGTAACTAAATAACACATCTAGAATCGAAACTGTGGCAAAGAACCTCAGTGAAATAAAGTTAAGGCACTTGCTATGCTGGGAACGTACGGTGGCTCGCTTTTTACGTAGTATCGAATCCCGTTCTATCTGCGGGCAGTTTAAAAGATCGAACGCTCTGACTGCGGGCTGTACTGTTTTTTATATTTTAGTTTGATCATGTTCTTTAAATCATTCGGCGGGTATTAAACTCGTTTTGCACTTTTATGTTGCTGATTGAAAGATCGGTGTTCCAAGCGGATAGAAAGGCAGGCCCATATGTTGAGGGCAAGAGATAGTGTGATCTAATATCATAACATTATGGGCGATTTGTACGAGTATTTTCGTGTTGCGCTTTGCCGGTTATTGGAGCCTTTGTTTCTGGAGTACCCGTTTTAGTATATGAAAATAATAGCTTTTTACCCTCAAATTTATATTTATTAATACATGATATCCCCATTCACATTCACTCTAAGGAACACACTAATTCTCTCATTGGGGTAATGTCCTCAAATAGTGTATTTAATACCTTCTGTCCTTATTCACCTACATTCTAATGTACTGGTCCGTGATAGTAGTATCCCCAAATACTACATTTATGAATACCTGATGTTCCCATTCAGTATCATTCTTATTTACTGACTCACGAAGTAATGTTCTTAAATAGTATATTTAATACCTTGTCCATATTCATTTACATTCAACTGTACTGACCCAAATAGTAATACATGTCTCCATTCAACTACATTCTAAGGTATTGGACCCATTGAAGTTATGTACTGGGCCATGAAGGTAATGCCCCACACTATATTTAATACCTGGTGTCCATATTCAGCTGTATTCTAATGTACTGGCTCATGTGGGTAATATACCAAATAGTATTCCGTTCGGCTTCATTTTACCGTACTGATCCGAGGGGTAACATCTTTAAATATATGCATCCTGTAAGAATTTGAACTCCCTGTGTTTCAAAGTAGCCCAAACATATTTTAGGATGGCTTTAATGGAGGTTAGAAGGTCATAAGAGAGCGAGAGAGAGAGAGAGAGATAATTACAAGTGTGCAAAAGATAAAAATTTCGGGTTTAATTAACATTACTTATTATAGCTATTGTGTTTAGAATCTTGAAATAACGCAGAACTGAAGTCATATTATTTTCAATTACGTTTAAATTTGAATTCACATTAGTATTTAATTTTTAAAAGACTATAATCTTAAAATAAATCTTGAATATATATAAGCCCTGATCCACCAACATTTCTTCATTTTTTATCACTTACGTTTTTATTTATTTTGATGTAACTATCTTTATACCGTTATGTAACTATCTTTCTCTTTGGTACATCATTACTCATATTAAATAAGATGTTGGTAATACAAAATTTAGAACTTATTAAATATTTCCAGAAAATATACTGTAATATATTGTGCTTAATTCTAAGGATACCCAATTAAATTTTATTTACATAATAAAACTAAAATAATTGTAATTTATTTGATGTTTTGTAAACTTTGACCAATTTATAACTCATTCTTGATGTTTATGAATCATTATAAGAAGTAAGGATTATTTTTATATAATTTTACATAAAAACAACAGCAAGAAATTGTGATACTGAGTTAATAATAATATATTAGATATTTATAACTGATTTATTATGTAACACTATGAATAAGGTTTTTAAAAAAAAATTACTTTTTTTGGACAATGATTATTAAATTTAAAACTTGTTGTTAAAATAGAAGATAGTCACTTATATTCTGAGAATATTCTTAGCGTAGAACCAATTTTATTTATAACGTTAAAATAATCGAATTAAGGAATGTAAGAGCTTCTATATAGCGTTTCAAGTAACATTAAGGAATTGATCACAATCTCATTTTTGCTTCACTGAATGTAAATAAAAATGTTAATTTCGTCAAAAAGTTAGGTAATTTTATTATTATACTATACTTTTTCTGATATCAAACTACTGATAAATTTTAATGCACGTCTAATGTTTATTCTATTGATAACGTATACATTACAGAATGTAATGAAATAAAAGAAAACAAGGAAATACAATTTATAAAATATATCGTCTTTGAGCAGAAATTCATGAAGTGACAGTAATTATTTTTACTATACATCTGTTCAAAGATTTGCAACTAGTTTTGACATTAAAAAATAACAATTCTAAGCACATCCTGGTAGCTTTAGGTATTTTTAAAACACAATGATGGGGCACTATGTACTTTTCATCATCATGAAAAATAATCATCTAGTATCTTCTAAAAAATGTCAGTTAACGTGATTATGCTGTAAGTCGACAATATGTAATATAGTACTATCGAAACAAAATGTAGACTACGAATTTTATTGAACGTAGATTAATATTTAACCAATTTGCTGTCATATCAAAATATTGGACCTAGATTTCCATAAGTATTGATGGAAATCAATTTGTATTTTAACCCTTCTTATTCTCACCGTACTGTCTTATATATTTCTGTTCATAAATCAGGTTTTGCTATTATGAAAAGCTTCATGAGCATACATTTAAAATACCACGAGTATATTAGGGGTTAGGAGTTAATTCGTTAAATTCAAATACAGATTTAGACTTGCAGTACAACTTTTTAAGGATATTAGACTCTGTACTAAGTTTTAAAGACTATATTATAAAAAATATTTATTTTCTATAGAAAATATATTATTTCATAGTACAATTTATTCCTCTTTATTCAAAGTACTTATATTTATGATATGAAAGTAGATACTATAGTTGTATTCGTTTTCTGAACATACTATGCAAATAATTTATTATAAACACTACATAGGATACAGGTTTGTTCAACAAACAATAAATGAATTTCAAACGAGTTAAAAAGTATATAGAATTAGGGTATAAAATACATAAACTTGGTAGAATGAAGAATATAAATACTAAAATACTTTCGTGGCTTAAAGGCAAAAACTCATAAATTGACTTTTTTCAAAGACACTAAATGCTTATTTTCTTGATGATGCCAGGTACAGACATATTGTAATTTGTTTAAAAGATGTATAACACACTATCTTAATTCTTATAATTTGTATGAAATGACTACAATCCTAATTTTTAAGGTTTAAACATCTTCGAATGAAAAATATTATCTTTAAAAGATAATGTGTTTCTGTTCTAAATCGGAGATATATCCTGTAAAGTATTATATGGAACAAGTATTGCAAAAAAGAATCAGTAAAACTGTCTCATGAAGAGCTTATGGAAAATATAGAAAAACTTACGATAGGCATCCTTTCAGAAACTAACTGCGCCTATAAAAAGAATATAATTTTTAAAATATATCCATGACTTACATTCGAAAACTATTAAAAAGTAAGCAATCGCCTACAAAGCAAGCTCAAAAATATTTATCAATAATCTAAACTTTTCATGCACAATGATGGATCTTATGAAATAACATATAGACCATATAAATGTAGAAATATATGTATAGAAATAAAGGATAATTATCAAGAAAAAGTATGTACAAATTTACGGCGAGGTTTAGAAATTTATAAAATGAATTTGGAATGTCGCACACTTTGAACATTTGGACATTGGCCCTTTTAGTCTAAAGTACAGATATACACCTTCAGCTATAACTTGCGAACAATTTATCTCAATGCTAAAGTTAGTAATTCCTAGACCAAATATAACGAATGACTTGAAATGAGAAAGCATTTAAATCATTAACGTTCAGGCAAACATAAAAAGTTCTTCGATATGGAACATTTTAATGCAATTAAGACGAATTACATATATTACTATTATTGTTATTACGCATGTATACAGTAATTATATATTTCTTACTAATTAATACAACTCTGAATACGTCAAAATGATCAGCGTTTGGGAAAACGCATTTTTATATATCTATGTGTATCACTGTTATAAAAACCATCCTAATTCATGCTAAATGGAATCAACAAGCTTTAAGTCGAAACTAACTATATTTCCTAATCCTCATTCTCTATAAAATACTTTTAACTACTACTGTATAATCTTGTTATCATCCAATATTGTAATATTATATTGTTAACCTGAGCGTTAATATGTTGATTTTTTTAGGAAACACGCATCTGAACTTTTTAAGGGATTTAATAAAATTTAGAGATTTAAGCGATATGATTAATTAATACATTAAACAAATGTAAAAATCTTAGAAACAAAGCGATTCCGTTGATAAAGAAAGAGTCTCATGGTCTCTAAATTCTCGACAGATAGAACGTATTCTTTTTATTTATTTAACTATATTTTCTTCTTTACAGCACGCTTTATTTTCATTGTTAAACTCTAAACGCAGTATCTTGAAGGCGGAAAATGATTGATCTACATGGAACTTTCATTAAACTGACTAATGCTTTGAATTTCTGGTTTTCTGTGAATAAAAGTTAATCTGATAGAAACTAGGACGATTATTTATATGGTTAATTGTTAAATCATAGAGATGAAAATGTGAAAGAATCATCTCCAAGTTTTTTCCTCTAAAAGATGTTACGATGATTATTTGGTTAAACCATATCGATGCAAATTTTAATGAAGCATCTCCAAGTTCTTTTTCTTGTGATAGAAGTTATGATGATTATTTACATGATTAAAACAGACATAAAAATTTTAAAGCATCTCCAAGTTTTTTTCTTTTGACAGATGTTATGATGATTGTTTATATATCAAAGGGATGAAAATTTGAATGAAGCATATCTAAGTTTGTTTCTTCAAATTGTAATTTACATGTGTAAATCACATAATAACTATATTTGTTTAAACAGAAGAATTTTGATTATCCTATGTAATGTGAAGGGATACCATCTTGAACAACCAAAAACTCGAATAATACTAATATAGTAAAACTAAGCAGCCTATACAAAGTACAGAAAACAATTACTGTTCTACATCTTTTTACTTCAGTAAATAAAAGTCACACTGTGTGTAGGAGGTGATATAAGATTTTTCTACCATTCTTCCCGGGATTAACCGACGACGAACCTAATCTTCCTAACTTGACAAGGTCTGTAGATGCCCAAAGAAATCCCACATTGGTACAGATAAGCAAATAGTAAAAGGCTATGGTAACTATTCGAAACATATTAACTTAGGACTTTTATTTCTAAAGAACATTGAGATTTCCTCTGCTACTTGCCAACTTTTAATACATTGGAGAACAAATGAAAATGAGCAATACATAGAGGAGTTTCTGTATTTCATAATCTGCGCTAGCACGATGGCGTGGTGTGGAAGTTGGGAGAGTGAGATGTCTGTTCAGGCTTGACCTCCTGTTTCAAAACTACGTGGTGTTGTCCTCAGACCTTTTCCTATGTGTTTGATCCATGACCGTAATCAATAACCCGTTGTGTGCCCGAGACATTAAAGTACCTACCTACTATAAGCTGCGAGCCGTTACTTTCCATTATGTCCGATGTACAAACAGGAAAATGTTAAGATAACTGTTTGAAGCAGACTTCGAACTCTGATTTCAAAAGAACATCGAGATTTCCTCTGCTGTTTACCAATTTTTAATGCATAGGAGGACAGGTAAAAATGGGGGGATCCATGAATGAGCTTCTGTATTTCATAAACTGCGATCAGTGACTTCACTCCTAAGCGCATTTTTAAGTATCTATTGTTTTCCGAATATCTACCAGAAATTCCAATTATGCTAATTTAAAGGGTCTTCTTCCCTTGAACATCATCCCGGGAAAAAAAAATTACTCAACTCCCGTCACCTACCTTCCAAGTTGTGACCATTTTTAACTCCCACTTCACGGGTGTTTGTAAATAATTCTCGGTCTCTCGAACAAAAAAGCAGCTCTGTTTTCATTCGGAGCTTCTGTATTTCATAAACTGTGATCAGTGACTCCACTCCTAAGCGCATTTTTAAGTATCTAATGTTTTCCAAATCTCTACCTGAAATTCCACTTATGATAATTTAACCGGCCTTCTTCCCATGAACATCGTTCCGGGAAAAATTACTCATCGCGCGTCACCTACGTTCCAAGTGTTGACCATTTTTAACTCCCACTTCACGGGTGTTTGTAAATAATTCCCAGTCTCTCGAACGAAAAAGTAGCTCTGTTTTCATTCGGAGCTTCTGTATTTCATAAACTACGATCAGTGACTTCACTCCTAAGCGCATTTGTAAGTATCTATTGTTTTCCAAATCTCTACCGGAAATTCCATTTATGCTAAATTAATCGGCCTTCTTTCCATGAACATCATTCCGGGAAAAATTACTCATCGCCCGTCACCTACCTTCCAAGTGTTGACCATTTTTAACTCCCACTTCACGGGTGTTTGTAAATAATTCCCGGTCTCTCGAACGAAAAAGCAGCTCGGTTTTCATTCGCGAAACGCTCCTAAAATCTACCTCCACCGGAGCACACACGAGCGCGAGAAAAACAATGCTTAATAGCTCAGTCAACGCATCCTCCCCAATGAGGAGCGATCTCGCAATAGGTGTAAAAAGCATTTCTCCTTCAAAATCCATTACGATCGCAAATAAGAAACGGCGGAATCAGAAAGAAGCGTATTTGCTTAACATAACCAATCCGCGTTTCGGAATGGGGCGCGGAGAAATGGCGAGGCTTATTGCGAAGAAGGGTTGGGCGGGGGACATTGTTTGCTAGCAGTCGTGTAAAACAATGCGAGACAAATGAAAACTCGCAGGTTCTATTCATCGGCAGATTGCGAGCGCGCGGACTCGCGCACTTTTATTTCCCAAGAACAAAAGAAGTCAGTCGCAGCAGCCACAGGCGAGGCAGCGGAAATGAAAAAAGGCTAATATCAACTCCGAAAAATAATACACCGGGAGACAGTGATGAAAGAATTACATCCATCGAGCAGAGGCGCTTCTAATCCTGTTTGCCGAAATTCCCCTTGTTTGACTGCGTTGAAAAATCTCTCACGCCCCGCTTTTAAACAATTGCTTTAATTAAACAAATAGACTCCCAAGGGCCCTCGCTGCAGTGTGTCCCGCACAATCCTATTGTCACGGAAAGGGATCAATTGTATACAAATGCGCGCTGGAGAAAAATCGACGCAGTATCATTTTACAGGCTTATTACGATACCCACCCCAGTTGGAAGAGGACCCGCTGCCCCATATTTATTCCCGACTCGAAGAATAGCAGTTGACTGTTCAAATCGTCTACAGAAAGGGCGGATTTAATGAACGGTATCAAATTGTTTTGTCGGGGAGCAAGAACAGCAATAGATCAGGGATTTGTCGGGATTAGGCTCCAAACAGGCAATTAAAAAAGAATTTCCCCATCGCGTTTGTCGCCTTCGCTTAAGCCTAATCTGAAGTGTGAATCCCACGGCTTGTTACGATCTAGGGGGTGTGCCGAACGGGTAGGAGTCGAGATGCATTTAGATTTAATCCGAGCTCAATGATGTATTCCGGAGTGTTCGGCGTGTAAGTCTTTCTCTATCGCGCAGTCTTTCTTAAGGAATTGCATTTCGCAATATCAGGTGCTCCTGAAAGGCGAAAATTAGAGCAACTTAAATGGGATTTTGTATGCTAAGTGTTGAGCGAACTTCCGTGGATTTCGCTGGTTTTAAAAGCAAACATGGGCATTCGGATCTCCCTTGTAAATAGTTAAATAAGGCATATAAGAAGGTGGTATCATGCGTTCGGATTACGTTTGAGGAATTTCGCAGCGTCTTATTTGCTTTAGTTGTCTTCGTTGGAAATGTAGGAGTCGACATCATATCCTTAAAATTCGCTTCTGTATTCAATTCAAATAAAAAACGGCTATTACGTTATCTTTTATAAGAGCTAATATGGAAATTTCGCAGTCTTTTCCAGGAGGTATTTTAAATTCTGGATGCATTGAAATAGATTGAAATTAAAACCATGTAAATATTATAAAATATTTTTGTATAGCCTTGATTTGATTTAAATGTTCATAAAATATTCAATTCATTCAGAATTAAAAACGATGTTTATATATATTCAAGTTACTTCGCATTGAAATCATTGTTCATAAATATTCAATTCAGAATATTGTACATAACGCGAATATAAATGAGCATTGAAATCACTGTTGATATCTATTTGATTCTTGCGCATACTAAGTATATACAGTAGCTATAAAATCAATGTTGATATATTTTTGTATTTTAAAATAAGGCTTCAGTACGATTTGGAAGCAAGTCTCTCGGAATGTTTCTTGACGAAAACTTATTTACATTTACTATCAGGGACTACATTTCTGTATGGCGAAAATTTTGTGAGCTATATCTTGAACGAAATCTTTGAATTTAGTTGCTTTCAACAGCAAACATGGATATTCTATGTTACGAATGCCCTTATAAATATTTAATGAAAATGTGTAGAATGATATGTGTTCGAAAAAAAGTTCAGAATGTTTCGTTTCATGACACATTTAAACTTTGAAAGTATGCCTTATATGCAAAACAACATTTGAGAAACATTACTATTACAGAAGAAAACTTAGTAATCTTTATTTAGAATTCATTACTTTAAATAAAACTTAAATTATATAAAATAATTTCAATTAGAACAATCAATAGGGAAATGAACTTATGTATACTTTACTCTGAAGTCAAAGCAACACAAAACGGAGATATATATATATATATATATATATATATATATATATATATATATATATATATATATATATATATATATATATATATATATATATATATATAGTGAGTGATTTTTTGATGTAATGATTTAGTGATTTTTTGACAAATACTTCGTCCATCGAGATATGACCAATTTCAGTAGTGACACGATATCAAGATACTGCCAATTTTTTGACAGTGACAAAATCAAGATCTGGTCCGTTTCGTTCCAATGATCATGATCGTGTTTTCTTCTAAAGACGAGATATCTCGTCCAACTAGATCTGTTCAGTTTTGATAATGACAAGATATTTAGTTCACCAAAATCTGGTCGGTTTTGCTAAAGACAAGATACATCGAGCAACAAGATCTGATAAGGTTTACTAATGATGAGATATCTCGTCCAACGATATCGGGTCAGTTTGGATAATGACAAGATATTTAGTTCAGCAAGATCTGTTCGGTTTTGCTAAAAACAAGATACAGCGAGCAACAAGATCTGGTAAGTTTTACTAATGATGAGGTACCTCGTCCAAGATATCGGGTCGGTTTTGATAAAGAGATATAAAGTGCAACAAGATCTGGACAGTTTTGCTAATGACCAGATACCTCGTGCAACAAGATCTGGTAAGGTTTACTAATGATGAGATACCTCGTCCAACGATATCGATTCAGTTTTGCTAATAACGAGATAACCCGTTGATCAAGATTTGGACATTTTGCTAATGTCCAAATACATCGTGCAACAAGATCTGGTAAGGTTTACTAATGATAAGATACCTCTTCCAGCGAAATCGGCTAAGTTTTGCTAACAAGATATTCCGTTGCAACAAGATCTGGACAGTTTTGCTAATGACGAGATACCTCGTAGAAACAACCACCGGGAGGGTAATTAGATCCAGCTTTATCCACAAGCAATGTAAATTCAACCGACTTAAAGGCTCTCTAAATCAACGGACCAACATAGCCTAGTTTCAACCGTATCCCGTTCTCTCGAATTTGTATTTTGATCGTATCCCTCGGAGCCCAATGTATTTTAATTCAGTGCTTGTAACCTCATAGTTATTCGGAAATAATATTTATCTATAAATGCGCACAGGTTCTAGGGTGGTTATTTCAGTTCGTGCTCTTTGGTGCAGTGAGGGAGCTCTTCTTGTGAGATTTACGTGTAATGTTTTCGTTATTCAAACTGTGCTTTGAAAAGAGCACCCGTCCAAAAGAGAAATAGCAATTTAGAGTAGGAAACAGAATATCCTCCTCCGCATTCAATTTACATGCAAAACCACCCGTGATGCACTTGTTTAAAATATATTGATAAACCGTGTTTGGAATATTCGGACAAATCGATGCGTTTCTGTACGTCAAAATGTGCACTTGAAGGGAACTTTTCATTTCGGCGTAGGACGGTTCTGTTGTTAAGCTGGTCAGTTTTATTGTAAAAACGTAGGATAACACAGATGTTTTATAAACTTTTCATTTTAGCGTAAAACACTTCTCGTTCCAAATACGATAATTGTACTGTAAAAGCAGGAAAACATATGTTGCGTTATAAGGTTTTCATTTCAGCGTAGGACAATTCCACTTTATAATAAAAATTGGAAAATAAATGTTCTATTGTTAGCTTTTCATTTCAAAGTAAATTGGCTCTAGTGCTAAGCTGGTCACTTTTATTCTAAAAAGGAGGGAATGTTGTATTGTAAGCTATCTCTTCAACGAAGGACAATTCTTGTTCTAAGTAGGTTGCTTGTAATGTTTAAATGGGAAAACAAATGTTGAATTCTAAGCTTTTCATTTCAGCGTAAGACGGTTCTTGTGTTACGCTGAAAAATTTTATTGTGAAAGTAGGAAACAAATATTGTATTGTAGGATTTTCATTTCACCATAGGATATTTATTTTGTTAAACTAAACTACTTTAAACTTCTGAACATACTTTATCTATTATAAAACTAGGTAAACTAATGTTATATACATAGTAAAAACATTTCTTTCCAGAGTATAACATTTATTCCGTAAACCTGGACTATTTTACTTTCCAGGATATATTCTTACTTTAGTATAAATCTAGGAAACTAAATGTTTGCAAACGCTTCATTTCAACATAGGACTTGTTACATTTTTTTACAACACATCTAGTGTTAAGATGAGCTACTTTACTTCTAGAATTTTCCAACTTTATTCCAAACGTAGGAAAATATATGTTATGTAGTAAACTTTTCATTCCTGCGTAGTACATTTCTTGTGTTAAGCTTGTCGATTTTATGGTAAAAGTTAGAAAAAAAACTTTTAATAAAGTTTTTATTTCAGCGTAGAATATCTTTGTTTTGACCTGGATTTATTTTAAAATCAGGAAAGCAAACTTATTGTCAAATGGTTGAATAAAGAAATTCTTAAAACAAACGAGGTACAAGGTATAATGTATCACTTTAATTACATTTTTGTTTACGAAATGTTAAAAATTATAGTTCTTTAGAATTGCATTTACGTTCAAAAATATAACTTGAAAAAATGTACTAAAATTTAGATTCAAATAAAAAAAAACATGATATTTAATCAACTTTTTCTTTGGTGGTCAAGAAGTTAGCAATAAGTCCTTTAGTTCAAAAGAATCTGGGATCAAATATCGGCGAAGACATGAATGTACATAGCTGTTCAGAATTTATTTCAGATGTAGCCTCCGTTATAGTTAAAGTTTCTGTATAAGAAAAGGAATTGTATTCCGTAGAAATTGAAGAATAATTTCATTCGACGCACTTGTGTTTTTAGATCGCTTCAGTACTCATACATGTTCTTTAATTCAATTATGTATTATTAAATTATTTTTACACTGTAAATGTAAAATACATTGTTAAATGTTACATTGTAAATGTAAAATACATTGTTAAATGTTACATTGTAAATGTAAAACCATAATTTGTTCACTTCAATTAGACATTCATATAATATATAATCTCAAATCGTATTCCTGATTTAAAATTAGACATTAATAATGCATCGTGAGACTATTTATAAAATAAATAATTCCGTCAGTTATTGTATGATATAATGATTAAACAGCATATGGTGTTCATATTAAAATACTTGTCGTGTATGATGAAAAAATAATGATATATTGATACAAATATTTTATATTTTAGTATTAAAAGAGTTCTAGTCTAGAGAAACATAAATAATTCTTCTGAATGCATTCAAAATTACAAAATTTAATGTTAATTCTAACGAGTTAAAGTAAAATGAAAATTTTTGGTAAATAGCTGTAAAATGTGTACTAGAATAGTAATTTCATTTATCATATCTCTTTTATAATTCAATTATCTGTGATTCAAAGTACCTCTATATTGTTAAAGTAAAAACCTAATTTATTACTTTCCATCTAACGCAGATCAAAACCGAATAATTCTTAATTCCCAAGTATTACTCCTTTTAAAAACAAGGCAACAAAACAAACATAGTGTAGGAGGCCTTATTAACATAAATAATTCTGTCTGTTATTGTTGATATAATGTCCTAAAAATTTATGCTGCATTCATATTAAAGTACCCATCGTTCTAGACGTACATAAAAACAACAGCATTCAAAGCTCCTTTAAACCAACCACAGTAAAATGTTCTGTCGTAGGAGAAAATATCTCGGAATGCATCTAAACCCTTAAAAATTCAATAAAGCAATACAATTAATTTAAAGCCTCTTCGTATCGTTTTAAAGATTTATGTAAAATGAATTATAAAATTAACCATGCATGAATCGGGTGTCTTTTTTATTGCTTCCAACACGGCCATCTAATCAGGTTTCAGAGAAAAACATGCGCACGATTTGACTTATTTTATTAATTAAAAGCTTTATCAAACTGTCAATTATACTTCGTATCGGGTAGGAAAGTTCCTTTTTTCAATTCCTCTCTCCGCCTCCACTTACTTATACATTTTTATATTAATTATTACTGTTTTTATGCAATCCTCTTCTAATTTAAGCAAACGAGAGGAGGGAAAAAAGAATTCTTTGCGTCAGGGTAAAATTCAAAATTAATAGCAGGTGATCATGATGAATTATCCCTTGAACATATCTGGGTTCTTGTAAAGATCCTGTTCGTGGTTACTGGCTCATTAATCAAGCAACTTTGGAGTGCGGAGTCTAGCACGTTAATAAGCGGGATCTGCTTCCAGCGTTTGGGCTCCGTTCCTTTCACAATCGGAAAAACGAGTTTGCTGCACGGACTTATTGAAAGAGATGTAAAACGCTTAAGTGAAAGACTCGCGTGACTCAGCGAAACTTATAAAAACTCAAATTTTTAATTAATTTAGAATTGGAAATTTAAGAAATTGGGATTTTAATTTACACGAATCAGGTTTAGGTTTGGGTTGACAATCTACGGTCCTTTTTGCATCGCAGTGTTTTAATAGGTGGATTTTGGATTATATACAGAAGATTATATGTATAGATATATTTATATATCTTAACATTTTCAAAATATTTTTCATGCCGTTTACTGCATACATACTTTGAGGAGCAGAGTCTAGCCTATTACTTCGAAGGATATATTTCCAGAGTTTGAACTCCATTCCCCTGTCCCAGTCAGAAAAAAACTAGTTTACACTAGGACTTATCGAAAGATATGTGAAAAGGGAAGTTTAAGCGATATAGTCATGATGACTCGGTGGGATTTATGAAAACATCGGATTCAACCCAAATTTTCTAATTCGTGCCGTAGAATTTTACAAGTACGAAATTGGTATCTTTATTTGTACAAATCAGGTTAAGGTTTGATTAATCATTCTGCGTTCTGTTTTTGATCTAAAGTGTTTTTGTTGCCAGAATTTTACAAAATATACAGTATATATCTTAGATATTTTTATAGATCTTAACTTTTTCAAAGTGCTTTTTCATGACGATTGCGGCATAAGTAATTTTGTACTAAGTAGCATGTAACATATCTTTTTAGAGTTTGAACTTCATTCCTTTCCCAAACAGGCAAAGGAGTTTGCAGTACGGACTTATGAAAGATACGTAAAACTTGAGATTTCAAAGATTCGTGACCCGGTGAGATTTATAAAAACACAAATTTTTAAATCGTGCTGTAGAAATGTAAATTTAGGATTTTGGGAATTTAATTTACATGAATCAGGTTAAGGTTTTGGCTCGTCATTCTACTGTCCATATTGTTTTATTAGATAAATTTTAAATTATATACACAAAACACATTATGTACCTAATTTGTTGACATTAATAAAAATAATTCTAATGCCATGTTTGGCACAAATACTCTGGAATTCCAAGTCTAGCGCATTACTAAGAGAGATATGATTCAAGAGTTTGAACTCCGTTCCTTTCTCTATCGGAAAACGAGTTTATAGCCCGTTCTTTTTGAAAAATATGAAAACGGGAGAAATATTCGAAATGAAAGATTAAAGGAAAGATTCCCTCGTGCGACTCTGTGGGATTTATAAAAATATCGCATAAAACCCAATTTTTGAATTTGCACCATAGAGCTGTGAATTTAAGAAATTGGTATTTTAAATTACACGAATTGGATTTCTGGTTGGTTTTTCAATCTACAGTCCTTTTTGCTAAGCGGTGTTTTATTAAGTGAAAGTCGGATTATATTCAGAACATATTCGATATATTTATTTATCTTGACGTTATTAAAATGCGTTTTCAAGACATTTATTACATACTCTGTGGAGCGGAATCTAAAGAGAGGTATGTTTCTTTGAACTCCGTTCCTTTCAGACAGAAAAACAGGAGAATTAAGCAAAAGATTCGCGGAGGGATTTATAAAAATATCGCGCTTAACTCAAATCTGAATTGATGCCGTAAAATTTTAAATTTGCAGAATTCGCTTTTTAAATTGTACGAAGCGCAGGATTCAGTTTTTGTTTGACTCTACCGACACTTTTCTTACACAAGGGTTAACTAAATCTTAGAAATTAGCGTTTTAAGTTACACAATGCAATATTATCTAATTTTATAGTGTGTATTGTGGTATACAGCGTGAATTGGTGATATTTATTCAAATACTACGCTTAGCTTAATAACTTACATTTTACTTGCCCTCCGATAAATTTGAAGTTTACGAACAGCAAAAGGAAATATCAAACCCTCCCCTGTTCTTTGTCCTCCTGGTGGTTGTCTCGACGAGATATCTCGTCATTTACAAATGTGACCAGACCTTGATATACAAGATATCTCGTCATTATATGAAAACTAACCAGATCTTGGGGATATGCGAGATCTACTGGCATTGTAAAAAAAATTGCCCATATCTGGATATACGAGATATCTCATCATCATAAGAAAACTTCTAAGATGTTGATAAAAGAGATGTGTCAGTAAAAGAAAATTTAACCGACCTTTTTTTGAGATGCCTCGTCATAAGAGAAAATTGACCAGATCTTGATCCGGTCAGGATAAGAAAATTTAATCGATCTTTTTTTTTTGAGATGCCTCGCCATAAGAGAAAATTGACCAGATATTGATCCGATCAGCATAAGAAAATTTAACCGATCTTTTTTTGAGATACCTCGTTATAAGAGAAGATTGACCAGATCTTGATCATCAGTCAGCATCAAAAGTAATCGGTAGTATATTGATGATCACATACTGTCACTTGAAAAATATGGTGAAATCTTAAAATACGAGATACCTCGTCGTAAACATTTGGAGGGTTAATTCGTATATCCCGGTATAATTAGCAAAAAATGACCGCCGCAGATCGTCAAACCACAAACCTAGCAAGCTGTTAACATAAAACAAATAGCTTCTATTGTATTTCGGGCATTTTCCTAAGCAGTAACTGCAAAAGGCGAAAGGGGAAAGTATTTCAGGGAATAAATTAGAAGCAAGGAAAAATACTAGTTTGATTACAAAGTTAAAAGGACTCAGAATTACTCAAGCCGCGGAATATTTCCTCTGTTATGCGTACTTAATGCAGATGCTGTAATATATCAGGCACTGCTTTCTCGATAATTACACAACTTGAAAAAAAATCCTCATAAATACCCCTTCTCCCTCCTTTGAAACACTTACGGTCATCTTGGAGAGACTTCTTGGTTAATTTAACATTACTGATTAAAAACAGATCCCTACTCTGAAAAAACATTTTCTAAGATATGAATGCACACGACAGTTCGCTAAGAACTCGTTTTTATACCTCCTTAACCGTTCCCTTGACACCCAAAAACAAAATTCGCATTTTATTATGGAGTCTTGATTACTTCTTACTGCAATTAAAGATGAGCTCCTCTTTGTAACGCCCGCTGCCGTGTTTGGCAAATGTTTTTCTTGCATCACGCCGCTTAAAATATGTCTTGTCTCTGAAGATTTTAAGCACCCCTGCTTTAAAATGACTGTATTACTTGTTCTTAATGATAAACAGTCCTAAAATTGTCTAGTACTGTATAATTGTATGCGGATTCATAGATGTTTCAACACAGATTGCAGTAATGGTAACATCGATTTTAAACCATTACATCTTAATTTTTGGATAAATGTTCAGTTTAAAATAACTGAAGAACTAAACTTTATCTCGTCGTCTCTGTTCATTATAAGAGCACTAAGCAGATCATTTTCTCGTCATCATAAAAATGTAAACAAAACCTTGATAGCGAGATTGTCATTTCCAAAACTAATAATGTCTTGATGGATGAGATATATCATTGAAACCTCTTGGAGGGTTAAGTTATGTGCTTTAGTTATTTTAACATAGAGTATAACTTTAAGCAGAAACATTCATATATATTTGAAAACGAATTTCAAAATATATATTTTTTAGCATGATTCGCGATCGCATTTGCTAGTTAAACATTTATTGAATTAACTTTGTAATTGAAGAAAAGGGTTTGGTTTGCTGAGATTTCGACGATATGTCAAATCCAACAATATCTGGGCAATTTTTCAAATGACGAGATATCGGCTTTGAGGTATAATGACGCGATCAGGATAAAGTCAGTTTTTTAATCACGACATATCAATATCTGGTCATTTTTTTTTATTTTACGAGATATCTAGTCTATCAAGATTTGGTGAATTTTCTTAATAACGAGATATCAGTTATGACGTATGATGACGAAATCAAGATCGGGTCAGGTTTTCTAATCACGATATATCTCGTTCATCTTAAGATATGGTGAATTTTTTTTAAATCACGAAATATATAATCCGTGAAGATTTGGTCAATTGTGTGAATGATGACATCCCTAGTTCAGAGAACCACCTGGAGGGTTTCGGTCATGTTTTACTTCATTAGAGCTAAATAACCTCAAGCTAATGGGATGGTTTTAGGTAAGCTACTTCTGTGTGTGTGTTGTGTGATCTACTCTATAAAATATAGTATACTTTTAGTCGTAAACATTCACATAAAAGTTTCAACATGAATTGCAATAGTAAAAAAATGTTACATATTTTTAGGTTTTTACAGATTAGAGGTTTTTTTTAATTTTAAATTTTAGACAAACGTTTTGTTTGAATTAACTAGGTAAGTGATCTAGAGGTATGTAGTTATATGTTACCTGCTTCATTTATACTATAATAGAGGCAGAAACATTCATTAAATTTCAACGCAACTTGTAAAACTTGTCGTGTTAGATTTTACTGATAGTTAATATAGATATCAATAATAAATAAACTTTTTTTTTTAATTAACTAGGTAAGTTATCTAGATGGATATACTCGTATTATCTGCTTCATATATACTATAATTGAGTATAATTTTAGACTTAAACATTCATAAGCTACGCTGTAGATTGCAATAATGCTAATGTAGATTTTTCTGATAAGGTAATATAGATATAGATTATATACATTTAAACGCTGGGTTAAAATTGAATAGTCAAGTGACAGTAAATGTTCTTATATTATTTACTTAATCAATACAAATATAGTATAATTTTAGACACAAACATTCATAAGTTTCATAACAAAAATTGCAATAATGGTAATATGTTTCACCGATTAGGTAATACAATTACCCAGATTATAGATAAACGTTTTTAGTTTAAATTAACCAAGCAATTGGCACTAAACGATGTATTCAGGTTGTTTACTCCACAATTGAATGTAGTTTTAGTCACGAATATTCATGCATATGACTCAACACGAATTGCAACTATGATAATTTATATATAATATGGAATATATAGTATTATATAATAAATAATATAAATATAGTAAAATGTAACATACAGATTTTAAAGTATGCTTTGATCATAATTTTTGTATAGGTTTAGTTTAAATTAACAGTGTAATTGAACTAAATGGATCTATATAGGTTAGCTGCTTCATTTACTCTACAATAGAACTACCGGGCATAGTTCAGATTGGACCTAAATGTATTATTGACGTGTTCTATATAAGAGCTGCATGCAGATAGAAGCCGAAGCGTTCGGATTGCTAGATCGATGCCTTATGCACGGTGCTCTCTGGATTGTGTATAGTCAATTACGGCTATTTATATGGCACGCATTGATACATTACAATGTGTTAAATGTATTTAGTGCTAGGCCATTTAAACCTAAAGTAAGTTCTTCGGATCATTCCAATAACAATGTATTGTTTGTTCATTTACTCCCGATTCAAAAGGAACAAAGGAAGGAAGGAAACCACAAAAGAAAATTATAAGAATATTTCAAAAAATGAATCGTTGTTGTTTTATAGAAGCGGTTGGGATACGAAGGGTAAACTCAACATTGGACAAAAATTTTTTTTCTTATATTTTGGTTTGTCAGACATTAGTTAATAATGATATTAACTTTTTAGCTGAGATATACCTTTCTAACCATATAAAAGTAGGACTGACAGTAGCTCTCCTATGTTCTAAGAGAGTTAGAGTTCCGTGTTTAAATACATTTTTCTGGAAACTAGCATTTGTTGAAATGAAAATCACCGTGTGAAAATCACCGTGTGTTGAATTTATTTATTTGGTGGTATTGGTAATGGCAATTAATTAACGTAGTATTGGAGCAACACAACGGAATATTGATATTTATTTGGAATAGTCTAAAGAGTATTTTAAAAATTGATATAATCATCACCACTTTGTCAAATAGTGATTGTAGAGGGAAAACCATGCCACCTCTTGGCAGATATTGATTTGAAATGGTCATAAAGAGGAAATTCAAAGATGGATAATCAGCCCTAATTTATAAAATAAGGCTGTAGAGGGAAAACAAAATCACTTATCTGCAGGTATTTATTTGGCAAAGTCATAAAGGGAAAAATCAGAACTGACATAACCAGCCTTACTTGATCAAATTGCGACTGTAGAGGGAAAACCAAACCACCTATTTGCAGGTATTTACTTGGCAAGGTAACAAAGAGGAAAATCAAAGCTGATCTTCTAGAACACTTTTTCTGCACAAGTTACTGAGCGAAAAGTCTCCCCCAAAAGCAAGAAACTTAACTCCTAACTATGTTTACCAACCGTCAAAATACTCAACGAACTCGGGCGGGCCCCTCAAAATCCGAATTACCACATTTTTGGCCATCCCGACCGCGGCTAAATTTTGAGATATTTATTTGTTTTAGTTCCGAACACGACAAAAGGGAAGTTCCCGGCCCGATCATCTGCATTCGAATGCGATTTGATTATCCCTGCCATCTGATGTGAAGCTAATCGAATTTCAGCGGGCTCAATCCCATTTAGGGGCTCACTTGCCCACTTTTCTCTCTT
The DNA here is from genome assembly GCA_947359465.1 of Metellina segmentata. Taxonomy (NCBI): domain Eukaryota; kingdom Metazoa; phylum Arthropoda; class Arachnida; order Araneae; family Tetragnathidae; genus Metellina; species Metellina segmentata. The sequence continues at coordinate 14,580,555 of OX375884.1, read as the reverse complement.
CCCCGCTCTTTTAGCTTATTCCTTGGCTGGTCCCCCAGCTGAAAGTCGATTGACCGTGTGTCGCCATGGCAACAGTTGTGCATATCGCGGACCCCCTCCATTGTTTACAATCTAACTGTAAAAGCCATTGTTCAACTCCTTCAATATGAACACCTAGACAGGGTAACACAATGCGAGAGCCTGGAACCCGTTCCGAGCGTAGTTTGGAGTTTCACTGCTAATGCACGTGGCACGAATACTTATTATACGGCGAAACCAAGGAAATGCTAGTGGAGCTGACAGCCTTTAACCCTCACGGAGAAGCCGGGTATTCAAATAAAGGATAATTGCTCCAAAACGGCCTCTTCCGCTAATCAGTTTTTTAGACTCGATTAACTTTAAATTTCTGGATGAGTCTGGCTACTCGGCGCTTTGAAACAGTGTCGACAGAATTGAAGGAAATGGAAAATTAAGTATCTTTGCATCTTGTTAAACTTTTAGGAACAGCTACAGTCTACGTTTATGAGCGGTGGCAACGGCCTTGGCGATTTTTTTGGCGAACTTCTAAAGTCGCCAAGGAAAGAATTATTTAATAACTCGATTTCTTTCAAACGTATTTTTTTTTTTACAACGGAAAAAGAAAGCTTGAAAACACATTTGAGAACGTTTTGAAAAGTATATTTTTATAAAAATTTCGCAAAAAGTAGTAAGCTTAAACACATTTCAAAACACATTTGTGAACCAGCAGAAAAACTAAGCGTTGAATGTTGCGTAAGAATATACTGAAACTTATCAATTACACTAAATACAGTAGGCTGTTTGAGAAGAAAAAGCAAGAAATAACACAACCTGATACGTCAGAACTGTTTTGGGAAAAAATAATAAAAAACGAAAATTTCATAAATGGCAAAAAAACAAAACTCTTTTTTAATTTATTATAATACAATAAAAATTCCACAACTGTAGAAATACAAATTAATGAAGCAATGGTATCACAAATTTAAATTTAAAAAGTTAAATTAAATTAAAGCATTAAAAAATTAAATTAAAGCAAATTTAAAAGGACCAATGAAATCAAACGACTTAAGCGGATTTCGGAAGAACTTTCTAGAATATTCAAAGTGAAAATTGAAAGTTACCGTTTGCCGAGGTTGCCATGAAAACCACAATAACCGTACATACAGATGGGTTGCCTTTAATCTACCGTAACTCGCTACTAGAAGTGCGCCAAAAAATCGCCAAGACCGTTTCCATTGCCCATAAACGTAGAGTGTAACTGTACCAACTTTTAAATATCTAGAACTGACGTAGTAGTCATGAAGCTCAATTTAGATTCATTTCCGGTTTAAAACTTATGAAGTACAAAACCTAAATTTCTTTTATATTATGTATTGTGAATTACAGCTATTTATACGGCATGCATTGGAATGTGAAAATGTGTTAATCCTCTAAGTGATTTTGACGAGATATCTCGTCCATCAATATCTGAAAATGCTAATAACGAGATCAACCAAAATACCACATCTTGTCATCAAGAAATTAACAATTTTTTAAATCATGATCTTTTCATTTAAAGACGAAACGAAACTACTTTCGATTGTGACTTAATGTGAAACACATTAAATCACAATTTTCAAGACATGAGTTTCATAGCTTTTCTAGACCAGAATATTGTGATCTTTAACCTGATGTGTGTGTCATTTAAATAATATTTTCTTCATATGAAGTTTAGATTTCTTTCTGAAAAACGCACCTAATGGATTAGGCATTCGGACTAGAAATGTCCCCTTAGTTCCTACAGAGCTATGTTTTTTAAATTAGTTTGTTTTACTTGTAAGTCGACGATGTATACTTCCATCTCAGTTTTTTTTAATGATAGGTTTAGGATTGGGTATTAAGCATTAAAAGATTTGACCGAAATAAAAACAATCACACAATTCTAAAGATTATTAACTTTTGAATATGTAATCGAACAAAGCAGTGATAAAAATTCAATCGAAAATACACAATGTACACTATTTGGACATCCATGCAAATGACGATATTTGCGGTCCTGATATACGTCACGCCCTCCAGCCGTTAAATATCGTGTAGGAAACAACATTGGTATTAGTCGCATGTAAGATGCCACGAAGTGCAGAGTTATCTGATTTCAAGAAAGGTGTAATAATCGGGTATCATAGAAATGGCGGATCCATAAGGGACATATCTAGCTAGCTGAATTACCAAAAATCGACAGTGACCTATGTGATTCAGAAATGGAAGGTGAGCGGTGATTGTCGGAACGCACTCCGAATCGGCAAACCCACGAAACTAGGAGATAGAGACCGACGGGTGTTATCCAGAGAAGTCCGGAAGAACCGATCCGAACCGATGGCCCACATACTCCAGTAGTTTCAGCAGGCATCCGGGAGTGTTGTTTCGATTAATACCATCCGTAACGAAGCACATCTGCTTGGTTTTCATGATCATGCTGCCACCCATACGCCTTTTATCAGAAAGTTCAACCGCGCTGCTCGGTTAACGTGGTGCAAAGCACGTCGAAAGTGGATCGTAGATCAGGGGAAACGGATTCTCTGGAGTGACGAATCAAAGTTCACCCGTTACCGTTCGGATAGAAGGGTCTAGGTCTGGCATCTGCCTGGAGAACGCCTCCTGCTAGAATGCCTTGTGCCCAGAGTAAAGTTCGGCGGAGGTGGAATTATGGTCTGGGGGTGTTTCTACTGGTATGGACAGGGACCCTTGGTCCAAATTCATGGTAAGCTCAACGCCGAGACCTACTGCACTGTTTTGGATGACAGTGTGCTACCTACGTTGTGTCAGTTTTACGGGTTGGACCCATGTTGTTTCCAGGACGACAATGCCAGCTGCCATGTTGCGAGGTACACCATGGATTGGTATGGTGACAGTGGGGTTAACCGAATGGACTGGCCTGCCCAGAGCCCAGAACTGAACCCTATCGAGAAACTCTCGGACGAGTTGGATCGCCGAATTAAAGGGTGCAACAACCGTCCAAAATCGGTGAAGGAACTTACATGTCTTCTCCAAGCCCAGTGGAAGACAATAAAATTAGCCGTAATACAAGGACTTGTGGAAGGCATGTCCCGGTGGGTTGAGGCTGTAATTGCCTCTCGTGGAGGCTCTACCAACTATTGAAAATGAATAAATTATGTTTTCTTTTCTATCACAGGTGTCCAAATACTTATTGGTATATAATGCATATTTTAGTATTTATACTTTGAAGGACAATGAAATAATTTGAAAGAAATAACCATGAAAGTTATTTCACTATTGTAACTTTTAAATTTATTGGAATTTGAATTATCTCTATGCTAAGTAATACTCAAAAAATCCGGACATTTCTCATTGAGTCACAAATTTTATTAAGATTTAAATGTTCTATTTAAAAAAATATAAGTAGCAGATAATATCGTGTGTTCTCAAAAAATACATTGGCAGGTTTCTTTTAAAAACGAAATTATGTTTAGTTGAAAGCTTTCCTAAGTTGAATATATCAGTATCATAAGGATTGTGATGAATATTAACGTTTACAAATATAAAACTAGTTCTGGGAATTTATTTTCATGTCAGTTTCAATATAGCTACAGCTTCTCATGCAAATTTCTTACTGTGATGTCATCGATGAATCGAGAACATGTATGCACCAATCAACAATACGTAACTGTATTGCGTCATCGCTTACCGCCTTTTAAAAGGTATCAGTAAAACAATGTGCTACTTTTGCTCTATTTTTCTTGCTGTATTAACTGCAATATTTCCCGAATTGGCAAATTCACTATATGCACTGTTGTTTTTAATGCAATAGTCAACTGAGTGAAAAGAGATACACGAATCTATTTTATTATGTCTACAGGAGTTGACCACTTCCGATAGCGTTTACTAATTTGAGTTGCTAATAAATCAACTACACAGTCCTTGAAACATTTTGTTTTGTTTACTTTGGGATATGATAAGTATGTATAAAAGCTATATTTTATTTTTATACAAATAATCATCGTAATAATTTGAGTAAAGGCAGGTGTAAGCTAAATGTGAATTATGTTTATAAGTAAATTAAGGGTATCTAATTCTTTGCTGAAGTATTTATAACAAAACGGGGAGTGTGATTTTTATCAAAATAAGCACGTATTATGTTTTGCCGTTGATAACTTATTTATTTTTAAGAATTATAGTTAACGTGTTTTTTCAAGCAAAGCAATTTAAGCTGAAAAATTTCTATAATGTGATATTAAGAAGCTCGTTTATCAAGCAGATAAGAATTCAGCGAATTCAACAAAAATTATTACATTCATTTTGTTTTTATGGCTTTATTCCACTTTATTTATTTTATACATTTTTTTTACTTTTAAAATTAAAAGGATTATATTGACACTAATTTTTTACTTTTTAAAAACAGATGGTGTTAAGATAAATAGTAAGACAATCAGAATTATAATATTTTCAGACAATGGTTTGATACTAATATCTCTTATGCATCAAAATTTTCATTGTATCATCACTTAAAGTAAATAGAACCTGGAAAAAGTGGATTCCGTTTTAACAGTTATATCTTCCATGTATCAAATAAATCATCGTTTCTATTTCAGATATAGAGCAATGAATTTTCAAAAGTGTATCTTTAATTTGTTTAGTAACGTAGGATATCTAAAAATTGTTTCGTTTAAGTCACTTTGATCAAGTAGTGTTAGAGTGATTAAGACGAATGCTGTATTTGGTACTAGGAAAGATAGTTCCAACTATTTATTAAAAATAGCGGAACATATTATAGTAGTGTTAATAATTGAAATTAAAAGGTGGCCTATATCAATATTAAAAATAGGATAAACTATTTTTAACGAGTAACTGCCGAAACGAATAGATACTGTTATTGAAGGTTAAAAGTGACCTAAACCAATTAAATAATAGAAAATAATTTCCGCATTTATATTATATTACTAAAACCCTGTGCGTATAAAATAAAGGACACTTGTATATGAGATACAAAACAATTAAAAAGATTTGATGATGAACGAAAGATTTGACTTGGTTAATGTACCTACAGCCTACACGAGGACTATTTATATCAACTGTAGTAATCGGAAACTCAAAAAATATAGTAGCGAATAGTAATTTTGTAATTCCGTGTTCATAGGATGTTCTGAATTACAAAGTTATTAGATATAATTGTTCTTAACTCCAAAGCGAAAAAATAGACATGCAACAGCTATGACCAATCAATGACGAAAAACAGGTACAGCGAGAATTTGAAGTCTAAGACTGAAATTCGCAAGAATCTTTCCCAGGCTTTTCTTCAACAACATCACATGTAATTTCTGTTTTGATGGGAGGTCTACACTCGTAAAGAGAGTAGTCAGAAGAAATATCGAGTTCAAAGTGAATCAAATACACACGAGACAGTAAAAAAAGTCAGTGAAAGAATTAATAATAGCTGAACTTGGATTCATAAACCCTGAATCAACAAGTTCAGCAAGATAAGATTACTTTCATTTTTAATATCACTTTCATGATACGTTCACAGGTACAAAGATAACAATTAGAATTTCGGAGTCCAAAGCGAAACAAATATACAAGAGACAGTCTATACCAGTGAATAGACGAAACATAGCAGCAGTTGAAATGCTAGTTCTTGAATTTGTGAATGAATCAGCAAACATTATCCCAACTTATCTCTTACTGTCATTTATAATTTCAGTTTTATAATACGCTACGAGTCTCAAAGCGAAGAGTAAAAATAATTCGAACTCTACAATCCAAAGATAAACAAATAGGTGTGAAAAAGTCACGACCATTCAATTAAGGAAACAGTGTCAGCTGAAATGCAAGAACATGGAATCTCAGACTCAGAATAAGCAGGATTTTTCCAAACTATACCTTAGCTTCATTTATAATTCCAGTTTCACAAGACGTCCAGTCGCAATGAGAATAGTTTGGAGAATTACCGAGTAAAAAGCAAAACAAATCGGCATGAAACAGCCAATACCAGTCAATAGGCGAAACATATAGCATCAGATGAATTTCCATAACTTGAATTCTGAGACTCTGAATCAGCAAAATTATCTGAACTTATACCTTAGTTTCATTTACAATTTTTGTTTTATAAGTCTTCCGCAGTCACAAAAAGAACATTTAGGAGATTTATAGAGTCCAAAACGAAACAAATAGGCAGGAGACAGTCAAAACTAGTCAGCAGACGAAACGTAACAGCATCTGAACTTGGAAACCCTGAATCAGCAAGACTTCTAAGTCCTATCCTTCAACTCCCTTTATAATTTAAAATTTAAACGCTATCGAATTTAAAGTTTATAGTGTATAAACGAAGTAAAAAGGACTTATTGAATTTTCCTCATCCCAAGCGTAGTCGTTGTTAACGGAAGTTCTCCCCTCTGTCTTCGTAGAAGCCCGTTTCTTTACAGGCCATGTGCTGGTTCTCAGGCACTGGAGGCAGAAGACGGGATTTCTAGGCACACGCGATGATTAGCAGTCGTGTGAGGTGAACGGCGTGTCAGACACGTCAAAGTGTCGCTCCGCCGTGAAGCAGTCAGCAAAGGGCCTGTGGAGGCACGCTCCAAAAACAAAGCGGAGCATGGGGGAAAATTATCGCTCACGATTCGATGAAAATTGAATGAGAGACAATCTTTCATCGAAACAAACGCAGTGACAGTTTAATTTTCTCCGTGATCACTGTCGCTGTTTGTCACATTATCTGACTTGCAAAACTCGGGATGAAGCGTTTTCCAGCTACCAAAGTTCGTTAATTTTGCGCTCGTCCCAAATTGAAGAGTGCGGGTAATCGGATAAATTCCGGAAAAATACAGCTTTAATCGCCATCATTTGATTAGGAACTGGAGGTTTAATAGGAAAAGGAGGCTATCCCAGTCACTGTGTTCATTAACTTTTCTGTTCATGAATAATTCCTTTTAATTTCTTTTATTTTCTCCTCGCACCGTAGATTGCTGGGATAAGATTAAACTTGTATCTCGTCTTCCAGACTCTGAAGGCCTGGAACTCTTTTTTTCCACGGAATTGTATCAATGTTTAAGTCAATTATATGCGTTTCTCTTTGAGACTGAATCACTTGAAACGCGCAGTGGATCAAATATAGAAAGTGTTATTAATAAAATAGCACTATTTAATCGTGTTGGACGGGCATAGCCCAAAACGAACGTTTAAATCATTTAATTAAGTTTGAGCATTTTAAACTCAAACGGAAGGGTACGCATGCGAGTCATCAAGCGTGGTTAATTCATCATAACGCAAGATTTCGTAACTCAATTAACTGCAGACGTGTCAAATTGAGGAGACATGATAACATTTGTCGAATGCTTCTGTTACATCGCTGTGATAACTCTCCTAGACCTATTACCAGTTAATTCGTACTTTTTAAAGGCTACAGACATTGACATTTGTATTTGGCTCCGCTTAGTTGATGGAATCATTAATGACATAAGTAAACATTGAGTAAGTTCAGGAAATTATGTAATTATTTTTCTGCAAACGATCACACGTCTTGTCATATTGTGTATACTGTGTGTTTATAGATGACCTGTTTACATTTAACTTCATAATGACTTTTCAAATATCGCAGACTACTTAGTGACTCTAGTTTAAAATAACATCGTGTTAGTATAATTGGAGCAAACAAATGAATTTAACGACTAAACTTGCATCTCAATTTTAGACTTATATATATATATATATATATATATATATATATATATATATTTTTTTTTTTTTGTTTTTTGTTTTTGTTTTATTTCACTTGAAGGTTTACGAAGTTATGTTTATTTCACTAAACCTCAACATTTTCCCATTGTATAAATATCGTGTTTATTTTATTTTGTATTCGTATCTCATTAACTTGTCTTAATATACTGTTTCCGCCCAGCCAGCATGGTCGTTATAATCCTCGGTTGTCACCGAGTGGGCCCGGGTTCAAATCCCGTATAAGGCATGGATGTAAAATTGGGAAAAGAAGTCAGACTTTCGCCTGAAATGGATTCCCGCCTTGAAAGGAAAGCAGCTCACCCCTTCTGTTCTTTGATGGGATCATCGTTTGTAATAATAAAAATACTTCTGTACTTGTCTTGAATGGTTCAGTTAATCCCTTGCTTTCATATGTATCCCAGAAGAACATACAACAAAAATATACTGTCACACGAAGTCCGAAACATTATGCATTAGATTTTAATACCAAACATTTTGTAACGTGTGTCAATTAAGTAAACGATTTAGTAACTTTTCCAAGCATGTCAAGCGCAAATGAACTGTTAATTAAAAATATGTATGGAATTTTTTTTTAGTAAACTAAGCTGCATCGGGGTGGTATAAGTAAGTATTATTTTTATTTTTTCCAGGCAGTGAAAAATGTTGAAATTCGTTATAAATGAAGTCAAGAATTTGAATTTTCGAACGTATAAAGAAAAGTGTGTACTTTTAGTTCAAACTTTTTGTTTCATTTATTTCTTTCACTTTTAATCATTACAGATAATAAATTACTGCTTCAATACTTCCTGCTACAAATATACCCATAGATAAGTGTACCTATGTTGTGCAACATAGGGCTACTAAGAGTTAAATGAACTACTAATCAATTTCTGTACATTTGTTTTCAATAATTAAAAATTTGTATTCGCGTCGATTTGGGGGAATTCATTTGAAGAACACTTACGCCGTTTTTCAAATAAAATCGAACTTTGATCTAATTTGCAGTTAAAATTTATAAAGGTAGTTATATTCATTAAATTATATTCCATAGAATGATAACATTAAGTTATTTATTTTGAATATTAGTTAATGTGAAATGTTGATGTGGTTATAATGAAGCGAAGAAAGTGAATTTTCAAATGTTTAATTCAAAATTGTTTACTTTCGATTTTAACATTTTGTCAAATCCATTTTTTCATCTGTTTAATTATTGCTGTTGTAGTAAAGGACTCTTTAACCCTTTGATGGTTGTCTTGATGAGGTATATCGTCATCAGCAAAACTGATCAGATCTTGATGGAAGAGGTATCTCGTCATTCGAAAAACGTATCAGATCTTGATCTCGTCATTATCAAAATATCTTGTCATTAGTAAATTATTGTGGTTAGATGTAGTTAGTGAATGTTTCCTACTTCAATTTTATCTACGTTTTACCGACCAACCGGTATAGTGGTTGAGGTGTTAGCCTCAAGATCGGAAGGATCCTGATTCGAATCCGGGTCCGGGTATGGATGTTTGTAAGCGTATGGTGTAGAGGCGGCTAGTGCACCTTAAATTTATCGTGACCGAAACTTCTCACGTTGGGTTGGTGTGGAAGTTTGGAGAGTGGGGTGCCAGCTTAGGTGTTGCATCGTCATCTGACCGTGGTTCAAAATTACGAGGTGTCGTCCTCGCATCTTTCCCTTAAGGGATTGATCCCGGACCGTCGTCGATAGCCCGCTGTGTTGCTGTAGTACAACGTTAACTAATAATTACCAATTATTATTATCTATGTTTGGTTTGTTTTGGGGGTTTTATGGCGCAAGGCCATATTTCACTAAGCTTTTATCTACTCTTGCTTCACAAACAATTTGCCTAATCCATTTCTTTCTGTGTTTTATCACTGCCTGCAATAAAGTACCGCATTCCATGATCCTGCTTCAATATTAGCCATAGCAGAGTGTATTTTTGTTGGACAGCGCTGCTAAGAATTCAATGAATGATTAATCAATTACTAAATTTGTGTTTAATAATTAAAATTATGTTCCTTGTGCTAATTTTATGGCAATTCCTATGAAGGGCACATAGACGTTTTTCAAACAAGTCGAGCGTAAGTAAAATTCCAAGTTAAAATTCTATGAACAGTTCGTTAAACTCCATAGGGTGGTTACATTAATTTAAGTAAAATTTGTAGTTAATGAAAAATGTTGTACGTACTAACACATGGAGTTAAGATCGTGAATTTCCAAACTTTTAAAGAAAAGTGTCTACTCTTGCTTCACATGTTTTATCTAATCCGTTCCTTTCTCTGTTTAATCACTGCCGACAATAAAGGGCCGCTTCCCATGTTCCTGCTTCAATCTTAGCCACTGAAAAGTGTATCTTTGTTGGGCAACACAGTGCTACAAAGAGTTCAATGAACGATGATTCAATTAAATGACCGGGAACAAGCCCTTCAGAAAAGGCGCGTATTTGAATAACAAAGGATCACGCCGTTCCAAGTATCCCATCTTCACCATCCAGGTGTCGAGAAACTGTTGAAAAGTTAAACGACATTTCCAGTTAAATGTAAATACGTGCTCAAATTAACTCATGGTTATCATTTCTACAAGGGATTTGAAGCAATATTGATACGCGAAGAATGACTTTGGTGATTCCGAAGGACCAAAATCCCCAGTGTGTCTGAACAAAGACACACAATTAATACGACTAGATAAATGAACGTTAAGTTAGACCATGCGTGGAGAATTGAGTCAATAGCTTTTATTGCCATTACACGCTTGTTTGAATAGCTTCAGTCAACGGAATTTCGTTCGTTTCAAGATATTAATACGGTTTAAGATCCTTTCAAACAGGAAATAGAGCAGGAAAATTAATTCCCCCGTCAAGCAGAAGAATGAAAAGTGGAAGCAAGACACGCCGATAGTAAAAAATGCGTTTTGCATTTATAGAATGAAAGAGATTTGAGGTTCTTTTTTCTCATAATAGAGATATATATATATATATATATATATATATAGAGAGAGAGAGAGAGCTAGGGGGTTACGAAACAGGATTTGATGCGACGAAGGATTTATTCAGCTTTGAAGTATTCAAGGAATATTCAGAGGTTAGAATAATGTCCCATTCAGTACATTTTTAACAGCAAAAATGGCATTCCACATACCACGTCGCAGATGTCAACAAAGAAAAAGATCTGAATGGTTTAAAATTTTGTAAAAAAGTATGAGATTATTTTTATGCACAAGCATTTCCCTTTTTTATGGTTTTAACAACGCTTAAAGAATAACACGGGTTGAATAAATATGTTGTCAGTGAGTTGGCGTATTTATTTAAAAATTTGTGCGATGTATGTAGAAAAATGATGTTATAAATATTCGCTTTTGTTTGTCAGTGTGGTAATTCAATTACTTTTAAATATTTCTTATGGGATCAATAAGCTACTAAATTTTCCGTTTTGCTCTTTGCATAATTGCCCACGGAAACCATTTGATCTTGACTTTCCTTTTCAACTAGGATTTTTAATCTGAATATTTCTTAAATGAATTAGGGGGTATCCAATATTTGGTAACACCATCCTCAAAAGAAGTATTATGCAGTATGCATTGTATATTAAGACTAACATGACAGAAAAGGCTTATTTATTATCGATAAATTCAAACAGTTGAAAAGTATACATGAGGGGAAATATACAGTCTGTCAAAGATCCCCAGATATTCACTTTTATTTAAGCATATTTGCTAAAAGTAAATTGAAAAATCTTGATGACTGTATACAAACATATTTAAGTAACCGAGTACTAATAAGTTATTAAAATTAAATATAGTGTATATCTAGTTCATAGATCTGTTTCTGCTGCAAAATATTTCAGCAGACTATCACCAATTCCATATATCATGAAACATTTTGAATGCAGTATTATATATAATTTATATTCAGAAAGCATTAACTCGAGATGACAGGAATACCTTTAATATATAATTCAGAAGTTGTGTATACTAATTTTACTCAAAGTTACAGTTTTAGAACAGAATACTTGTCAAAACAACTGATGGAAAATTAAACAGATTGGAAGGAATAGTGATGATAAAAACTGCTTGGATAATTTTCTTGCAACATACTATTTTTTGTAACAATCTATTGAAGTACCGTTTCAGTAAATTAAAAATAATTGATAAAATATGTAAACATAACCCCATTAAAATATTTAAAAAAAGTTTTATTTCATTTATATCACAAGTCTCTTTGAATAGACAAGCGGAAGATTAAAAATGATTTACGTAAACTAGTAAAATTAGTTAAATCTGTTAACATAAGTATGTCTGAATATTTTATATATCCTATACGTATATACTGTTTCACTAGACACATGTGGAATTATTAAAATGGTTTCAGTAAACTAGTAAGATTAAAAACATCCGCGTAAACGTAAATCTATTTGAATATTTTAAACACCCTTACAACTACTTCCAGCATATGAATATACTATTTCAACTGACATGACATGAAAGTATTAAACATATTTTAATAAACTATTAAGATTAATAACACACGTAAACATAAACTCATTTGAACATTTTAAACGCCACGTCCCTTGTGCAATTACTTTTAGTGTAGGAATAGACAGTTTCAAATGACATGTGGACACGTGAAAGTATTAAAAAGAGTGATTTCATTACACTAGTAAACCTAATAACATAACATGCTTAAACAAAACAAAAAAAAAACGCTTTTGGATATTTTAAACACCTCTTACGAATTATTTCTAGTACACGAATAGACTATTTCACCGAACACGCGTGGAAGTATCAAATCACTTTCAGTAAATTAGAAAAGCTCTTAATAAAATCCTCAAACAAAAGTAGGTCCCGGTCTAACCAGCCGTCTTGTAGCAAAATACGTTAAACCCAATCCAACAAGAAACTAAAACCCGATTGATTACTTTAAACACCCCTTACATCACCTCCAGTGTCTGAATAGACTATCCTAGAGTTGCGCGCCACAATTAATTCCCCACAATAAATCACAATTTTGCGCAAAATAAACGGTCGTTACACCACACGTCGAAAATAGGAGCCAACACTCAAGGAAATAAATAAAAGACCGGGCGGGAGAAAAAGAGACAAAAAATTCGTAAAACACCCAATTTCTGCAGAAATCACCTCTGGCCACCCAAAAGCTCTTTATCTACAAGCTAGTGGTTGCAGGAAATTACATCTCGTTGTGAACCACCACACGAGGGTATGATGCACTGAAACATCATCCACAACACCTTCTTTCCCTTGATCCTTACCTCTAATGACCAGCCCATCCACTTACGGTAATTGTTATGCGGCCAGAAGTGGGGACCCGCCCACTTCAGCCCTCGAACATCACGTGGCTTTGTCGAAAACCCAGCTTGATCCCAGGGGACAAACGGTAATTACAGAACACTCTTATAGGAACCTTCTTTAAGGGATTCGTATATGGGAAGTACCTGTGGCTTTGATGTCCGAACTTTGATGGCACATCCTGACGGAGCCTCATCTACAACAACACACGAACGCGCTGATCTCTTTTCACCCCAAGTACTTGATTCTGCCTTTTTACCATCAAGTGCCGCCCATTTCTAACCATGGAGCTCAATAATGACGTTGAGTGGATGAGAAATTGGGAAGTTCTTTTTTGTGTTATGCACATCTGAAATGAAACTGAAGTAGCTCGCATGTTTGTGTGAAATTAACCCTCTAAGTGGTTTCGACGAGATATCTCGCCAATCAGGATCTGAATAATTTTGCTAAAGACAAGGTATCTCGTCATGAAGATATTGCCGAGTCTTGGAGGGTGACGAGATCGAGATCTGGTCAGTTTTCCTCTAGTAACGAGATATCTCTTCCATCACGATATGGTCAGCTTTTCTAATGAGACGAGTTACCTCGTCGAGTCTACCACCAGGAGTGTAAAAATTAAAATTTTTAAACGTCCCTTAGCAATAGAATAATTTTTAATCATTTACATTCTTGGTTTTGCCTTTGTGGCAATCAAGTATCGCCCATTTCAAACCAAGAGTTTAATAATGAAGTTGAATGAATAAGAAATTGAGTATTTCTTTATTTTTTTGTATTATGCACGTGAGGCACATATGTAGAAACAATTGCGATTTCTAATGAGCCTCAAGCAACTCGTACGTTTATTTAAAATTACAAATATTTAAAAATCCAGTTGATGATCTTCAGATATCTCGTCATTTGAAAACTAATCATATCTTGATGGGCGAGATTTTTCTCCAGAAGAAGACAACTGACAAGATCTTGATTTCTTCAACATCCACAAATCGACAGTATCTTTATCACGAGATATCTCGTCATTAGCGAAAGTAATCGGACCATTATTATCAAGATATCTCGTCAAAACACTTTGGAAAGTTAAAGTTCCCCTAATTATCTATATCATAAGTATATACTATCCAATACATTCTTGTCTTTCTTCTAAGGAAATGAAACTACACGTTTGTATCTCAAGTACCTCCCTTTTCTGGCCGTAAAAAACAGTAATAACGTTGAATGGATGAGATATAGGGAAAGCACTATAACATAATATATTTATTATTCACAATTTGATCAGTATAGAAACATGCCTGTACATTTTCTTTGGGGGTTACGAAGATTTTTAAGAAAGTATTCTTAGAAACGAATATTTTACTCCTTGAATTTGATAAAAATTAAATTCGTTTAGGTCACCCTGTTTCTGTGACTTCTATTTATTATGTGCTTTTCTATGCTATGTAAAGGCATTTATTTATATAAAATATTAAAAAAAAAACTAGTTTAAACCTTCTGATGGTTGCCTTGATGTTGTATATCGACATAATAAAAACTAACCTTATCTTGGACGTTATATCTCATCATAGGATAAAAAATTAACAAGAAAAAATTAGCTGGTCTCGTAATGATAAAAAATACAATATATATTAATGACGAAATATATCGTCATTAGAAGGACAACCCACGAGATCTTGATGGAACAGATATGTCAGCGTAACACCTGGATTGTTAATAATATCAATGATGTAATAAAAATACAGTACAAATTGAAGTGGGCAGTATCAATATTAAGAAAATAGGACATTTTAACCCTCCTGGTGTTGTTGTCTCGACGAGGTTTTTCGTCATTAGCAAAACTGACCAGATCCTATGTGGACGAAAAATTTCTTTCAACAAGATCTCGTCGTGTCTCATCTTTTGTATAAAAAATACGAGATCTTTATCTAGTTATCATGAAAACATAGAAAACATCTTGATGAGACATCTAATCATTATCAAAATTGACCAGATCTCCATGAAACAGATACCTCGTCAAAACCACTTGGAGAGCTAACCGGTGTTGTCATTATTTGTTGGTATCCTAGTTGTCAACATGTTTAATGCAGCACAACCCTTTTTACAAGGAAAGAAGAACAGGCGAAACATTTTTTCTACAGATATGTTTAAACGTAGGAATATATTCAAACATCGTAAAGTATAGAGCGAAACTTAACTTGAATCGATCGCCCATCGCATCGTACAAATTCATAAAAATTACCCGCAGCTTTTTAGATCGACGCAACGTACACACTTTAAGTGCTCCCCGCCAATACTATGCATTCACTAATCGATGTTTCACGACTGAATTTTATGTACTGCAAAATTTAGTAGTTTAACTTCACATTCAGAGAGCATTTTCCTGCTTATCAATGGACTGCCTCGAGCACTCTCTATAAAAAGGTAAAAATTTTCGAAATCAAAATATAAAAAGGTCTCCATTTCTCAAATGGAAGTTTCCATGTGATAGTAACAACTATAAAACAGGTGAGCTTTTGCATCTTACCTATGATTCGATAGAAACTTTTCCTTTAGAAACGGTCCGGGATAATAAAGAACGTTTATATCCCCATGAAGTTATTTTATGTATTTATTTCCCATATTGATAAACAGATGAGTGTTTGAACATTTATAAGGCTGTATCTAATACCTGATCTTCACCGAGCTTTAACAACGTGAAAAGGGAAGTACTATAGATGGAGAAGTACATCAGCAATCGCACGCAGTTCATTGCAAAAAATATCAAAATTTCAAAGCTGCAAATTTAAACTGTTACCGCATCTGTCTGTTTCGCATTTGCAACTGCATGGTAGGGGAAGATGAAGGGGGAAAAGTGTTTATAAAATAAGGGACGGGATCGAAATCTATTTTCCCCTTGGGGATTTTTTCGGTACCCACCGCATAAACATAGTCCAATGTCACTGTATGCCTTGGGGTTATAAGGCTCTTATGCTATCAGTCATTCTTTCGCTCTCGCAATTGTATTCGTTCTATCGCATTATTTTCTTCGTCCTTATCTCAACTCAGTTGCTTTGAGATGCGTGTAAATTATTAAAGTCTCCTTGTCTTTGTAGGGATCTTAATTTTACTTTGCGAATAATTTTTTGTGTGTCTTTTTTCAGTGTCCGAGCTAGCAGATTCTATTATCTAAGATTTAACCTGGTAAGTTTTTTCATCTAATAGCGCTGTTATCGTTGTATAAGGCATAGATTATTTTTCAGCGGCTTGAATAGTTTTTTAAACTTAAGGGGACTTTGCTCGAAAATCAATTTTGATCCAATAAAGGATATGCAAAAACAGGAGGCAGCCATTTTTTTTTGTCAAGATTAAATATTATGCTTTATAATTTTCTTCACCGTGAAGAGCGTAAAATGTATTGCAAGTTTAATTTTTTTTATCACATCATGCAAACTTGATGTAGTTTCGTAGACGTTAAATGTACGTAGACTGAGCATTCTAGTGTGAGGAGCTTCGAAACGCATAACCAGCAAGTCTACTAGTAGTCACGTGACTGCTATATGAAAAATTGACTTTCTTGACCGATTTGGTATCTTATCACCTGATTTAGAGTTACAACATGTTATGACAGGATAGGTGTTGCAATGCACATTTCTATAGAGTGGCAATAAATATGGTGAAATTGCCACAGTTTATAATGTTGTGTGAACTAATCAGAAGATGAATGTTTATTTTCAATCGACAGACGAAAGCCGTTTAAGGGATACGTTAATACTAGTTTTAGTCACATGATCATGGTCATATAAAAATTAATCATTACTCTATCTACTTTTATATTTACTCTACGGTTTTATCGGTATTCAACCCAAATATTTTCGGTTGATGGTGCTGTTAAGTGTATCAGGATTTTCCCAAGGTGCATAAAATCAGAACATAGGCCTATGTAACATTGTGCGTGGTTCGTGCTGGAAGTTAATTACGGTAAAAAAATTATTAAACATATTTCAAACTCACAAACAGTTTATTCAATCGACCTCCCTGGTTTAGTTGGTTTTCATTAGCTACATGTAGGTTCAACTGTAACTTACTCTAATTATATTTCTCTCTTCTCGACCAGAAAATGTTTTGGATTTTAATTTCTTCTTGGAGCGATATGGCAGTATTGCAACCGGCGAGATATATTGTCACTAGCAAAATTGACCAGATATTGTAGGAGATATCTCATAGAAACACTTGTTGAGTTAAATCTGTCTGATATTTATTTTTGGAATGGCAGACAATAATCAAAGATCACCGAGAATATCTGTCTGAACACACACATAAGTAGCCGTGAGTTAACTTTGGAAACAAATCAGTTATTTGTATCAAGATTAAATTTTTCCGCTGTTAAGCAATTTAAAAGCAAACCCCGAAAAGAAAACTCCGATGCAAAAAAAATGAAGACCCTTCAAAACGGGTCGGTCTAGCGGAAATGAAGTTTGCGAATGTTTACTTAAAAGCACAACTGCCTCCTCACAAGACACTAGATCCACGATTTTCTTCTAATTAAATCAGCCTTCCACAAGAATATGCGAATGGGCAAAAAATACCCACCAAAGAGAGATAAACCAGAATAAGCGGGAACAAAAAACAAGTTTCGGAAATTTCAACTTTAAACGAGATTAACTGGTAAATTACATCCAGTGCAAAACCAAGTGAGGACTTAACTCTGCTCACCAAGTTAGTTCTTAATCTTCTTGGAAAATTGCAATCAATGTCTGTACCCTAATGCAGGCGGGAGGTGAGTCGAGTTCTGATCAGAGTTTAGCTTCTCAACGGGGGGAGACATGCATTTTTCTTGCAGGAATTGAGTAATTACAGTTTGGACTGAAGCGAAGATGGGACGGGGGATATTGACGTATTTTTTGTTATTCCTGCTCTTTATTTGTTTCGGGTTCTGCTCCTGGTTTGTTTGCCGCAGAAGTAAGCCTGCTGTTGTCGAATGCGCGCGATTAATCAGATAAACCTTATGTTTTGATGCTGTTTGTAGTTCAATTATCTCGTAGAGGTCTCAACTGAGAACGCCGGGTTTAATTCGGTTACAATTATTCGTGTTAAGAGGGAAACATGACGGCCGAGTAAAGAGTCCCCTGAGGTTTTGTGTTGAGTCATCGGGGAGTCGTTTTTTCGAGTGATTAACGCGAAAAACAATGGGGTGCTGCAGCGTCTGATCGAATTTGAGTCGCGGCATTCATCATGGCGGGGTATTTTGTTTGCTTGCTATAGGGAAACGCGTTCGTGTAATAATGTGCCTCACAAGAAGTTGGTTTTACTCCCAATCTGTTTTATGAGATAATGCGTCGAGGATATGGAAGCAATTTCAATGAAAGAAAAACACGCCTTGGATGCATCTTTATTCGCCTTCTGCTTCCTCCATTAGTACAACACTGCAAGCGAGCATTAAATTTCTAATCAATATGCACATTGACGAAGTTAAAACGTAGGAGCTTTTTATGTTTAGCGTTCAAGGAATGAACTATTTCGGAACGCAACGTTGAAAATGCTTTTACATTATCTCATTAATTCAAGTGAAGAATTGAAATTGTATCCATTATTTATTTTGTGTTTCGAAAGAGAAAATAAATTGATGTTTTCCTTATAAAGTGTGTGACTGAATATTGCTAGAATCGGTAACGTAAGCCTAACATCCAACAACGAGTTAGTTCGATTTTTTTTCGCATCTGTACATCTAGTTTGTCAAGGAAACCTTTAGTATCATGCTGATGGAAATGTCAGTACGTTATAAACGTATTTTTGACAGCCTCTTTGAAGGATTGTGAAGTTAGTCTTTGCTTTAAGCAAACGTACTTATTCGTAAGATAATTGGAGTACAAAAATTGTCATAACAATTTTAATAAACTTTACTCAGGTATCAATAAGCATTAATGATAATATTGAAAACGCCACATGGGTAACACCACATGAAAAATCAACTCAAATTGACCAAACTACGGTGAGACTCGGTCTTTTACGATTAAAAATGCCGCTCGTTACTTTAAATATACTTTAAAGTATACTTTGCAGAAACCTCACGTTTTTATCTGAATACGAAATAATAATTTTAGTGCAATTGCAATACTACCTATTTGACTCTCAAAGAATCACGTTGTTCGTATGTTCATCATAAAGCTTTACATTTAATTGAACAGCAATTTCACAGTTGCCACTGTATTCATAAGTAGTCACTGTACAAAAATAACCGAAACAACATGATCGAGAAATGAAGCCCTTCAAAACTTCACCACTTTTTCTAAGTTTTGAAATATTGCCTTTACCCTTCTGGTGACTGTCTCGATGATGTATTTCTTGTTAGCAAAATCCACCAAATCTTCTCCGACGAGATGTCTAGTCATTAAAAGAAAATTGGTTAGATCTTGACTTGGTCATAACCCAACATCAGCTTAATTTGTCAGATCTTGATGGACGATATATTTCGTCAAAACCACTTCGAAAGTTAAATGTTATTTTGAGCATTACAAACAGCACATGAAATAACCATCAATTTAAAATGAACAAACTTGTACGTGTGTTCCCCGAAAAGCTAAAGGATTTTACAGTCAATTCTATAGTAGTATAACTAACTGTATAGTGTCACCTCATACAGCGGTACCACTAAAACAAAACAACCTTCCCCAGTCATGAAACGTTTCCAAGCCTCGCCGAAGCGCTGATGAAATCATGGCAATAAAACGCCACCTGACTGTAAAACCACAAAAGTTCTGAAACACAGCCTTAAATGTAAATTTTATCATACGCAATAAGCCACTCTCTTCCAAGCGAATGCCCAGTCTTTCCCAACCAGCGACTGATAAAAAATAGGAACCTCCAACAGGGCCATTCAAAGACACCGCGGGGCATGCAATACCTAAAAATCGGCGCTTATTATTTTAGATTACAATAGCCAAAGGGCGAAGGAACAAAGGCCACGATAGACTGTCCCCTACCCTACCTTATCAGCCATCCCACAGACGGCTCTGATTTTACACCGAGTTGCTTTTTGAGCGTAGTGACCCTTCACCTTACGAGCAAACTATCGTTACAGTGGCTTAAGCATCTTGCAGTTTGTTTCGCGATTCAGTGGGTACTAACGATGGGTAATATTTTGGGTAACAGGATTTTTACATAAAGATAACAAACCCGTTCAGGAAAAAAGGGCGCAAGAAGTTACGCTCGCTTTTATTACGACCAACTGACTCCTGAAGTTTAAGGCCATTTCTAACAATTACGTCCCTGCTTCCTTCGCCATTTTCCTCCTGAGTTGTTGCGCAGAAGAAACAATGACGGTAAAAGTCGGCTTTGTTGGGGAAGTGCTTGTGACGGTAATGTTTAGAGGAGGGCGTTGTGCGTTTCTTCTTCATAAAAACCGTGTGTTTTGGCCTCACAAAAACTGAATATGTGGTGGGATGGCGAAAAAAGAAACACGTCGTAGCCGTAGATCAAATTATCTGGCATTGTGTTTTAATAGAGTGGTAGAACCGGGTTGAAATTCCGGTGAAGAAGCAATGTTAAAAACTGGTTTTGGAATTTCTGGAGATTTAGGATCACCAAAGCATTAAAACCGGTTTTAGTAATCACGATATTTAACCCACCAAGATTTTCGACGAGATATCTCGTCCATCACGATCTCACGAATTTTGTTCATGGCGAGATATTTTGTCATCAAGACATAACCGATTTTTTATGATGACGAGATTAAGACATGGTCATTTTCTTATAATGACAAGATACCTCGTCCATAAATATCTGGACAGATTTGCCTTATAACAAGATACCTCTTCGAGACAACCACCAAGAGGGTTAAAAAGTACTTCTCTCTTCTTTTTTTTTTCTAATAATCCTTAAAGAATCAATTTGTACGACGACTGTAGGTTCAAGTAGGCCTGTTTGAGATACATAATGCCGCCAGAAATTCTACTGTATACTATTTTTTATAAACAAATGTGTTATCTCAAAACGCTTTAAAATTTAACGCTGCACGTATTTTATAAAATGTTATAGAATAACCCTAATAATATGTTATAAAACAAACCAACTAGAGTGTTATCGAATGCCACCTATCTAGAAAGGCGTATATATATATAGGTTCAATTGATTAATGGTTTACTATCATTAAGTACGATGCAAGATGCTATAGAATAGAATATTCCTATGAAATATTATAGAACTCATTATGCTATATTAATTAGAAATCTTGTGACGCCTAAAGGGTTAAATGCGCATAACTTTTTAAAAGCAAATGCCCCCAATTAAAATGCTCCACAAATTAAATGATTCTGTACTTATTTTGTAGAAGTTTTAATAGAATGCCACAAATATAATTCTTCCTATTATTTAATTTATGATTATGACTATTATTTAATTTATTATGATTAGTATCATTAAATATATTATGATTAGTATCATTTAATCTATTATGATTATTATTATTTCATCTCTATAATGACTATCATTATTTCATCTCTATAATGATTATCATTATTTAATGTATTAATTTAATCATTATTTAATTTATTAATTTAATCGTTATTTATTTATTTAAAATTTAATCCTTATTTAATTTTTTTAATTTTAAATTATTATTTTACTTTTTATTTAATTTTAATTAGTGATCCTTCTCTGTCATTAATTATGAAGCACGACTCTATCGAATGGATTATTATTAGAACTCATCATTTTACCCTACTTGGAAATCTCATACCACTCAGAATGTGAAATACGCAGTACTTTTTAAAAACGAATGTCACATTTCAAAATGATTCTCAAATTAAATTCCACCAAACAATGACTCTAATTCCAAGCTATCCAGACTACAATGCCCTCCCCATAAAACGATCCGAACCAACAGACCTCAACAACTCAAACGCTGTCAGCATTCTTATAAGCACTTAGTCTCGGTTCTGAGATGTCGAACTACGGCCCCGTAAGAGGCGTTCTTTAAAAGGAATGTGTAATTTCCAGCGTATACAACAATAAAGAAACTCTTAATAACCTTCTAATGCGATTATATGCAAATCATTCAACAACGTACGCCATTCTCGACACTGCTAATCCGATTTCAAACTGATGCCGCGTTTAATATCCGGAAATAATTCCTGAAATCTGGCGCTGCCGCTTTCAGAATAGTTTTACAAGGAAATACGGTGGACGTTCTGGCTCATAAATTCCCGGAGAGTGTAATCCCGATATCAGGCACAGATAGAAATTCAGCTACAGATGAACTCTTTTGGGATAAATAAACAATGAAATAGAGCTTTGGTTGGAAACAAAGCGTGGTATATTATTCTGTAGAGCAATGATTAGAATTCGTGCGCGTTCGAATTCTGGGGTTATTACTGTCAACGCCACGGAAGAAACCTTGTCCGTGCTCGGAGTTTGAGTGTTATCCTTACTTGGTGTGAAACTAATAATGATTTATTTCACTCGAGTTCATTAATGAAGGTGATTTATGCTGCGTGGAACGGAGTCTATAATATTTTAAAATCATCTACTGAAAAATTCGTTCGAACAATAATAATAAAATTTTTTTAGTAAATAATTAAACAATATTTTATACTCTGTTTCTCATCATAAATCACATCCAGTAATAAACTCGAGTGAAATAAATCATTATTAGTTTCACTCCTAGTAAGGATAACACTAAGTTTGGGCAGCGGTGAGTTTTTTCGCAAATACAGAGATCGCTTCCGTGGCGTCGAAAATAATAACTTTATATTTTTAATTATCTTGCGTTTGAATCAGTTTGGTCAAGAATGACTCTGGCTCCGTGAGACCCAACCAACATCCCTATCGTATTGTATTAATATACACGATATAAACGTAATTCGAATAGTGCTCATAATGAAGTGGTTGTGTTTTAGCGCTGCTCGGCTAAATTTCGCGATTGCACCATCAGACTCAAACAATCAACTTCCGTTCGTACTGATTGATATAAAAATATAAATATATTAGACTCCCGATTATCCGAGTTAATGTGGACCAAGACTAACTCGGATAACCGAAAAACTCGGTTAAGGCGAAAATTGTAAATAAAATAAATCTTGTATGTTTAAATGTTTATTTTAACAAACATAAAAGTTATACAGATACACCACATGCAATTCATATTGTTACGGTAACTAAAGAGGTCTTACTTAAAAAAAGTCCTCAATTGTTTTTTTGCTTTACGTTACTTTGGCGTTTTTTTGCAGCAATGTTTCTACATTTTTTTAAGGATAACAGGATTACTGGTGTCACTTCTTCTTGTTGCTCTATACATTCAATAGCACTTTCGATGGCTTTTAGTCGATCTGTATGGGAGTTTTCATGTCGATTATCATCGTCACTCTGTTTTCATGATCGCTAGATTCTTTTTCCTTATTGAGAATCATTTTATCTGTAATCTCTTGTTGTTCGTCAGCGTTTATCCAGTCACGGATTTCGTTTTCCTGAATGTTTGAGAGATCAAGTTTAGAATTTTTTTCGGTAGTTTTAAAAATGGAAAATGTAGAACCAAAAAATGCCTAGAAATATTTGATAGCTCGGTTAAAGCGGAAACTCAGATAATCGGGGTTTTACTGTATATATTTCGAACAATAATTGGAAACAAAGCTTGGTATATAATACTGTAGATCAATGAATAAATTCGTGTGCGTTTAAATTCTGAGGTTATTACTGTCGTCGCCACCGCAGAGACCACTGCATTTGCTAAAAACCTTTCAGGTGCTCAGGGTGTGAGTGTTATTCTTACTTGGTGAGAAACTAATAATAATTTATTCTGCTCTAGTTCATTAATGGATGGGATTTATGCTGCGGAACGCGAGAAGTCTGAAATATTTTAAAACTATCGACTAAAAACCTTTGTTATGAGTATTGTTTGAAATACATTAATAACTTGTTTATTAACTTGCAATATTATACACTACGGACGAGGTTGCTTGATTCTTATGGCGGAAGTGTTATACTCAGAAGACTTGCGACCGACACTAGACTCTTTGTTATTAATATTATTTGAATTATGGTATACAATTTGTGGGTTAGTACAGTGCGGTCGGGATGGGTGTAGGGTTTTATTCGGAATGGCCATGTTTGGCCAAACTGCACCGAACATAGGATAATGTGCACCAAACACAGGACAGCATCCATTAGTAGATATGCAAACAAAGAAGGTTTTGCTAACATAGAAGAGACAACTGAAAAAACACACTTCTGTCTAACCACTGATTAACCTTTAACTGCTGTCATGGGTCTCACAGACCCCGATTCATTTTTGACAGGTCGTTTCCACCCCTTAAAGTGAATATTGGTCCCTGTCTTATTCAGTACCTTCCTACTACGTCCAGCAGAAGAGACACATTCCAAGACTGGTTTGGCTGCCCCAACTATTTCGTATTTTACACTATTTGCATTTCACGCGTGGTCTCTTAGACCCCCTTCACAGCATTTGTGTTACCGTTCTTGTTGAATTAAATCGTTTAAGTTTGAGTAGAGAATTTCAGCAGAGAGCTTAAAATGGCAACAAACTTTACTAAGAAACGACCTGTGTATCTTACACAGAAAGAAATTCAGGATATTGTTGATAATTGGACGGAAATAGAGTACTGGGACAGTGAAATTTCGGATATTATTGAAAGCGAACACGAAGCGGATTCGGAAATTTATGCAGATGAAGATGAAGACATTTCAAGAGCGTCTTCGCAAGAAAAATATTTCTACGGAAAAAATAACTATAAATGGGATGCCCGGGTGGGAACCTAATCGTGCCGTTAGAAGACCAAACTCCAAAACACAACATAGTCAGTTTCAAGGTTTGAAACGTCCTACAAAATTAGGTCCAAAGCAGAGCCTGAAGAGACATGGAATCTACTTAACTTATATAGTAATAGAAAATATATTTCACGTTAAGAATTGAATTATCTGAATTTAAAATGTATAAATAATAATTATCTAAAGAATCTTTCATTAATGTATTATATTAATCAACTTTATACGCACTTTAGTGAGCGAGGTCTGAGAGACCCCTCCACACTAGTTGCAAGACGGTTTGTGACACAGCAGTTAAGGGTTAAAGTGATGTGGACATTTGGAGAGTGGGGTGCCAGCTAGGGTGTTGACTTCGTCACCTGACCGTTGACCACAACATGGTGTTATCCTCGGATCTCTGGTTCTTTCGTGGCTTTTCCTTCGTGATTGATGCCTTCTCCAATAGTAAATTGTGTTGCTCCACTGTGACGTAAATTTACAACTACCTGCCAACCTACCAAACTCCCTAACCCAAGGCGGCCCTTACTCACATCAGAGCGAATAGCGAAGTATTGATCAAGAATGAATAAACGTTACCCCACCAACACCATGGTAATTCTACCCATGGAACATATATGTAGATTGATTTGTTTTATTGCTCTAACAGGATTTTCTACAACACGATGAATAGTTAGATGTAATATAAATACCGCATGTTTAAAGTAAGGATGTATACCCATTTATACTCGTCTAAATAAAATCATGAAATATATCTTAATTAGAAATATATAATTGAAAAATCAATGTAACTATTTTCTCTGTTTTTGTTTAATTTACTCGTTATTTGAACTTTTATTTGACATAGTAACTATTACACACATAATGTCTAATAGTACCTCCACATAAAAATTTTAACAACAGAAAATGGTTTTAATATATCAACACTACTAAATGGAACACAAGCCGTGTAATTTTTTAAAATTATTTATAGTTAATTTTGAAATACAACCTAATGTAAATACTCCATTCTAAAGTTTACATTTACAAGGATTAATTTTGCATTACATATTTAAAAGTATTTAATCACCTGAAAGACAAACAAATACCACCATCTCTTAGTATTAAACAAAAACTGAAATACCTATTGTTAAATACACTGTTAACTGTGCAATATAGCGTATTTATGTACTAATTCAATATTTATCAATATCCTCCCCCCCACACACACACACACAATACATATATAAAAATATTTAATCTACTAGAATACAATCTAACACCATTTCTCTAAGTATTAAACAAAAAACTAAAATACATTCTTAAATACAGTAAAATTTGTAATCCAGCTTATTTTCAGGAGATGGATGCTACATAAAGCAAAACGCCAAACTAAAGTTCCGTAGATAAAAATATTCGCACAAACTCAGTTTTGTCAACAAGTCAGTTTGAGTTGAGACATTAAAAAAAAGCTTACCTTATATATTGGTTAAAATTTTCAAATACCAATTACCTCTCCTCTTGAGTAAACTGGATAATAGTAGGGCACGAACATTTATTTAATCTATGTTGAATGCCACATGCTACAAGATAGGGCTCTAATAACCTGGAGTACAATTCAAACACAGCAAACCCCTGCTCATTTTGTGAAACAAGCATTTTAAGCCATTCTAAGACTGAAAAGTTTCCCAACGTGTTTCTTTAGCTTAAAAAGAACGGTTGAATATGAGAGTATTGATGTTTTTTTGCTGAAGAGCATTTTAATTAACTCACTTCATTTGATGATCTCATTCTTAGGCAAACAAAGTATTCATTGTTAAGCTAATATTTGTTCTGTCCTCTGTTACTTACCACTCTTTATGATGAATACTGAACGAGGAGCGTTTTTGCCGGCGCTGAGATTATTCCATCTGTTATAACTGAGATCTGCGATTCGTAAAGTAAAGATGGGAGTTCTTCATGAAAATCATATTGAGTCTGGTCAGGTTGGTATTGCGAATCGTGAGTTTGGGTAAATCCGTAAGTAATGATTGCCGAGATAATGCATACTGTAAAAAATTGCAAATATTGAAATGCCATCGCGCGTCGACTTTGGGGGTAGATCTTTTAAATCAGTGGAGTTGTCGCTGTTAGTGTTAGGTTAGGTATCTAAATGCATTTACGTCTTACTGGAGCAACAAAAAGGACTATATGCGACTGTCCGAGATCAATCCCGAAAGGAAAGATGTGAGGAAAATGCCCACAGTAGAACTATAAAAGCAGAGTGAGGAATTCTAACCTTTTTATGTAACCAGGATCATGAGACCAAAACTAGTTGTAATGTGACCAGTTTATAGACGACATTTCGTATGCTGGGTAGAATCGTTATTCCCACGTGACGTGAGAACATGCTCATCCATTGATTCATCATCTGATCAGTCCACGCGACATAGTTGTGTAATTTGGCGATTACACCCTTTTGGTCGCACTGGATAGAAATGTATTGATACAACTATCTGTCATATGATGGTATATCGCCAAACGAGGCGATAAGCTGCCAAATCGGAAAACCAAGCCGATTTTTCATAGAGCAGCCACGTGACGATTAGCCGACATGTTGGTGACACTTTTTTAAGCTACTGTCAAAGCAATGCTCGGTTTACTTACATTTTCACGCCATTAACAATACAACTCGTAATTTTATACCACTGTCAGATGAAGTCAACATCTGAGCTGACACCCACCCCACTCTCCAAGATTCACACAGCGCGAACGTACATTTGAGGTCACTACAGATTTAACTTCTGCCAGGTTCCAGATGACGATATATTTTGTCATCAAAATATTGACGATGTTTGATGATGACGAGATTAATATCTAGTCAGTTTTCTTCCAGTGACGAGGAATCTCGTTCATCAAGATCTGGTCAGTTTTGTTAAAGTCGAGATTCCTCAAGGAGACAAAGTTATCATATTTTTTCGAGACCACCCCTATTAGGGTCAATGAAAGGGGAGTTATTAATAGGATATTATGTTACTGCTCGTACGAAAACTACTGCCTATTTGAGTACATTTTGCATATTCACCACCCACCTTTTTAAGGACAGCGATAAAGGAGTTTGTCTTTGAGTATATTACAAATTTAAGTTTACCTAATCGGATTTAATATTTAGAAATGCATTTGTGGACTAATTTTGACGATCTTTGCGCAATAAAAGATGTTTAACACGGTTGTTTAAATTGCTTTCCTTACCGTACGCTTCTCTTTTATTTCAGCTTTTTCACCATAAGTCTCCTTTGGTAGCCCAATATAGTCTTGAAACAAAAATCAAATCTGATGCTCTATGTGTTATTTACTGCGATCACGGCAACTATTGAGATGGTTTCCTGTCATGTCGGAAATACCACAAAAATGGCAAGTTGGAGTGTCTGACAAGCCAATTCGATCGAGATGGTTTTACAGGTAATCGAGTCCAGTGACAACACAAAAACAAGCGACTTCCATATCTCTGTGTAGATCTCATGCCAACTGAGACCTTAGCAAGTTGTTCCAGTCTTTTTCTTTAGTTATGTCTTTGTATAAATAATAAGTCGAGAATGTTTACATTTTTGTATTCGTAATTCAATTAAATGTTCATATCTCATTTTTATTTAACTGATGAATTTTAAGTCTTCGAATAGTTAGAGCATTTTGTCGATTTATAGCAAAAACTCATTGGATGGTACATTTTAGGTTATTTAAAAAAATTTAGCTTAATATGGTTAAAAACCCAAGCGGTTTCGACAAAATATCTCGTCCATCAAGATATGCCCAATTTACGCAATGACGTGAAATCTCGTCGGCAGAATATTGCCGATTTTTGTATAATGACGAGAGTATGATCAAGTCAGTTTTCTTCTAATGACCAACATGACCAGTTATCTCGTCCATCTGGTCTGGATCTGATTATGCGAGGAAATGTGAACTGGAACCACTTCGGATCCACACATTCTTCTATAATATGGATATATATACCCTCGGATATACTATATGGTAACACAAAGCAGCCTGCTCGAAATAGAGAAAATTTACTGCACTACATGTTACTGCTACTGCTATTGAATGACTCATAAAGCAAGGATTAAGGACTAATCTATACTCGGATTTGTGTCACAGTATGTATTTACTGTGATAATTCTACAATAAATCTTGACTGAGGAACGTAACGATTTTAAACTCTCTAGATATAATCTTTAGTGGTCTTCTGTTCCAGAACACTTTCTCAACTATCTGGGCAAAGTGTTCATACGCGTACTCGAAGCTTATTTGAAGCTCGAAAAGCTCGATACCAAATATGGCTCCAATAACACGAACGCTATGTTCATCGGAGCTCGGTTGGTAGGTAGGTGCAACACAACGGGCTACTGGTGTCAATCTGGGATCAGCCGCAGAGGATAGGTAAGTAGGTATATCATTTATCGTCATATTGGAGTAACACAACCGAGCTATTGACGACGGGCCTTGTAAGGTAAGGTAATTTTAATTAAGGTCGTACTCTCTCTCTCTCTCTCTCTACTCTCTCTACACTATCTCTAATCCCTCTACTCTTTCAACTCCTTACTCTCTATTATCTCTACTCTCTACTATCCCTTCTCTCTATTATCTCTACTCTCTCTACTCTCCCTACTCTCTGTTATCTCTACTCTCTATTATCTCACACTATCTCTCTTCTCTCTACTCTCCCTACTCTCTATTATCTCTACTCTGCCTACTCTCTATTATCTCTATATTATCCCTACTCTCTCTCTCTTCTCTCTACTCTCCCTACTCTCTATTATCTCTACTATGCCTACTCTCTATTATCCCTACTCTCTCCTCTCTCTACTCTCCCTACTCCCTATTATCTCTACTCTTTACTCTTTCTCTTCTCTATTATCTCTACTCTCTCCTCTCTCTACTCTCCCTACTCCCTATTATCTCTACTCTTTACTCTTTCTCTTCTCTATTATCTCTACTCTCTACTTCTTATTATCTCTAATATATCTACTATCTACTTCTTATTATCTCTAACCTCTCTACTCTCTACTATATCTACTCTCTCTACTATCTATTATCTCTACTCTATCTACTCTCTCTACTCTCTATTATCTCTACTCTATCTACTCTCTACTATCTATTATCTCTACTCTATCTACTCTCTACTATCTATTATCTCTACTCTATCAACTCTCTACTATCTATTATCTCTACTCTTTTTACTCTCTATTCTTTTTATTCTCTACTCTTTTTACTATCTACTCTCTTTACTCTCTACTATCTGATATTTTTAATCTCTATTTATCTACTATCTATTCTATCTACTCTTTCTACTCTCTTTCTATTCTCTACTCTTTCTACTCTCTCTCTCTACTCTCACTAATCTCTCTCTACTCTCCTTCTCTAATCTCCCTCTCTAATCTCTCTACTCTCTCTCGAATCTCTCTCTACTCTCTCTCGAATCTCTCTCTACTCTCACTAATCTCTCTCTACTCTCCCTCTCGAATCTCTCTACTCTCTCTCTCTCTCTCTCGAATCTCTCTACTCTCTCTCTACTAGAGCAACACAACTGGCTATTTAGGGCCGGGATCCATCCCCTAATGGAAACATCCGAGGACAACACCACGTAATTTTGATCAGATGGCGAGGCGACACCTGTGCTCGCATCCTATTCTAAACTTCCACATCACGCTGTGAGGACATGATAGACCTCGACATATTTAACGTGCATCATCTCCAGACGGTCTTTGTTTGGATTCAAACTCACAAGCTTTTCTAATCTGTTATTCTTTCAATCGGGTTATAGTGACCTTTATAGGAGCTACGATAATCAAGAATATAATGTGATTATTTTTTTGCTTAAAAACTAGACGGTTATTCATGGACCCTTCTCGTAGCTCTATAGTCAAGGTACATCTGCATTAGAAAACACTGATCCGATCTTGATGGACGAGATATCTCGTCATTAGAAGAAAACTGACCAGATCTTGGTCTCGTTACGATACAAAAGTCAGCAATATCTTGATGACAAGAGATCTAATCATCAGCAAATTCAGAAAAATTTTGATGGACGAGAACATAACGAGAAACGAACCTGCCTCCGCTTACAACACACGTGTCGCTAGCAAATCCACTGCACCCAATATGAATGTTGGAAACTACTGTATTGGAACTTCAAGTGGTTTAGAAGGAATATATAAACCACATCAGGATCTGACTAATTTTGATAATTACCAGTTTTCACGTCATTAAAATGTTTCCGATGATAAGGTCGAGATTTCTAATTCCGAGATATCTCGTTCATCTAGATATCTGGTCAGCGTTGCTAATGCAGGAAAACCTCTTCCAGACACCCACCAGGAGGGTTAACGACTGGCACATTTCTTATGAAGTCAACAGTAGTCTGACAACTCTAAATAATAAGCATTTCCACCCAAGTATTTGCCTTTCGTGCTGCGATTAACGGTAAATTTAAGGTACCATAAAAGCGATCCAAAGTACCGGATGCTTTATCGCATCCTCCAAAGACATTGTTACCTGTTAAGTAGATTGCACACTTAGATCTGCATTATAAACAAAAGCTTACTTATAACCGACTCGTCTGCTACAATTACCTAAGAACATAATGAAGCTCATTCAATTACACCCTGCTTTGTACTCCAAATAATACAGCCGATGGAATGTATAAATTTACAGCCCCCTTCCATTTCCTGACAAGAAGAGTTCGCATTATGATAAGAGCTTTCAGACAATAGCGCTGGAAGAAAAGTAAATAATTGAAGCGGAGAAGTACCCATCGGTCCTTAAATATATAGTATCAAAGTAAGAGAGGACTAAACCTTTTTTCCCTTCACAGCTGTCAGTTCTTTCGCGAGGCCAGTACGTTAAGAGTAGTGTTACCTCAAGTTCTATTTATGACTCCGTCCTAACAGAAGTTAATTACGAAAGCGAAACGTTGGATGGAGTTGTCGCAGCACGGCCACCAACGAGCGCCAAAGGAGATACAAACCCGAATTTCTGTCGTTGCTTGCCAGGGTTTGTTATTCCTGTTGGTCTTATTGCTGTCAGAAAGCAGTAAATATCTTCAATGGGAGAGGACGAACGGCAGTGCCTGCCACCGCTGGGAGAAAGGAGAAGAAGTTTAATTAGAAAAGGCCTCGGTCTCTAATTAACTGTAGCATCGAACAAGGAGCGATTTTAATCTTTCCTCAACTTTATACCTGTTGTCAGACCTCATTCGAATCCTCGGGAGGGTGTCAAGGAACGTTTCAAAAGAGCACGCAAAAAAGGGAGGAATTCGGGAGTTGTTCAAATTATTGGGAAAGGGAGTGTTCATTATTAAACCTCAAAATCCGTCCATGGCGGGTGTCACTTCTTTCGCAATCAATAATATCTGGTTGGGACTTATTCCTGGAAAAATGCATGATGGGAGCGGAAACCTATCTGTTTTCCAATGAAAATAATTTCTGCTTTTCCCGGATAAAGAAATAACGGAAATATACAAGACCAAGGATTTTTAGAAACACTGGAAGAAAGGCTTAAAAGAACCCGGTTGAAAAATTATTACGTCTCAGGCAACTGGGTGTAGTAAATCTTGGAGTCCCGCTTAGAATTAGCTCTGATAAATATATAAAGCCGTGCAGGAATTATGAATAAAAATACGTCTTCTCTTTATTTTGAATGGGTGGGAATGCAAGCGTTGGTTAATACCTGGGTGGAAACATATTTGTATGTCGAAAAGCGGATCAGAGATATAAGTTAACATGCATCTGGCAGTTGTTGAAAGCGGTTTGGAATACAATTTTGCCTGAGCTTGCAAAGCTTTAAGTTTTGACACTGGGATGAAATGCGATGGGAATAAAGAATAATATTGCTTCAAATAATTATATTCAATAACCAGGTCGGTGCTTTAAATGCTGAGAGGATTCTGTCTGAATATATGTAATCGGATTTTGTTATTTATAAAAGTATAGGGAAGATATTTTAGATTTTATGATACCAATTACTTATTTGAATTGTAATAAAGAAACTTTTATGTATTTAGGCTACTTTTAAGATATGTGTTTTGGAGAAATATTCGAGTCTTGATCCGAAAGCTCAGTTCTTATCAGGATAAAGTACATAGATAATCTGATTTTTTTTATTTAAAATTTGTAGTGAGACTGCTTCAAATTTTGTGATATTAAATATGCTTAGAGCAATAAACTGTCGCATTTATCTTACAACAATTACGAGGGCTCGTAAAATAATTTTCTAAATAACTATGGAGAAATTCTAGTATCCTTATGAGAAAGATTATTTCTTTTGATCAGAATAAAATAAATTTCTGAACGCTCGCTGTGTTTTATTCATAATTCCATCCTACCTATAAAAGTGTGTACATATAAGTGGATTCAAATATTTTACTTTTAACAATTATTAGGTGAACAGAAAAGTGAAATATGATTATACATACAGTCTTTCATCGTTCTTATAATCGTATATGTATCATACTTTTAAATTCATAATTCCAGGGACCAAAACATATTCTAAGTAAGCTATTATATTAAATACTACCTATTTTATAGAAGTACGTATTGTTCATTTTTAAAAAGTATTTTACGTGAGGTATTTATTTTAAGCTTCATTTGCAAGCTTAGTACCAACAATAATCAACTTTAAAACTGTTTTTGATTGCTGCAAACATTTCAGTTATTAGCACTTCTTGATTAGTATTAATCTTTAATTTTAATTTCACCTTGTGAATTTAAAATATTGCATGTAAGAAACAAGAAACCGCATGAACACATCAAATTCACTGTAATTTCATTCTATTAGCAACGTACAAATTGGGAAAGTGCATTTAAAAAATTGTGCGAAATTAATTGAATTTCATTCCATTAAACCATCCATATAAAGCATTTTATTCACAATATTCACTTCCAGTTTAGTATTAGATAAAAATGTCCTCAATTCTAGAGCAACACCTTGTTTAATAAGCATGAAGACATTTTAAAATTATGAAAATCCCCATTAAATGGAAATAATGGAAACTTATGCAAACTATAGAATAATGCCTTTTATAAAAATTATGAAATAACATTAATGATAATAATAGAATGAGGCATTTAATAGCCGTAATGGAATGGCGCTGTTATAAACGTAATGAAAGGCTACAGTTAACGCAAAAAATGTAATGACGTCATGAATGGAAATTCTGAATGACGCCGTTGGCAAAAATTATGGGGCCAAGCCAGTAACAGAAATAATGGGTTGACGTCATCAGTAGAAATATTGGAATGATGACATTGATGAAACCAATGCAGTAGCGCCAGTAATGAAAATAATATAATGGTGCCATTAATGAAAATAATATAATGGTGCCATTAATGAAAATAATATAATGGTGCCATTAATGAAAATAATAACATGCTGCCATTAATGAAAATAATAACATGCTGCCATTTCTGGAAATGAAGGAGTGACGCCATTGATAGATGTAAACGAATCGCACCATTAATGTAATTATGGAATGAAACCATTAACTGAAATAACTGAATAGCACCACGAATGGAAAAGATGGAATAGTGGCTTTAGTGTAGTGAATATGAAGATTGGCGTCATTGGTGGATGTAATGGAATGGCGCCATTAACAGAAATTATGGATTGGTATCATTAATGGGAACTATGGAATGATGGCATTAACGGAAATAATTGAACGTCGACATGAACGGAAAAGATAAAATGACGTCATTAACTAAAATGATGGATTGACGCCAGTTACGGAAGAACTGGAATGGTGACGTTAACAGAAAGAATGAAATGTTTCTATATTAAGGGAAATGATGGAACAATGTCATTAGTGGAAATATTGGAATGTCCCCAATGCAATAGCGGAATGGTGCCATTAATGAAAAGTATATAATAACACCGTTAATGAAAAGAACGGATTGGTGCAGTTAATGTGTATCGAAAAGTAAACAAGAAATAAAAGCATATGTAAGAACACAACAAAGTCACAATAATTTCATTTCATAACCTAAAAACTTATAAGTAAAATTGAAGCCTCAAAAAATTTAACTCCCAAAATTAATTGAAACTCAGTCCTCCAAACCATCCGCTTCAAACACTTTTATCACAATATTCCCCTCAGTCTAATATTAGATCAAATGTACACAGATCTCAACTGAATTATTACAAGGCGTTAAGATGCGGCTCGAGTGTCTTGACAAATCAAACAAAGAAAAGTGTCGCTTAAGTGCCATACTGTAACACCTCCCGAAGTCGATAAAAAAAAGCAAAAAAACGCCGCGTATAATACGCGTGAAGCCATTTTAAAATTACGAGATTCGCCATTAAATGGAAATAATCTCATTAACTTATTTTTTGCAGTCTGGTCGCTCACTCAGAGAGCGACACTGATCAAGTTAAGGGAAGAAGAGTGGCATGATAACGGAAACTCATAAAAAATTAAAATTATCGTACTCCTAGTAAGATAAAGGGACGACGTCATATAGCATGGTTTTTTCCCCTTAAGAGGTGCTCCATTGTCTGTTGTTGTCAAAAGGGTTTTTTGCGCTATTATTATAATGCAATAAGTTCATCGCTATTTTAACCGGTGGATTCTAATGAACATTGGCAAGTACTGTCATGAGTTTATTATATCTGGATATTCCTACCACTTAACGTAATCTAATTTTAGAAAATCAAGACAGCTCACGTTATCAGTTTGGTCGTATTCATTGCAACGATTTTTTCCCCACTTTTTTCCCTTCTTTTTTCAGCTGCGTAAAAATATCTACAGATACCGAGTCGCAGTTTTTTCCTTTCATTAAAGAACTCATTAATATTTCGATGAAAATAACTTTTCGGGATGACGTTTTCATTGCTGTGTTCAGATTTCCATTATTCCTATAACTTTCCCTGTTAATAGAATTTAATGTGGGGGGCTAATGGAATATGAAGATAATTATGTTTTCATCAAAATTAATTTTGATTAGAATTGTTTCAGATGTAAAATAATAATTGGATTTAAAACACTCTGCTGAAACTGATTATTTATTTGTTCATGCTATAAATCATCTGTGTCCTTTCTGAACAGAAGGTCTTCCTTTTGTCGTTATTTAATTCTCACATTATAAATGTATAAGTCATTACAAAGTAATATTTTCTTTTGCAATTAAATAATATAGGCTAAGCTCCATAATACATCCACTAACGACTGTGGCAAAAATTTATTTTTTAGACGGGAAATGTTATTAAAATAAGATTGATACAGCAAATGCATTTATCATTTTGAAACGTGTATTTTTATTGAAATGAAGCATCTCGGTAATTTCGTGGCTATCTGTTATTAGAAAACATTTAATTTGATTATTTTCTAGCAGTTGGTAATTGTTTCATAATGCTTTATGTGCCTCTTTATGATCTTTACTCGAAATATTTTGCACTGTCTAGGTTTTTAATTGTAATAATTGCTCTTATTACAGAATATCTGTATTAGATTAAACTCGTTTTTTCCCTCCTAATCCTACTTTTGGAACTACAATGGTGCGATTAGCAAAATTTCCTTATCTGTATTCAATGAATCTTTCGGTACCAAATAATCTGCTATTAATAGAATGTATTTAAAATTCAATGCTCCAACACATATGGAAAATTTCAGTTTAAAGTTATATTATTATATGTTTTTTACAATGTAGATAATAACTCCGTCATTTGTACTGCTTCGTTGTTTCAGAAACTGATTATTCAAGGTGCTATTTATGTATGATCTAATCAAGGTTTCTATGATCCAATTTATAAAAAAAAATAAAATTTAACAAACCATCTTTAGCCATTTTGAATGAGTAATCCAAAATTAAAATATAAGAGGAGTCAACTGTAAAACAAGCACAAAAAATTTAAACAGCATGAAGGTTACAATACGGAGACTTACAGACCTGGTTGGTTTACGTTCACTTGGCGATTGGTCAAAACTCCTCCCTGGGTGTATTTCTTTCTTCTGTGTGGATGTTAGTAAAGTTTTCTTTGAGTTGATATGTCCATTTGTCTGACGTACAAAATACGACCTTTGCGCCATAAAACCCAACCAACACACTTGACTATTAACCCTCCAAATGGTTTTCGGTACGAAATCTCGTCTATCAAGGTTTGATTACTTGTTGATAACAAAATATCTCGTCTATCAAAATACGATCCATTTTGCTATTGACAAGAAGTCTTGCCATCAAGATAATAACAATTTCTGTTATAGTGACAAGATCAAAATCTCGTTAGTTTCCTTCTAATGAAGAAATCCTCCTCGAGTCAACCACCAAGTATGTACACGCTTTAAGTGGTTTAGACGAAATGTCTCGTCCTTTACGACCTTGTAATTTCCCTACTTGCGAGATATCTCGTTATCAAGATAGGATCAATTCTACTAAAAACGAAATACTTCGTTGAAACAAAAGTAGGGAATGAAGATTCAATTATAAAAACAAACTGTTCATTACCCAGAACTGGACTATTGAATTTTGCATCAGAGGCTAAAAACAGCGTAACAGTGTTCACTACAAAGATAAACCCTACTTGCAGGGCCAAAAAACCATTTTCCAAAGAGGCGCCCTTAAGTCAAACCCCAGTTATGCCATCCCGCTATCAACATTTACGTTTTAAACTACTCCACTGTTGCGTCTATTAAACTGGGAGTATTCCTGTTAAACAAATATTTAGTATAAAATGTCTGACAAAATCAGATTAAAATCCTTACAGCGTCCCATCCCGTTTGAGAAGCATTCGTGACAGCTACAAATGACTCGGCTGATTCAATTCAAGTAACATTAAGTCTATGAAGTGAGAGAATTCAGAAGGTGCCCTCTTCCGCGTCTAATCTAAAGAACTAGTTTGAGCCTAGCAATGTAATCCAATTATAGTGAAATTCATTGCGTAATTTGAAGCAAGTGCGCACTTAGGGTTAAAGAAACTTGTTCTGACACGAGCACTATCGAGAATTAGATGGCGTGACGGATTCAAATAACAGGAGGCTGCATAGTTTTCAAAACTTCATCCAACCTTTAAGATTGCCAATTGCTTTTCGAGGGGTCTGACAAGGAGAAAACCTAACTAATCCGAAAAATTTACCTTAGACACCAAAGGTATTTCGTGACTATCCTACTGCTGCGAGAATAGGCTAGTTGAGCTGCAAAGTTTTATCGGTACTTTCATCCCTTTAGTGTCTTAAGAAAGTTCATTATCTGGTCTTTCGTGCAGAAGGCACTAAGTAAAGGTGTTAATTGAAGTAAGAACAGAAAGGGCTGTGGCCATCAATAGTCTTAAGGAATTAACTGTTCTTCGAAGTTCTTTTATTTTTCGTCATTTACCACACTAATCCTATCAGAGAAATTGACATTTGAAAGGGAGGAAATTGTTATATCCTATACATTGCAGGCGTGGTACTATATCCAATTACCCTTTATTTTGTTGTTTTGAATTTGAAATCGCTTTATCCTCCCTATTGTATTCTCTGTGCTTCCGTAATTACGTAGATAGAAATAATGGGTATTATAAAAGTTTGCGTCAGCCATTATATTTGGGCTCTTAGACATAATTTCTGTTATGTATATCAAATGTAGTTTATTCGAAATTTGCTTTACATAACTTTACTTTAAGGGTAGTTGAAAAATGTGTCATAGGCACTATATTTGAGTTATAAAACATTTTTGTTTTGTATATCGAATGCAATTTCTTCAAATGAGAAAAAATTTATACAAATAAACAAAATATTTTCCCATACAGATATTCCCATAATACGTTCTTTGGCGGTTGTTATTTTGATGCAAAATCCTAGTTCGGAATTTTTATTATATTTTACATGAATATTAAGGTAATCAAATCACTCATAGAAACATTTATCCGTTTAAGTGTATGTTTTAAACTAAAATATACGGGAAATTCAGAAATATGCAGCTATTGTTTCATTTATAGTATATTTGCTTAAAAAATATCTATATATTTGTTTAAAAAATACCTATACATTTGTAAACATATTAAAACAATTCTAATAAATTATTTAAGTATATGGATAATTTTTATCCGATGAAGTACATGGAAATACAAACCAAAATTAGTGTACATAAAAGTAATTATAAACGTGTCACCACTTCAGTATACAACTGATTACAATAAAACAAGCGTGAATTACTCATAACATCATCTATTGGATAATACAGTTTAAGAGAATTCTAAAAGAATTACATAAGTGTATGGATAATATACGCGGAAATATATCAAATACAAAAACAATTTTCTGTGTACATATGTGTAATTATAAATATATCTCTAACCAACGCACAGCTTTATTACAACGAAAGTATGAAATAAACAATCTAAAAGAATTACGTAAGTTTTTTATACGAAATTTTACGTACGGAAGTTACGGAATTATGAGAAAAATACAAAGAAAAAAAAATTTTTTTGCTTACATACGTGTAATATATACAAATCATACACAAAGAAAATGATAACATAAAATAAGATTATTCACAGCTGTATTAGTGGGAGTTGATGAATAAATATTAATAAAATCTTTATTTTATGTGATCAAATACGAGGTTGTAATGTATTCGCAGTGGCAGGTCTGGAATATGAGTAAATCTTATTACTTTGTAAGCAGAATATTAATCGTTATAGTGAAAAGTATGAAAAGTGAAACACATTGTAATATATATTGCTCGGTTTATTCATAATACAAGAAAAGTAAAAAATGCAAGCTGAATCTAAAAACATTTCAAACGGTATTCTGAATCCTATTTGTTTTCATGAAAATGTCTGTATCATTTATATTCCGGTGTACAATATGAAAGATATAAAATAATAGAACAAGTCGGCGTTTAGAATTAAAGCTTAATAAGACGTGAATTTGAAGTACGTAGTTTAGTCTATTGTCTGCTTATAATTTTTTTTGATAGATGAAACTTACTCATCCAATTTTTCTTCAATCTTTTAAAAAGAAAATTATGTTATTTAAATATTTCTCTTTATGGTTTTCAACTCAATTGAATGAAAATGTCACGTACATAAAATTCTTATTTGTTGTCAGATTTCTAAATTCACTTCATTAGATATATCTTAGCCTTTTTTAAATTGTGTTTCTGTGTAATTTTGCTACTTTACTACCATCTTGTTTTTACCACGCAATATTGTGATTCCAGTTTAATATAACCTTTCACCTAAGTATATACTATTTCTAGTCATGGATTTCATGCAAAGCTTGGTCCGCAAGTATTTGGTTTTAGTAACTCTACAAATGTTTTTGACGAGATATCTTGAAATCAAGATATTATCAATATTTTATGTTGACGAAAACAAGACCTAGTTAATATTTTTCCTGATGTCGAGTTACCTCGTTCATTATGATCTGGTCAATTTTGAAAATGCCGAGATACTTCTGTCCAGACAGGAGGGTTTAAATTAAATATGAATTGTTTTAAACACTCTTATATTCAAAACTACTGTTTTACTTAAAGTTA
Organism: Metellina segmentata; assembly: GCA_947359465.1. Classification (NCBI taxonomy): domain Eukaryota; kingdom Metazoa; phylum Arthropoda; class Arachnida; order Araneae; family Tetragnathidae; genus Metellina; species Metellina segmentata. Next base: position 14,540,337 of record OX375884.1, on the reverse strand, counting down.
ATAAAGTTAAATAAGAAAGATATACACTACCCTACAACAATGGACCGGACGCCAGCGTATTTTCATAAAATCCGTTTTAGGGTGTTTTTCGTGGTACGTCCTGAGACCTTTGCGTGTAGTTTCTGGTAAATTGAACGCCGACACCTACATGAACATTTTGGACAGTCAGGTTATTCCAACACTCTGGCAATTATATGGAATGGACGAATGTTACTTCCAGGACGACAACGCTTCATGTCTTGTTGCAGCCTCTGTCAAGCAGTGGCATCAAGATATGGATGTAAAACGCCTTCCCTGGCCTGCTCCGAGTCCCGACTTAACCCCATAGAACATTTACGGGACGAATTAGAGCGACGCTTGTGGATCAAGGAATCACTTCCGAAATCTACAGCTGAGCTGGCGACATTCTTGCAGCAATAATGGACACAGATACCCATAGCTGTGTATCAAAACCTCGTTGAAAGTATGCCCAGAATAATTGATAGCGTAATTGCAGCAAGTGGGGCATGACTTATATCTATTTAGTTATCGTGTATAAGAAATGAATCTGAGTTGTTTGAAAAAAAAATCACCGGAACACGTCTGAATTGTATATTGGACCTTAAATAGTTCATATCTTGAAGTACATCGGATAGAAATTTGCCGACTCGTATAAGTCCTGTTAGGTCGTTCTAAAGCAATGTTCCACTACAGGTGAAACACTTATAAGAAATATGGGATTATTTCGATTTAAATGTTTGTCTCTAATTGAACTTCCTAAAATGTTTTACGGGTTCCTACGACTGAAAATCATAAGTTTTGGACACGTAAGCACTACCTGTGTGAATAAAAACTTGGATGGAGTGAATTTTTCAGTGGTGTCTTGTCGAACCACTAGAATTCGAAAATTTCAAACTCCGATTATTCACTGAGATATTTTTTAAATGAGAACCTAACATATATGGTCATCTGAGGTAGACTAACAACGCTTTTCACTATTAAAATTTGTTTCGGTAAAATTCGATTTTGCCAGTCCTCTCTAACGTGCGTTTTATTGACACATGCAATAATACACCTACAACAAATAATGTACACTTCTTAGTACAAATCTTCTTGTTGAACATTCCCGAAATTATCTAACTTCTAAATTGAATAAAATGTACTTAACGAAACCAATTCTACCCAAACATAGGTGTGACATATATGGTATTAGTTTGTACACTTCTTCGATATATCTTGCATACCATAATTGTTTTGTCGAACATTCCTGAAAATGTCTCGTTACTGAAATTGCAGGATATGTACTACAATCAATATATTCTCCCAAATCAGGTGTGACAAATACTTTATTTGAATGAACATTATATTTGCATATGGTACACTAATATGCACTGTTTGGTATACTTTGAAGAACAAAGTTTTCTTGAACAACATTCATGGAAAACAAGGTATCCTAAACAGAATAAATTATAAAACATAAGTGTAACCAATAGTTCATATGTATGCACATTTAGTTGACAGTATGCACAATACTATACATCGTTTTATGATGAGGTAGAAACCACAATTTTTTTTGCTGGACATTTTCAAAAATGTCTCGATTCTAAAATTAATAAAATTATACTAAACTAAACCAATTTTGCCGAAACATAGGTGTGACAGATATTGCATTTGTATGCAGTCTAATAACAGCTGCGCACAACACTATGTATCGCTCAGTATACTTTACAGAACGAAATTCTCTTGAACAACATTCATGAGAAGGTCTTGCTTCATAAACTGAATAAAATGCAAAATCGATTCTCCCAAAACATAGGCGTGACGGATATTTCATTAGTAAGCACATTTAGCTGACAGTTATACACAATAATATACACCGTTTCAGCATCCGTTGAAAACCACAACTCTCTTATCGAACATTCCCGAGAATGCCTCGCTTCTAAAATTGAATAAAACGTACTAAAATAAGCCGATTCCGCCCAAACATAGGTGTGACAAATATTTCATTAGTATGCACATTCGATTGACAGTTATTGAAAACAACCTCGCGAGAAATAAGCGAGGGGAAAAAGAGCAGTCATTTTTCATGTCTCGCACATTCTCTCATTTTAAGACTCATAACAAGTATGACACGCAGAGACAGAAAAGAAATAAAATCTTCAAAAAATAATTCTAATATTTATCCTCCTCAAAATTTCCAAGATGCCCTCTGGCACTGTGACGTTTCCTTACTTTTATAGTACAGAAAAACAACCATTTTTTTCCACCTCGGTCCCACTTTATATCCAGCTTGCTCTGCAGCTTCGGTCAGCAGGCTTTATCACCTCTGATTTTAACCTGGTTCGGGCTTCCTACTCATGCATTTTAATTTCCAGCCTTTTCTACTTTGCAGAAGTTATATGACCTCCTGGGTGAAAAAAGCTTCTAAACCCAGCATCTCAGCGTTCATAAAATCTTATTATATATTAAACAAGATAAAACGTCAGCTGGAGACAAGTTTTTCATTTTCAGTCCTCTCCGGGAATGTTAAAATAAACAAATAAATAAACCAGCTTCTGGAGTCACCGCATGGTTTAAAATGTCAAGAGAATAGCAGTTGATTTTCATTTGGTTTTACTCCTCCTGCTTGTCGTTCACTTCCAGCTCTCCTACCTGGCCAGGAAGCAGTGAATTGTGAGGAGGTAAATTACATTCGTTTTACCTGCTTGGGTTCCGGGTTAAAGTCGTCATTGTATTCACCTGTGTTCCTTTTGTTATAACCCTCCTGAGACTCGTAACTTGGAAACAGCAGCATTAGCAAAATAATTAATGAAGTAAAAGCAATTTTTTTGCAAGTTTTTCCGGTTTTAACAGCGCAACACGCGGATGGTTAAGAGTATGGAGTAAAACTTGTGTTACCCGGGTACATAAATAAAATAAGTGTCCGCAGTGTGGTCAAAAGGCGTGAGTGCTGTCCGAAAGATGAGATAATCAGGGTTGAAATGTTTAGTATCCGGGGTTTCGGTTCGTTCCCATTTTGAATTATTTATTGGGTTGCATTTACGGAAATTATTTCGGGGTCCACATTGCGTGGTCAACTACGAAAGCGAAACTTTTTATTGCTGTTGAGAGTAGATTGTATAAAATCTGAAGCCCCGTGTAGTGAAACGAGTTGAGTTAATTAAACATAAGTGAATTTTTCAGCGCCTACATGTATTAAAGTAAAAAGTGAATAAGCATAGATTAAAAAACTAAAAATAGCATATTTAGATGTTTTGAGGTATGACTGCGTAAATAAGTAAACGCAATACAATTAATGAAGTAAAAGCAATTGTTGGTTCGGTTGTCTATTTTAACAGCGCAATACTCGAATGATTATGAGTTTGGAGTAAAACACGCGCTACCCGGGTACATAAATAAAATAAATGTAAGGGTTGTGTTCAAAAGGCGTGAGTGCTGTACAAAAGATAGGCAATCAGGGTTGAAATGTTTGGTATTTGAAGTTTTTTTGTTCATTCATGTTTTTAATTATTTATAGGGTTGCATTTGCTGTAACTATTTCGTATTTAAAGATTTATACATTAAGTGAAATTTAATAACGTAATTTAAAAGTAATACTAGTTTCATTCAATGTTGTGTTTTAGAAAGAAATCGCTACCTGTTTAAATCAAATGGATCAAAATTGAGTAGATTACAACTTATTTGTATCAACAGTATTCTTTATTTGCAATATTCACAATGGTACACAGACTACTCTCAAATATTATTTGAAATCTTTACAATCTACAAAAACCACTGTCGCAAATATAATTTGAAATCTTTAGAATCTACAAAGACCACTGTCTAAAATATAATTTGAAATATTTACAACCTACAAAGACCACTGTCTCAAATATCATTTTAAATCTTTACAATCTACATTGACCACTGTCTCAAATATTATGTGAAATCTTTACAATCTACAAAGACCATTGTCTCAAATATAATTTGAAATCTTTACAATCTACAAAGACCACTGTCTAAAATATTATTTGAAATCTTTACAATCTATATTGACCACTGTCTCAAATATTATGTGAAATCTTCACAATCTACAAAGACCACTGTCTCAAATATAATTTGAAATCTTTACAATCTACAAAGACCACTGTCTAAAATATCATTTGAAATCTTTACAATCTACATTGACCACTGTCTCAAATATTATGTGAAATCTTCACAATCTACAAAGACCACTGTCTCAAATATCATTTGAAACCTTTACAATCTACAAAGACCACTGTCTCAAAGACATTACAAAGCTACGGAGGAACCTCTTTCCAACATCTTCGATCTAATCGTGTGTTCCCAATCGCTTAGCACAGAAGACGATTCTGAGTTAGAAACGATTTTTCCCCGTTGAGTGTCTTAAGATTAACCAGAGGGGGAACACGAATCAGAACTCCAAAACACACGAATCAGTGGCCCGAACGAAACGAGGGGAGGGAAGGAATTCGAACATTACTATGGTTACTTTTCAGTCCGAACAACAATCGAGTGCTCGAGTTGAGAGCTCCAAACAAATGCTTTTACGAAGAGCTATCGGTATTTCACGTGCATTGTTTAGCGTTCGAAAGCATGCTAGATTTTGGTATCCTTGAAGTATCAATTGCGGACCATTCTGCTTCCAAGAGTTAACGCAATTAAAAAACATGGTGCTTTCTGTCGATTAAACAGCGACCATCAGCAGCTGGTAGTAATTAATTGTCGATAATAATTGTTCCTTAACAGCATTATGGGGGTAATCCGTTCAGCGAGATAGTCGAAAAATAAGTTTCTAAACATTATCGGGGCATAATTTTCCGCGCAGATCTAAATTTAAAACCTTAGCCTTTAGACCTAAGCCTTAACCTTTTAAGAGACGGTGGGACGTTTCACTGCCAATGAAAGGGTCCAGTGCATTTACCAGCTTTTAAATATAAGAATGATAGTTTTACTTAATGTGTATAGCTGAGTCGAGTTCTACAGAATTGCGTTTATGAGTAAGCTATCGGCATTTCATATTTAATTTTTAGTAATTGTTTAGTGTTAGGAAGCAAGTTTGAATTTTGGAATCCTTGAAGTATCGATTGAGAATAAAGCCAAGGCGCAATTAAAAAAAACGTTGTTCCAACTGTCGATTAAATAGAGGTCTGTAGTCATTAATTGTCAATAGTAACAGTTCCTTAACAGCCTATGGAGGCAATTTGTTCCGCGCAAGAGTGCCGAAAGTACGTTTATAAGTATTATAAAGCACATAATTTTGTTACAGACCCAGGTTTAAGACCGCAACATTTATACTTAACCTTTTTAAGAGTGGTGAGACGTCTCACTGCCAATGAAATGGTACAGAACATTTACCACATTTGAAAACTTTTATGAGTAGAATTGAGTCGATGTTCAGAAATCTCAGGGTTGATTTTATGGGTAGCTAAAAAATCAGTATTTCAGGCTTAATTATTAGTAATAGTATAGTTTGGAAACAAGCTTGTATTTTGGAATCCGTGAAGTAACAATACCGAATAAGGCCAAAGGACCATTACAAAAATCTCGCTCCAATTGTTAATTAAACAGAGTCCCTCAGTAGTTTGTAATTATTAATTTTCATTATTAATAGTTTCAGATCAGCTTTATGGAGACAATTTGTTTCACGAGAGCCGAAATTAAGCTTATAAGCATTGTAAGAGACATAATTTTCTCTTGACCCAGCTTTTAGATCGTAGCCTCTATATGTAACGTTTTCAGAGGTTGTGAGATGTTTCACTACAATGAAAGGATCCAATACTTTAAAATAGAAGATAGATAGTTTCACTTAATGAGTACAATTGAATTGTGTTGCGAAATCTGCAGACCTACTTTCATGAGCAGCTAGAAATTCAATATTTAATGTTTAATTAATAGTCATTGTTTAGCGTACCCAAGCAAGAATGAATTTTGGAATCAGTGAAGTAGTTCAATTAGAAAACTTTAGTCGAACTGTCGAACCATCAGAAGCTGGTAGCCATTAATTATCAATAATTGTTCATTAACAACCTTTGGAGGCAATTTATTCCACGAGATAGAGTAACAGAAACTTAAGTTTATAAGTATTATCAGGAACACATTGAGGCACAAACACAGATTCAAGACCGTAACCTTTAGACCCAAACCTTAACCTTTTAACTGTCGGTGAGATGTCCCACTACCAATGCATTTACCAGCTTTAAAATAGAAGAATGATAGTTTTACTTAATGAGTACAATTAAGAAATCTGCAGAACTGCATTTATAAGTAGCAATCGGTATTTCAGGTTTAATTTATAGTCATTGTTTAGTGTTCGGGTACAAGCTTGACTTTTGGAATCCTTGAAGTATCAATTGTGAACAAGGCCGAAGCGTAATTAAAAAAAACCTCCCTCAAACTGTCGATTAAACAGACTCTCAGTAGCTGGTAGTCATTAATTGTCGATAATAATTGTTCCTTAACAGCCTTATGGAGGCAATTTGTTCCGCGAGATAGTAGCCGAAAAGTAAGTTTATAAGTATTATCAGGGACATAATTTTCGGTACAGACCCATATCCTCTGGGAGTTTTTGCTTCTGCAGTTTTTTAATTTAATGATGGATGCTCCAAAGGGATACTAATCAGCTCCGGTGCCGTTCTTGCACAAGCACTTTAAGACAGATATTTTTTTTCCCAGGGAATAATCTGTTGCCTAGCATTCCGTATTGTTTCCTTAGCAACAATATGTTATTACAAAGTCGATTAACGCGGGGGGATGCTTTGCATGCGATCGTAAATAAAACTGCTCCAAACCTCGAATCAATTTTTAAGCGTCGGATCGAGCGCTAATTATACCGTTTTGATCCTGGAAATCAACTTAGTGGCACCATCCGCTGAGCTAAAATAGCACCGTGCTAAAAGTGATTAATTAAAAAGAAATAAATGATGAAAAAGATACTCTTCGAAAGCTAACTATCTGCAACCCCAATAATTATGACGATGATAAAAGGTCTTAAAATAATCATTTTTTGTTTTTGTTTTTCTTTTTTGGTTTTCTTTTCCTTCTCATTATTTTCGCTCCAAATTGTGCCTGGGCACCGTCCTACGGGGAATCGAAACTGGCACATGCTGCGTAATTTAGCACCATACGAGTGAAAGGTGAATCCCTTCTTTTAATGTCCGCTTCTTTGTGATTTTCATTAAATTTTAATTGCGGGAAGAGAGTTCTGCCTTTTTTCGCTGCCGTTATTGCGCAGATATTGGTCATTTTTCTTGCCACCGACGCTCCTGCTCTCGTGAGTTAGTGTTAATACGTTTTCATTATAAAGCTGATAGTTACGCGCCCGGTTTTATGAGCGGGCATCTTTTAATAAGCGCTAAAATATAAAATATAATCACAATGGAACCCCACACGCCGGCCTTGTTTTGATTATGCGCTTGGCTTTTGGTTTTTGATTTTGGGTGGCATTCAACGCGTTATCCCAAAGGGCCCAAAGTGTTTTTAAATGTAATAAATGTGCTACATAAAGGCATAAAAACGTAATTTGCAGCCTCATAATTAAGATAATTAATTTGCCGTTTTTTGCAGCATTTAATGTGAAAAATTCTTTCGGAGATTGGTGAATAGAAAACTGAAACGTCTTCTAGGCTTTTGGAGTGGATCCTCTTTTATCGCGCGGTGGCATCTCATTTACCGCATACCAGATTAGAACAATAAATTTATCTCATAGTTATGTAGCAATAATTTTCATGGGTTTCTTATTTTCTTGTAATGGTGGCCATATACCGTGTGGGAGGGCCCTTCATTAAACAGTCATTATCAGCGAGTGGATAATTTATGCGACTTATTTAAGATTATTTTTAGGAAGTAAATTTAGCGAGATAATAAACAATAAATTTAAATTATATAATAACAAAAGTAAAACAAAACAATAAATAATAACAATTAATTTATCTCATAGTTATGTTGTAATAATGTTCATGGGCGTCATCTTGTTTTATTGTAATGGCTACCGTATACCGCGTGAAAGGGCTCTTAAATAACCATTAATGGCGAGTGGAGAATTTATTTTACTTATTAAGATTGTTTTTGAGCGATTAAATTTAGCGAGATAACAAGCAACAAATATCAGTTACATAATAACTGAAATAAAAAAATAAATGATAACAATTAATTTATCGCAAAGGTATGTGTAATAATTTTCATGGGAGTCTTATTTTATTGTAATGGCGATTATGTATCATATGAGAGGACCCTTCATTAACAACCATTATCCACGCGTTGATAAGTTATATTACTTTTTTGAAAGTATTTTTTGTGGGACTAAAGTTGCCGAGATAATAAAAAATAAAAAATATATTATGTAATAAAAAAATAAAACAAAACAACAAATAATAAATTCGTCGCATTGTAATGTTTCAGTAATGTTTATAGGCGTCTTCTTTTATTGTAACGGCGGCTATATACCGCGTGAGATTGCCCTTCATTAAACATACATTATATACGAGAGGAGAATTTATATTACTTATTTAAAATTATTTTTTGTGGGACTAAAATTGGAAATTATTTATAAGTCTTCAAAATAAATAATTCATGAGTTACGAAACTGTAAATTAAGCTCTTTCGTTACTGAAAATCTAATGGGAAAAAGAAATTGTTTTTTAATTTAACGTTTAAAGTTTTAAATGCGTAACTGTAGTAAGTAACTAGGTAACCAAGTCAAATAAACCAAGAAAATGTGAAATCTTTCTAAAGCATTCCAATCTATTATACGTTAAGAAACAATTTAAAAATGTTCTTTATATTATTGATTGCTTTTCAAGTTATTTAAAAAACTAATACAACGTAACATATTTTGAAACTGAGATAAATTTTATATTACAGCTATATTCTTAATATACTACGAATATTAAAATTGGTTCTACGCATCCTTAAACATTCTTCAGACAAAAAAAAAACAAAAAAACTAAATAACTCACTCAAATATACCATGAAAATTCGATGTTTTTTTAAAGCATCCTTATCTGTTTTTTTATACCCATAGTCAAATAGTAAAAATTATTTCACCTTAGTGATTCTCTTAGTGCGTTTCGAGAGTGCTTTTTTTGCATACTTTGCAACATAGTAAAATTTTTCATTACAGGTGCATTCTCAATATACTTCACAAATTAAAATTGATTTTCCGTTCCCTCGGACATTCTTCTCTCAAAAACCAAACTAACTCAATCAAATAAACCATAAAATTTCGGCATTTTTCTATAAAGCATCCTAATCTATTTTATATCCCATTATCAAACAGAAAAGTTTACTCCATATTAGTGATTGCTAGGAGTGTGTTTCGAGAGAGTTTTCAAAAAACACAACGTGGCATATTGTACAACAGTTTAAAACTTCGCCCTTTATGAAACCAAGTTAACATTCCACAGAAACAACAGAAACTTTTCTCCACGCGCTACTATACTGACAAAAATATTCAATAAAAATACTGACAGCAGCTGGTTTAAGCAAAAGATCAGGTTTCAATCTAATTTAGTATTTTTCTCGAAGTCAAAACAGGTAAATATAAAGTTTCGTGTTTTACAAGTTCAATGTGAAGAAGACGTGAGCGGTGTTCTGATCCCCTTAATCGAAGTCCGGATCCTACAGGGGTGCAAACACTTTTTTCTCGCCTGTGCAAACTTGGTGGCTGCAAATCATTTTCACGCCCCAAGGTACTACTTCCAGTTTAAATGCAGGGCTGTGAAAACCTGAGGGCAGTGATGCTTCAGCCCCGTACTCTGCTGCGAGTTCTGTTGACAAAGCGCTTGTAAACTTAGACGACTCTGCTTAGTATGCTTAGATATGTGTATGCCACAGGAATTATTCTGGGTTTGTGAGCTTTCGGTGTGTTCTTTCCGTCCAATCCCCACTGTAATATTTGGGGGTTTGTCGAAAAGATTGTTTTGCCGATCTCTATTGAGTTATCAGATGTGGAATGGGGACTAATACTGAAAATGTCTTCACAGGATCGTCTACATTGGTATTGATTCCTTTTTTTTTTTGGATACACAGGCTAATTTTCATGCGGGAAGATGATTCAAAATAATAAAAGTTGAAGCAGCAAACTATATATGTAAAAAGGCAGAATTTGTAAAGTAATTTCATTCAAATCTGAAATAACTTTGTTTAATGTTTGTAAGAATGCTTCAAAAGTTTGTTTTGCCCATCTCTATGGGGTTATCAGATGTGGAGTAGGAATTAACACTGAAAATTTATTCACAGAATCTGGATGGGTATGTATTGGTATTGATTAATTTATTGTAGGTACACAGGCTAATTTTCGTGGGGAAGGTGTAATTTCAAGTTATTAAAAGTGAACCAAGCAAACCATTATGACGGATTCTTTGAGTGATTTCTTTCAAATCTGAAATAGTTTTGTTATTTGTGGATTAGTTAAGAAAGATTGGTTTACCAATCCGTCTTGGATCATCAGCTATGTAAAAAGATGACTAATGCTGAAAATATCTTCGCAGGACAGTCTGTATCCGTATCAATTTATTTTTTTGTGAGTACACAAGTTAACTTCCATGAGGGAAGGGGTGTGATTTAAAGTTGATTCACGAAAACCATATGTATAGAAGGGCCCAATTCTTAAATTTATATTTCTTTCAAATTCTAAAATAGTTTTGTTCAATATTTATGGGATTAGTCCAAAAGATTTTTTTGCCTTTCTCTATTTGGTTATCAGATGTGGAATGGGGGCTAATACTCTGAAAACTTTTATACATTTTAATTGGCTGTGCCATTTTCGGCCGTCATTGGAATCGCTTTTTATCAGCTCTGAACTTTAAGAGAGTTAATATGGGAAAAGCCCCATAAAAATATTTTAACTTCTCGTAAAGCATTCTATTTTTAAATTCAATATAATATTTTGTTTACCCATTCATAACATGCTATCATAGTTTGTTCAGATCATTATCACTCACTTTAAATCTACACCACGTTGCTGACCAACATGTGTGTATTATAAATTTGCTTAAATTATATTTTCATGTCAATTCATTTTCTACATTTCTTTCTTTTATTTTTTGATGAACAACATGTTTTAACTTTTCGCATTTCAACTGCATGTTATTGACCAACATAATTTTTCCCAATCCTTTATTCAATAGACATTTTGCGCTTGAGTTTTATTTTACCCACTACTTTTAATGGTTTCTCATATTTACATTGATTTTGTCAATTTATTTGGCGTTTGGGGCTGCCAATTTTTGCACCTTGCGCCATAAACCCTAACCAGGCAAACCAACAAGCTTTCAAATCTAAAACAGTTGTTTACTTTTCATGGGATTGGTCCAAAAGACTGTTTTGCCAATCGTTATTGGATCCTCAGATGTGGAGTTATGATTAATGTTGAAGATGTCTTTGAAGATCTGGATCTGGTAGGTAGGTAAATAATTAACGTGACACTGGTGTAACACAACGGACTATTGGCTACGGTCCGGGATAAACCCCCAAGAGAACTATTCGAGGACAATACCACGTAATTTTGAACCACGGTCAGATTACTAAATCATGATGTGGAGGAGTATATACTGGCATAGATTCATTTTTCGTTGCATGTATACACTATCTTTAGCGCCAAAGGATGTAATTTTAAATTATTAAAAGCCGGGACAGGTAATTTATAACAAGATTTTTATAAATATTTTTTCCGAATGTCGAGTAGTTTAGTTTAATATTTGTATATACAACCTAGGGTACAGCTACACTCTACGTTTATGACTGATGGCAACGGCTTGGCGATTTTTTTGGCGCACTTCTAAAGTCGCCAAGGAAAGAATTATTTCTTAACTCTTTTCCTGTCACAATTTTGTTTCTTTTTACAACACACTTTTTAAGCACATTTCAGAACGTTTTAAAAAGTATATTAAAAAAAAATTTCACAAAAAGTAGTAAGCTTAATCACATATCAAAACACATTTGCGAACCAACAGAGAAACTAAGCTACGAATGGTAAGAATACCCTGAAACTTATCAATTACACTAAATACAGTGAGCATGTTGAAAAAGAAAAAGATTTACAAAAGAAAAAAAAAGCAAGAAATAATACCTGATAACGTCAGAATTCTCTCGTAAAAAAATAATGAAAACGAAAATGGTCAAAAAAACAAAACTCTTAATCCTGTCGTGAAAACTATTATAACAAAATAAAAATTCCACAACTGTCAAAATACAAATAAATGGACCAATGGTATCACAGAAAACGATTTAAAAGGACCAATGCAATAAAAGGATATTTTAAAAACAAAATAACCAATGGGAGGAAAGAAAAAAATTACAAACGAATCAATGAAATCAAACGATTTTAACGGATTTTGGAAGAACTTTCTACAATATTCAAAATGAAAATTGATAGTTTCCGTTTGCCGATTTTGCCGTGAAAACCACAACAACAGCAACGAAAGATGGGTTGCCTTAATTTATCGTAACTCGCTACTAGAAGTGCGCCAAAAAAAATCGCCAAGCCGTTGCCATCACTCATAAACGTAGAGTGTAGCTGTACCCAACCTAGTTAGCTATAAGTCCGCCTCGTCAAAATTCAATCTAGTTTTTAAAAACATGCTTTCAGTACTGTTAAAAGAACAAACACGAGAGAATACATGGAGAAATACCATCCACAATCTCCCTGATTGTCCAAAAAGCAGAGTTGTGGCTGGTTTTCGTTTGACTACTATGCATGGTTGTCTTTACGCCTATCTCTACCTACTTCGAATAGTGGATAAACCTATCTGCCCCTCTCTGATGCAGTGGTGCGACGATGAATGCTAAACACCGCCCTGTCTGACCAGCTTTAACGAAGAACTGTAGTTTCTCCCGATATTGGGAATCCAGAGATCTCTTGGACAGTTTGACTCTTTGATCTCTGTTTCATCGTGCTCCTGCTCCTATTGTGTTCCTGTTCTGGTGTGTTTGCTCTTTTGTGTGTTTGATGTCTGTATGACATTATGATAATGTCCATGTACCGTTTGCTGTATTGGAAATAACAAAATTTAAAAAAAAGTATTTGTATATAGTGAAAAGATTGTTTGACCACCTTTAGTGGGTTTAAGATGTGGAATGAGGCCTAATGTTGGAATTACCTTCGCAAATCTGAGAAGCACTCATAATATGGAGGGGTATCGTTGCTATGGATTAATTTTTATGGATACCCAAACTCTAACTTTTGTGGTAGAAGGGATAATTTTAAATTATTAAAATTGGGTTCGGACATGCTAAAAATGTAGGTCCTGATTTTAAAAATATTTATTTCCAAATGTGGAATAGTTCAGTTTAATATTTGTGGTATTGTCAAAAAGATTGCTTTCTCCACCTTTATTTAGTTATCAGATGTGGAATGGTGACTAATGCTGAAAATGTCTCTATAGACCAGGTATGTACACAGGAAATACATCTGATGGGAGCAACATTTATTTTTAATTTTACAATAACAGTTATAAAGTATTTGTATATGGTGTGTCAATTTAGTAGTACAGATTAAAATAATTGGCATTGAATTACATATGTTTTAATTCTAAAGCTTATTTAAATTCCCTAAACCGTTTGTAGATTACCTTATATTTTATTCATGATTTGATCTTAAAAATTACAAATACCATATTGTTTCGTCGTTGAGTTTTAGTTTATCTCAGACCTTTTTATGTATTTAATCCTCCAAGGGGTTTCGACAAGATATTTTATCCATCAAATTCTTACATGTTTTGCCAAGTATGATATATCTCGTCACGATAATTGATGATAACAAAATCAAGATCTCTGGTCAACTTTTTTCCAATAGCGGCATCTCTCGTTCATCATGTCCATGTTTTTTTGCTACTGACGACATACGTTTTCGAGGCACTCACTAGGAGAGTTAAGGAGTTAAGTCAACTATACTCACTTTCTTTACATTTATTTAATCGAAAATTACATATTTATTAACACTCTTAAAACTACCGTCAGTTTCAATACTTCGAAAACAACGGGTAGTAATCATCTCCCAAAGTATTAGTTGCTTAGGTAATAAATGTTTATTATGTGTAAAAGGGAACAAAGGGGAAATGATATAAGTACTCAACTCAATGGAAGTGCTTTTAGCTTCTGCTTTAAGTAACTTACAATTCACACACACACACACGTCTATGAACTCCAACAAATTTCTTTAAGAGTATAAATATCATAAAAAACCCTCCCCGCCCCTTCAAAAGCCTCCCTTGATCAGACAGACACAAAAATAATGAATTTTCTTCTCCATTAGTTACAATATCCTTGTCAAAACGCAGTCACAGCTAAAATAGCTCCTTCCCCTTGCCTCTTTTCGTTTGTCCCCATATCTTTCTTATTTTTTGCACCCCATCAGTTTGGTAATTCTCTGCTTTCTTCAGACACCGGTCTTTAATAGATGTAAGGAGCAAAGAAGGATGCGTGGAGAATTAAGCAAAAAGGGGGATACAAAACGAAAACAGGAGCTCCCGGAATCTGCATAAAAATTTAAAAATGAACAAACGTTCCTAGAATTAATGAGATCAAAGGCGTAAGATACGTTTTCGCTTTCTTTAATTAGAACTTTCACGTTGCTGCAACGTCTATCCTGAACGCAGCGAGCAGAAAAAGGACAGAATAAAAAGTGTTATGCTAATTTTTATATGGCACTTCAAAGTGGATTCCATAGCGGTATAAATAAAGGCAGAGTTTTGGAGGTGTGTAGCTTTTTCTAAAGTCTAAAGCGAGAGAGATTCGTTTTCGCAGTTGCAGAAACAAGTATATCATAATTATGCACATTTGGGTATGAATTTAAAATCAGTTCCTAATAAACAGATAGAAACTTTTTATTTTAACAAAGAAGCTAGATTTCAGAAAACGTGTTACAAATGACACCTAACCTCTTAAATGTCAAAAAATTATTCAGTACGCTTAATCCTTCAAGTGGTTCAACTAAATATCGTATAGGTTCATCTAGATGCGACCAATTTTTCTGATGGCTAGAATTTTCATCATCAAGATGTTGCCAAATCAAGATCGGGTCAGTATTTTTTCTACTAACAAGGTATCTCATCCATAAAATTGTGTTCACTCTTTCTAATGACGAGGTACATCGTCGAGACAACCACCAATAAAGTTAAGAGTTCATGCAATGAACGAGATGTTATGTCACTCAACTTAACCCTCCTCGTCTCGTGGATCACTCGAACAGGTGTCTGATCATCGGCAGAACAGACAATAATTTTACGGATAAGATCTCTCGTCACTGGAAGAAAACGGATCTAATCTTTATCTAGTTGTAACCACCTCTTCCCTCATTTCCAGCCTGTACCTTCTCCTACTTTAACTCTCCTAGTG